>CM031580.1:19782512-20256378 GCA_018467065.1 Ephestia elutella | reverse complement strand
CGTATCAGTTAAATAAATTAAATACGTGTTTCAGGAATTTGTGACATTTCACCCCTAAACACATAAAAGGGGGCGGAAGTTTTTGTAAATAATAGACGATTAATTATTGCCGAATCCAAACCACTCGTGGATTAGTGTGGGCAATTAGTTTAGACTCGGAATTAAAACGTGGAATGTTAAATCCTTTTAGAACGTAGATTTATCGATATGAGATAGCCCTATTCATCCCTAAAGGAGAAAAGTGCGGGTTTTATGTTTGTCTTGATATAAAATTATCTTATTTGATTCAAACTAAAATTTTAGCCAACTATGTTATTAAAACATTTTTTTTTTGTTTTTTTTTTAAATTTCACCCCTATAGGTGTAAAAATGGGTGAGGGGGTATTTGTATCCTCCAAGCCCAAACCCCTAAGCGTATAAACAAACATGAAGTTTGGGCTGTAGATATTTTTTATTACGCAGACATCTAAAGGGAAAGAAAGAAGAAATAACCCTATTTCACCTCCGAAGGGGTAAAGTGGGGGTAATTGAACAGATTTGATAAAGGGTGGCGCGATATAGCCTTAGATCGAAAGTCTTGGAAGAAGGAGAGAGAGGCCTTTGCCTAGTTCTGGGACATTGATGGCTATAAAATAATAATAAATTAGTAAAGATGAAGGGACAGATGACGGGAAACAGGTGAAATACGGGAAATGGCACGGGAGGGAGACAATATTAAATAAAATGATCAAGATTAAATAAAATGTAACCTTCAATATATTTTTTTAATTTAAGATTTTAATTTAATCGGTTTGTAGTTTTTTTACGTATGATACAATCAATTATTATTAAATTAAATAATTTTTGTATGTCAATACATTTATTGGCGCAGCTTGGGAGTAAAATCGAAATACGAATGCCGCTGATGTTTGACAATAATAATAATAATATTTGAATTTTGTTTTTAATTTTGATGATAACAGCTTTTGATCTAGGTATTTGTGTATGTTTGTGTAAGAATATAGGTATGCAAATAATGACATTTTCAAATGAAGAACTAGAAGGTTCCACAAATATTTCAAAAAGCAACAAACAGTACTTGTGACAAGAAAAAAGGAGCATATGCAATGAATTCGTAGGAAAGTTAGCAGCTAGTGTAATAAATAACATATACGGAAAAGAGCGCTTTGAGTTAATGACCGAAATCTCATTCGAAAGAAGCTAAAAAAAGTAGTAAATAGTTATTATAAATGCAGTTAATCTATAACAAAGACTGATTAGTTATGTATGTATGAGTTTTTTTATTTCTGTAATGTTAAAAAAAAAGATAAATAAAAATAGATCACTGGAGATTAATCGATTGATCTTCGGTTATTTCAATCGAGTACTTTCACCGGAGAATCACCGGTACGCCCCGCCTTGGAAGCAGCGAATAAAAAATTTGTTACTTTATGGTTGCTTGCGGTCCATGCTTGCGACAACGATCGACCACGTGATTTAGCGAAGCCTTATGTCAATCCCATACATTTTATCGTTTGCGAACTTCGCTATCGCTATTAAAATCTGACTTTGTCTAAAGGTCCTGGGGTCTACATCACTATTGATGATGAAAATTTCAAACACAATAGCATGAACGAAATGTAGAATTGGATATTAAAACAGCACATTTGTTCACAGCTTGGCCGCATGCCTGTGGGCGTGATGATGCCGCCAGCGCCGCGCTACGCCACGCTGCCGCTGCCGCCGGCGCACTATCACGGCCCGCCGCACGCCCCGCTACACGGACCGCCGCACGCCCCGCCGCACGCGCCGCTCTACTTCCCAGTACATGATGCTGTAAGTTGTACTTCATACTAGCGGCACAACTTGGCTATTTCGGCATGCTCAGTTTTTGAAATATTAAATCAGATGAAATATCGGAACAGATTTTATTCTTCCTACATTCGTACTTACTTCGATGGCTCGACGACTCAAACAGTATCTTGGCCTCCGATACCAGAAGCATCCACTCGTTCCTGTTCCTTCATTCGTGCTTACCTTAAATATAGGTAAAATGAAAAAAAAAAATATAAAATTTTGTAATATTTTTTAATATCAATTCCAGCGACTCAGACGCCGACGCTCGCCACGCTCGCCTAGGCACGAGCGGCGGCGCGCGAACGCTCGGCGCGAGCGAGATTCGCAGCTCACACGCTCGCTCGAACGCATTCACCGCAAGAGACGAGCGGAGCGCGAGCGGATGACTGACGCTGACCTAAAGAGGACTTACACCGGCCTCGACAGGTGAGAGAATAGATTAGACATGGCAACCAGAACACTCAGCGCGAGCGAGATTCGAAGCTCACACGCTCGCTCGAACGCATTCACCGCAAGCGACGAGCGGAGCGCGAGCGGATGACTGACGCTGACCTAAAGAGGACTTACACCGGCCTCGACAGGTGAGAGAATAGATTAGACATGGCAACCAGAACGCTCAGCGCGAGCGAGATTCGCAGCTCACACGCTCGCTCGAACGCATTCACCGCAAGCGACGAGCGGATGACTGACGCAGACCTAAACAGGATTTACACACTGGCCTTGACAAGTGAGGACCTCGATAGCCGCACAATATTTTCGAAACCTCTTTCATCAATATCTCGACTCGACACTATCACTTCATGCTATGGATGGACGTCGCGTACACTTAATCACAACTTTAAAAAAAACTACTTGTAGTGTAATTAAAACTGATCTCTGATTCTCCTCCCATCTCCGCAGGGCCTACGCCGAGCAGTTCATAGCGGTGATCGACGAGACGCGGCACGCGGCGGAGCTGCACGACTCCCTCACCAGCACCAGCAGCGACTCCTCACCCTCGCACTCCCATGACGACCTATAGGTACCAGGGTTTCAGGATTTTTAGGGCCCTAAAAATGTATACGGAGGATTCTCCAAATGACATCCTTGAAGCTAACGACCTTTACGTTTCTAGAAGTTCCAAACGGAGACTTGAAGGACCTTAGGTTTTATAGGTTATGATGGAGATAGCATAGTATATTCTAAATCTATGGGAGAAACCGCCCAATGACACTCTCGAAGCTTTGAATTAGCGCTGTTTTTGAAACGTATGTTTTGGCAAAGTGGGAATATCCGATGCAAATGTGACATTGAATGGTTGAACAACGGATAACTAATATGATTGTGGTTAGTTTTGTTTTACTATATCTCCATACATTTCAAAAATAGCACCTGGGGTGTAATCTCAAGATGACTTGCTTGTGTTATTTTTAGTTTCCGTTAGTCGAAGCCCAACCGATATCTACTGTTATGATTGATTAATAATTTCTCTAGTTTATTCTATGTTATTATTATAGTGATGTTACCGCCCCGTCAGCTAATGCGTAACTATTTTAGTTGTAAAAAAAATTAATCGCATATTTAATCCACCAAACTAAAAAACGATACCCACTATGTATTTTTAAGTTGTTACGGAAAAGCGTAGGGGACAGTAAAGTTGTTTTGTTTCTTAAGACTTTATTTATAAATTATTATATTTGGTGGATAAAATATTAGACAAGTCAAAAATATCGGTGTCACTGTGGTGTGTTCTATTTATTTTATTATTATGTAGATGTGTCACGATATTAAGTTATGACTTAAAGTTACTTAAATTAACTCTCTAAATACTCGTAGTTTAGTTGACTAACTGTAAACATATCATACCAAACTTAACCGATAGCTTTATGTTACTTGTTTTTATTGTAAATAACTTTATTTTACTAACTCGGCACGATTTAACTAACATTGCCCAGGATTGTAGTAAAAGGAATTAGAAGGCTGCTCTCAGCAAAACATTGCAATTAAAGATGTAACCGGCAGCTCCGTTTTCTTAGATATTTTGGGGTAAAGTACAAAGGGGTAGGTAGATACTCATTTTTAGGTATTATTCTCATAATGCTTAAATAAATTCATTCGGTCATTCATTCCACACAAAGCAATTAACATGAAAATAAAAGCTACCACTACTACAATCCTTCATAAAAGATACGATCTTAAGAAATAAAGACCAATCCTTCAGACAGAACACAGCTTCAATCAGGTAGGTCATCATTGACTAAATCTCATATTTCTTCCATGTTTGAGAAATTTGCATTGCAAAAACATAAATCTTTGAAAAAATAACTTAATAACTAAATAATACGTTTTGTAAGACCACCCATCTGGACAAAAGTATTATTTTTGGGCCGTGCTCCGGCTTAAAAGTGCTGCCTGTGATTGGTCCACAACCGCGACTTACTAACACATCACTCTACTAAACGTTGTATACTCGTTTATCGTCAAGTATCTGTGTTATACTGTACTGTACTTTAAGACTATTTTATTTAGTTTGTTAGACAGCTGGACGCAAATATTTTTCACCTATAGGTAGTTTAGAACAGCAAGGAGTGCAAAAATTCATCGAAATCCGTCAAGTAGTTTTTGCATGAAACAACACAAACATCCAATTAAACAAATATCTATTTTTACTAACTTCCGGCACAATGAAATCAGCTTCGGCATTTCCGAAATATTGGGAAATAAAAAAAAAAACCTACATACTTACATGAGAAAACAACCTGAAATTAACTTGAGTGAAAAATGTTTGCGTTAAATGATTTTAGCATTATATAATTTAGAAATAATCTATTTGTATGTTTGTACATATGAAACGAAGTCCTATGTACCTAAATGGTGCCAAATTAGAGCCACACTACTGGCTGGCAAGAAAACGAATGTGTCCAAGTTTGCTCAATAGTTGTCGAGACGAAGTTTTCTTAGATTTTTATTGTATTCTATAATTAAGATGTTTCTTATTTAGATGTTATTTTTAAAGAACTTAGTTATGTAAAAAATTATTTGTTTTTGCAAAAAATATTGGCAGTTGGATTTTTTTATCTAGAAGTTACTTGTGGGAAAAATCCGGGATGTGTTTAGCAATTGATTTTAATTTAATATCTTAAGTAATATATTCCTTATACTACGTAAAATCACAAGACAATTAACTGTACATAAGCTAGATTTTTGTACATAATATACTGTAGTCTGTAGGCACTTATGTACTTGAAAAGTTGTGTAAGCTAGATTTTACATCTATTGATCTATTTTAGTGACACATTGAAACGTATTTATTTAAAAGATTTAATATAAACAAGATACCACAGTGTGGGATGCGAATAAATATTTTAAAAATAATATAATCGACTTTTATTTGACATCAAAATAAGTAAACTACTTACATGTATTATCTAGTTATATTTAAAATGTCTTTAAAAAATGTTTTCTTTTATATTTTTATAAAATAGAAGTTTATTTGCTCTAAAATGGTACAATAGGTTCATTTAGTACCAAAGTCTTCGACAAACTGCCTGGATATTCTCCTAATCCCACACCGGTAGTCGAGCTCTTACCTGTGATATAAAAAGGGGAAAACTACAGGAATAGAAAAAAGCATAATTATTTTCATAAAATATATTGTTTAGAGACCGCTAGACTAGTACCACAGTAGCTATAGAAGTTAGTACCAACGTAGTATAACAACGAGTAGTAACTCTAGAATAGCGATGTGCCGCCGAGATTTGAAAATTTCTAAAAATTCTCGGAAATTTCTGTTTTTTGGAAAAAAAAATTCCGTTCCCGAGAATATGTCCACGAAAGTTTCCGCTTGTTGTTTGAACAAGGAGTCACACATGACTATTCTAGAACTCGTTGTCGCTGAGCGCGGAGGCGCGGCCGTGCGCAGCGGGCGGCCGCGCGCTCGCCAGCCGCAGCTCGCTCTCCGACGAGCTGCCCAGCGACTCCGCCGACCCGACACCGTCCGCCACCAGATCTGTGCCTGTTATATTCAAAGATTATTGTTACTTATGGAATCTAATCCCGACTAAAGTCACTTTTATTCGAGAACTTAATTGCAGATATTCATTTAAATTAGTGAATTTTATTATTAACTAGCCGCGCCCCGGGGCTTCGCTCCCGTAGGAATTTCAGGAAAAAAAGAACCCTAAACTAACTAAAAAAATAAAAAATAAATAATGTGCTATTCCCGGTATTTTTCTACCCGTATACCAAATTTCATCGAAATCCGTCCAGTAGATTTTGCGTGATTGAGTAACAAACATCCTCACAAATTCAAAAACTCACAGACTCACATCCAAACTTTCGCATTTATAATATTAGTAAGGTAGTAGGACTAGCTGCGCCCCGGGAGTCCACTCCGATAAAAATTTTGGGATATAAGGTACCCTATGTCCTTCTCAGTACTCCTATCTATGTTGTATGCGAAATTTCAGGAACATTGGCCCAGTTATGAAGATCTGAAGAAATAACAAACAAAGAAAAATACGAACTCACTTTTGCATTTATAATATGAGTTGGGATTTCAATTACCATGGATCCGGCAGAGTGAATATTGTACTTCCTTTGTTAACTTTGTGCTTCCTTTGTTAACTTAAACGTTAAACTTAGGGAAAATCAAGCATATACAGCCTTTTTCAAAACCAGATATAAAATAGGCTTCTGGGTAAGTTCACTACATCGTAGACCTCATCTCTGTCCTCGGGCAATATAGTATGATCAACAAGAGCAAACCTGTCTTTTATAAAAAAAAAATCCTAACGTAAAAATATCCTAACTACTATTACAAATGCGAAAGTAAGTTTTTTGTTACCTCTTCACGCTTATCTACTGAACCAATTTTTCTAAAATTTCGCATACACACAGAAGTAAAGAGAAGGACATAGGATACCCGGGAAAAAGCACTATTTCCGTGGGAAATTCAGCGGGCGGGCAAAAGCTAGTACCTACTTAATATTAGTATCAAGATCAAAGTGGAAGTCCAATCAAGAGGCATACGTTCAGTAGTGGACACAAGTATGCTGAGAAGAAGAAGATTATATAGTACCTTCGATGAGATCAGCGAAGTCGTCGTCGGCGGCGGCGAGCGTGCGCGTGGCGGGGCGCGGGCGGCGCGACCAGCGGGGGGCCGCCTCCGATGCACCTACATTTACATTTTAATGTTAATAAATAAATAAATAAAATAAAAATATATGGACAAATCACACAGATTGAGTTAGCCTCAAAGTAAGTTCGAGACTTGTGTTATGGGATACTAACTTAACGATAATATATTTTATAAGAAATACATATAAAAACCCCGTTCATCATGTAAACAATCTTCACAGTACTTTTTGTTGAAAATAAATCAAATATTTGTTCAAACCTAAACATTCTAAAGTAAAACATTTATTAACCACGAAAGTAATTTCCTAAAAAGTCTATTTTAATTTATATTGTTGTAAAATCATAAAAAGACATGGTAAGATTGTTTACATAATAGGACAATTATGAAAAAACGGACTTTAGATAAACGTCCAAGACCAAGGTCAATCTGAAAAAGATCATTTTCCATCTTGACCCAACCGGGGATCGAACCCGGGACCTCCGTGTGACAGTCCGACCAACCATCATTATGGAAGGGTCCCAGGGAGACCAAGACAGAGTTATATGAGGCTATAAAGGAGAAAGTTAGCGTCGTGTCGTATAAAGAAGTGAAAGAGTTAGCAATGGAAAGAGAAAAGCGGAAGGAATCTTATGATGATGAAAAATCATTATTCGAATTCTCAAGTTGAGTATAGGAGAAATCACAGGGCGGGCGCTTCATAGAAACGGTGCGTCAAATATACCTACTAGGTACTACTACAAATTAAACTGTTAACGTGAACACGTCAGTACCACACGAGAACGGGGGAGAAGTGCGTGAGGTGCGGGGTGTGCCATATTGCGGGGGGGGCAGGGAGTTTCTTTTCTGTACGTAGAACTTATATTAATTCTGTGGAGAAATGAGGAAGCTACTTAAAGGAATATAGGGATAGTACTGACCATAGATTTGTGTGTCGGAGAGGTCGGAGTCTGAGCGCGAGTCGTCCTCGTCGCGGATCTCGTCCAGCGAGTCCCGGGCGGCGGCCGCCATGCTGCCGAACGCGTGTCGGCGGGACTCCGCGCCTCCACCTAAAAAAGAGAATTCTATTCCCATTCCCATACGAAGCTTTTAAACGCCCGAGCGCAGTTAGTTCAGCCGCATTAAACCAGGATATGCGTTTGATTGTACCCCCACCACGTCCAAGAGGAGGTCGTATCATTTCATTTTATTATTAACATATAGATCTTGATTTCGTGGAAATAATTATTTGTAATAAAATAAATTTTATTTTTATAGGAAGACCAACAGCTACAATTTTAGTCTTAAATAGGTATTATTAAGTAGGTATTAATTTACCTAAACTCATTGTCCTAATGACCCAGGTCCTCTAAAAAGCTAAAGACAGCCCGATTATTAGGCACACAAAATGCGTTGGTTGTGGTACATAATGTAGTTGCAAATATCTGTGAAAACAAGTACGAGTACAAATATTTGCCGGCCCTGGGAATCGAACCCAGGACCTCCAGATGTCGGACGAGCGTGGTGGGTGACCGACCATACGCCACGGAGGTCGGTAAATACTTCTGGAAAATGCGTCGAACCTGCAGTTTTGACTCGCAGCCTAGTCCGGGGCCGCGTGGCCGGCCGCGGCCGAGCCTCGCTCGCCTCCTTGCCGTCGTCGCTCGAATCACTCTCATCTGACAAATTACAAATGTCTCATGAACAACTAAGGTAAGAAAATAAAAGTATATCTACTATTACTAAAAAAGTGGCCCATTATTACGCCTAAGCGAACAAATTACACCAATTTCGTCGAATCAAATCACCTGGATGATATCACCTAGGTGAAATGAGTCCAAAGTGAAATGAAGACTCTAAAAAAGTCTACTGTTTTCACTCAGGTGAATAAAGTGGAATATACAGTTGAAATATCCACTTCGTTACTCAAAAATACCATTAAATACAAGAAAGATATCAAAGCGAATTCCTACCCGTGTGCCGTGTGCCCAGATGCTGTCCTAAACAAGATTTATAATGTAATATAAAAGTGTGTAACCATACCCGAGTCGCTAAGTTTCCCGAGTACGTCTTCAGCTTCGTACTTGTGTATCAGCTGCATGATGGCAGCTTGCTGCTCTTCAGCCGCCTGCAAATGAACCAACAGGAAAATATTACCTCACTAATAGCCGCGTCTTGGGGCTTCGCTCCCGTGGGAATTTCCGGTTAAAAAGTACCCTATGTGCTATTCTCGGTATTTTTCTACCCGTGTACCGACTCCTAAAGCCTTTGGGCATGAATAATAATAAGTTATTTCTTTAAAATATGTGTTTTAATACCTACATACAATTATCCGTTTTCCCGTGGGGGTAGGCAGAGACTAGCGATTTCTCTCCGGTTATGTTATGGGTGCTCCTAATATCTCCCTCTTAAGGAGGTCCGCAAGGGAAGCCAATTCTCGCGTTTGCGATATTTTATCGACCTCAGAGAATGCTCTTAACGCGTTTTAAAATAGAGCCATTTAGACGGTGCAAGTTTCTTGCCTGTTGCATACAATTAAATTGAAGCAAGTAAATACTTGCATGGTCTATACATCAGTTGCTTGCTTATTAATAGTCAATAGTTTGTTGCACTGCAATTATTGCTCTTGTATGTACAAGAAGCTTGCACCGTCTAAATGGGCCTTAAAACTTGAACCTCAGCCTGCGCGCTCTCCAGCACGCTGAGCTGGTGCTTGAGCGCCTCCACACAGCGGTACCGCAGCACGTACTGCTCCCACAGCTGCTCCAGCTCGCTCTCCAACGCTGACAGCTCGCCGCTGTACGCTGGCCTAAGGTACAAACATGTACGATATGAATCATTGTTGATTATCAAGTGAGATGCCAAGTCATCTTATTTTCTTGGACTTGGCATCTACGAACCCTAACTTCACAAACTCTACACCTTAGAGTACTTATATTAATTCTGTGCCTTAGTCAAAATAGTGGCTCGGCCGTTTCGCTACTGTCACATGGGCATAAGGTGATTTATTTGTTGTAGTAACGAAACGGCCATGCAACATATTTTGACTTAGGTGCATTTGCGCATCGCTTGGCTCCTCTTGGAGGGGGTACAACCGTACCACTGTATACCTCTTGTAGTCGTCTCTCCGCCCTCTGCAGCTCGGCCGGTCGCCTCTTCAGCTTGGCGTCCAAGGCGGCCTCGCTGGCTGCCACGTTTCTATCTAGTTATTGCTTCTAACCTTCATGCAGACGAGGGAGGATATTGTTCTATCTGACTTACTTGATCTTCTGAACTGTATGAAGTCGTTTCTCCGCCCTCTGCAGCTCGGCCCGTCGCCTCTCCAGCTTGGCGTCCAAGGCGGCCTCGCTGGCCGCCACGTTGTCTATCTGGTCCTTGCCAGCGGCCACTCTGACGGCCACGGTGTCCAGGGCGCGGCGGAGGCACGCTTCCATCGCAGACATGTCGAGAGGACGGGAGAGGGCTTGTTCGCGAAGTTCCTAACAATTAATAATTAAAATAACACGACATCGGTAGACTGTTAGCAAGGGTCGAAAGAAAGGGCGGTAATCAGCATGTTTGACTCTTATTCGGATCAAAGAAATGGATTAGATTTTCTTGAATCAAAGCGCCATATATTTTTTTAAGATGCCTTAACATGCAGGTTTTAAATATTGAATCAACTAAAGAACAGAGAAAACTTGGAACCACCTTATTCTCGGCTTCCTTCGCCAGCAGGTCGTAGAGGAAAGCTCCTTGCGCCGTGATGTCGGTAGCGAGAGCTCGCGCTTGCTTGATTTCGGATAACTATAAAATAAACGGAATAATTTTATTATATTATAGATATAGGTCTGGCTCTCATCTGCCAATGTCTTGAGGTTTTCTTCGTTTCATCCGGTCAATCGATATTTGGCACACATTCCATGCTATATATGCCACGCCGATACGTTTTCAAAGGTTTCGCCTCCAGCAAATACATATTATGTGGTAATAGTTAAGATATGTGTGCCACTCTAACGCAGCAGATTAGCCACTTTGAGAAGCTCTTGAGTTAGGATATGACATGTTACCTAAAACGTAGTGATTATATACTTTTGGATGTTACCCTGGAGCTGACGTCATAGTTGAGCGCGCCACTGTCGGCCTGCTGGTCATCAGGCGCCGGCGACTCTAGCGCCGCGCGCAGCAGCGTGGCCACTTTGAGAAGCTCGCGCACCGCCCAGCCGTCTGCGCCGTACATCTTTTTACTATTCAGCTTCAGATTTGCTCTTGAATGCTAGAAGAATTTAATTTTAATTTTAATAACCAAGTTCAAACGAGAATCCCCGACATCGCTACTAAACAGTGAAGATCATCAAGCCCAAAACTGAAGGTGGAAAGCAATCATCCCTTACAAACAAGGCGATAGCATGAGTGACCAACGCGACCCTCTGCTCCATAGTCACCCGGCCTCCATCTAGGACCGCGTCGGGCTCCACCCTCGCCGCGAGCCAGCGCAGGCACTCCTCCACCAGCTCCCAGTTGGGAGTCCGGAAACTCTCCAAAGATATCGGCCGGGGGAAACCCAGGGCGCGCATGGCTTCGCTGAAATCTGAATAGGAAATTGTACGAAATTATTATTTTAAGATCCCCTGTAGGTTGTAAAATCAATATTTATTCTGAAATAACTTGTTTGTACTTACAATACCCGACTGCATAGGAAGGGTTATTGCCAATGTACGCAGAGAATTCCGGGCAGACGAAAGGGCGGGAGGGTTCGGTACCGAAAAATTTACCGGGTAAAAAAAATACCGGTAAAAAACCTCGACCCGACACTACGTCTGTCCGACTAACCTAACCTAACCTATACGCAGTCTGCTACCACTGTAGTTTACAACGGGAACTACAGAACCCTGTATATTAAACCTAACTTAATAGCTACAACCACCCACAAACCCAAGGGTCACTTACCAAACTTAATCTTCTGCTCTTCGGATCCAATCTTGAGTGTCTTCGGAAGAGGAGGGGGTTGTTCCCTAAATCACCCAACCTACCCCATGAGATCTCAATCCCCAGAAAAAATACCTGATCCGTCTAGCAGTTCCACTCGGCAACAGATTTCGGCGTCCCCAGGCAGCCACGTTTCGCATCTCACAAGAAACAGTCAAAGTAAAAGGTTTCACAAACACAAATGTTCAATAGTTATTTAACAAACAGGAAATTCACAAATATAACTCAAACTAGTTAACAAGCAAAAGACGCGAGACCTCTCCGCGTATTAAAATCAAACCGATATGTCAGGACAAATGGCGGCCGTCCGCCATGCCATTCACGCGAGCAATTTCATGCGGCGCGGCCTCCCCGCGCGATGTCCAAACAATACTGAATTCAAAATGGTCGCTCGCGACTGCCGACGCCGGCCGAGCGGGCGACGACACTACTAATATGAAACTACCGCACGCGCTAGAATATTACGGCGGCGAACGGACAAAACAACATAGATTTTATTACAAACATCCCCCCGTCCCGGTCTGAGAAGCAGACCGCTAGCTTACTCTACGGGAAGGCGGGCGAGAGAGGTCACAGCTCTCCTCAAAATCGAACCGTCGACCAACACCTCAGCCACACGCGGAGTGCCATCTCCGCCAAGAATCAAACGTAATATGCGAGCTCGTCGCCAAAGCAATGAGGGCAAATTTGCCTCTTTTAACAATACTAAATCACCCTCCCTGGGAGGCTCAGTCCTGTCTGTCCACTTCACTCTTTGCTGCAGCAAATGCAAATATTCAAGCGACCAGCGACGCCAAAAGTCCTGGCTCATTTGCTGCAACATTTGAAAACGCGACAACCGATATACGCGTTCGTCCTTCCACGGGTATTCGGGCAGGGCATTCAAAGGCCCTCCTCCCACCAAAAAATGACCAGGGGTGAGAGCTTCCAAGTCATTTGGATCTGGAGATAGCGGACAGAGAGGACGAGAGTTGAGGACCGCCTCAACTTTACAAAACACTGTGGCCAGCTCTTCAAAAGTTAGAGCCGTTTCTCCGATAATGCGGCGGAGGTGGGTCTTTGCGGATTTCACAGCCGCTTCAAAATCCCTCCCCAATGGGGGCAACTTGGGGGACTAAACTTCCAGGTTATTCCCCTTTGGGCAGCAATTTGACTTAAACTAGTACAATTTTTATCAATAAACACAGAAACATCCTTAAGATAATTTACAGTTCCCTTATAGTTTGTGCCATTATCAGACCTAATAAGGGAAGGTAGACCTCGACGCGAAACAAAGCGATCCAACGCGGCGACGAAGGCCTCCGTAGTCAGAGCCGATACCACCTCCAAATGGACAGCCTTGGTGGCCAAACAAACAAATACACACAAATAGCCCTTCACAATACGGGCATTACGAAAGGGAGAAGCCTTGATCGAAAAGGGACCGGCAAAATCGGTTCCAACGCCGTCAAACGGCCTCGAAGGTCGGATTCGATCAGCGGGCAAATCACCCATCTGTGGCTGCATCGTGGATGCCTTCAACCTATAACATGCAATGCATCGAAACAGGACACTACGGATTGCTCTTCGGGCAGACAAAATCCAAAATTCGCGTTGCAAAATAGCCAGCAAAGCATTGCACCCAGCATGGGCGTTACGAATGTGTCGATCAGACACCAAAAGCTGCACCAAGGGTCCGCCCTTGGGCAACAACAGAGGATGGCGAGTCTCATATGGAAGATCCGCCTTCCGGAGCCTGCCTCCAACCCGAAGAAGCCCATCCGAGTCGATGAACGGGTTCAAACGAGCGACCGCGCCCTTCAACTTAGCGCGTGCGTCGCGCAAAATATGAAGCTCTGACTCAAACCGTCCGGTCTGCACGACACGGACCCAATGCAACAATGCGCTCCGGCGCTCTTCTGCACCTGCAATCGGCTCCAACCGCTTTGCCTGTGGGTTTCTACAATTATGTATGAAACGCTTAACCCCTCAGATCCCGAGAGACCGCCGGCGGTCGCGTCATAACGGCTCTGCCGTTCCGTCCATCGTCCCGAGAGACCGCGCGCGGTCGTGCTTCCCCACTTGACTTTGACCCTGTTTCCCGACGTATAGAGGCGCCGTTTGTATGAGCAAGTTTGATCATATTTAATCTGTAGGGACTGACGAATTTTTTGAATGTTGTTTCAGTGTTGTAGTCTATGCGGATTTAAAAAAAAAATATTCAAATGTCGTTGCCAGTCGGTTTGTAAACATGTCAGTGTCGTGTTACAGTTGTGTTTTTATTTTGGATTGCAGTGATTTCGAAGGTATTTATGTACTTTTAACTATTTCAATAGCTTTATTTGATTATACTAAATCATTTTAGATAATAGGTTGTAAGAAATATACTGTTTATTAGATATTTTGAGGTCAAAACTGACTACGTATTTAGGCGACATTTCTGAGAAATTTAGCGCGATATTTGTTGGTGAATACAGCAAAACTACTAATAGAAATAACTAAAATTGCATTACAATCGGCTTTTATAATGTAATTGATATATAATTACTTCTAATTTTCGTATCGTAGTCACAACAAAAAATTGTGTAAACATGGCGGATTTTCGGCGCCATCTTGAGCTTTATTCGTGTGGACTACGGTTTGACATTAGGGCACTTTTTGCCTCGTTTGTTTACGTTAGCGGGGTCGTATTTCAAGTGCTGTTTTTATAACATGTTTGGGTCTTTCTTTGAAATGATTACTCATTTAGCTACTGTATACACTTGACTTTGTTCTTTGAAATGATGAATGGTTTATTTTTTGCTACCTACTCAATAGCACAGTTTTCAAAGTTTGACCTTTTATTACGAGTGTATTATTTCAATAATAACATTTGTTTTGATCCATGAGGGAAGGAAAATATATTTAACAATAAATTGCCTTTTACAGAATGATAAAATATGGTTTAATTACTGAATAATACATTATTTTGTGAAAGCGAAAGTGATGACGTCATTTTTCGCGCCATTTCCCTCAGTCAGTTGTTTTTGACAAATTAAGCTCATGGCTGGAGGGGTTAATCCAACTGGTAACACCCAGAAGCTTATCCAAACTGCTATACCGAGCAAGTAGCCAATCCGGCTCCGACGTCGTCTCAGCGACTACAGCATGTACACGAAGCCCAGTCAAACTCAAAGAAGTAACATCTGTCTGACAGACAGGCCAAGATGTTTCTGATCCCATCAGCCACTCTGGACCCCACCAGAGCGGGTGTGACACCAATTCTGGTGCCGTACAACCTCGGGAAGCACAGTCCGCTGGGTTAAGCTCTCCCGGCACATGTCTCCATGTTATATCAATTCCGATATTCTGGATTTGGGAAACCCGATTTCCCACAAAAACCTCCAAGGTATGTGGGGCCGCGCGCAACCATGCAAGCGCGACCTGGCTATCCGACCAGGCGAAGATGTCCCGTATCTCGACCGTGGCCGCCAGCTCACATGCAACGTGATGCAACAATTTAGAGAGAAGGTGAGCTCCACTCAACTCAAGCTTGGGAATAGTCAGCCTAGTCCTGATGGGGGCGACCTTGCTCTTCCCTAGCAAAAGCGAGACATTGACCCGGCCATCGGCGTCAACTGTCCGCATATAGACTGACGCGGCGTAGCCTCGCTCCGACGCGTCACAAAAGCCATGCAGGCTGGCTCGATATTTCCCGGGGGCAATATTCGACGAGGCAAGGCAATCCGATTGACTTCCTTAATCGATGAAAACAACTCGAGCCAATCATCCAATGGAGAGCCAAACAGCGGCTCGTCCCACGAGACGCCCAAAGTCCAAAGTCTCTGAAGAAGACACTTTGCAGAGAATATCACTGGACTGATCCAACCGCTTGGATCAAACATACGGGCTATTACGGACAACACCGTTCTCTTAGTCCAGACCTTTGGTATTTCCAAGTCCACTTGGAATGTAAAAATATCGGTTAGCGGCTGGTACTGCATGCCCAGCACCGCTATCCTGTTGGGATCATCCACATCCTCAAACAGGTGAGGGTTCTGTTGGTGATCCTCCGGGATCCCTTCTAGAACTCTAGGCTCATTGGACAACCACTTACGTAGCTCATAGCCACCCGTCTTCAATATTTCAATCAATTCATCCAGCAGTAGGAGGGCCTCCTCAATACTTTGGGCTCCGGTGCACACGTCATCAACATACAAGTCACGTGACAGCACGGAAGCCCCACGGGGAAAGCGGATCCGTTCCCGCTCTGCCAATTCAAGCAATGATCTGATGGCGATATAGGGACTAGATTTCAAACCATACGTGTTTGTGTTGAGTTCATACACCGTCACAGGATCCTCAGGGCGCTCACGCCAGAGTATCAACTGGAATCGCCTGTCCTCAGGATGTATGACTGTCTGGCGGAACATCATCCGGATGTCCGCACCAAAAACCACTTGATGTCTTCTAAAGTTCAAGATGATGTCAATTATGTCCCTATGCAATTTGGGACCCGAATGCAAACACAGATTCAACGAAACCCCGTTCGAAGTGGGTGCGGACCCATCAAAGACAGTCCGCAATTTGCCTGTTGAGGCCTTCACCACCGCGTGGTGGGGCAAAAAATAATGCTCAGTTGAGCTCCAATCAACTCGAGCCGGAGACATGTGACCCAAATCCTCGTACTCGCGCATAAATTCAATATATTTATCGCGAAGTACGTGGTCACGCTGCATGCGTCGCTCCATGGACAGCAGTCGTTTCTCCGCAAGCGCCCTACTTTGCCCTAGGCTAGGACGAGAGGCAACAAAGGGTAACCTAGTTACAAACCGACCGGAGGGCAACCTCTCCGTGGTCGATCGAAAAAGGGCTTCGCACTCAGCGTGTTCCGGATCCATCCTGGAACTCATAGGTGGCTCCTCCACCTCCCAAAACCTTTGCATGGTCTTGGCCAAGGACGCAGATGCGACAACCGGTGGCTCCTCCACGGTGCTATTATCAAACACAGGGCCCATCAGGGCGAAACCAAAGATAGTAGACACTGCCATCAGTGAAGACGAACCCAGAGCTTTCTGGGTACCCAACAAAATCCAACCCAATACGTCCGAGCCCAGGAGCAAGTCCACTGGGCCGGGATGAAAGACAAAGGGGTCGGCCAAATCCAGACCCGAAACCAAAGACAACACACCCGGCGGTATGTCTGTCGAGGGGTGCCAACCCGCAATGGTATCCATTACCATAGCCGAAGTCGTGATCCTCATTGTGGAGGACTTCAGCGAAGAAAAGGTGACAAGTGTCTGGCCCGTCAGACACTTCACTTGTATGCCACCAACTCCAAGAAGTGGCACAGGCGAGTCTTCCACGACTAAACCTAACTGGTGTGCCACTCGAGTGGTAACCAAACTGCTTTGAGCCCCTGAGTCCAACAGAGCTCTCAAATTAATGGCTTCCCCCCCACGACCCCATACGCGGACCACCGCGGTAGGGAGCAGAACCGTCCGCGGCTCTGTCCCAGCAAGGGAGCAAGCTAGTTACGGGCTCCCCACTCTAACGTCCGATCTAGGGCCCCCGCCCATGGGGGCCCTATCCGGGGCCTGGCCAGCCACATACTGGCCATGACCTTGAGGCGCGTGGTCCCGGTCCGCCAAGACCCGCGCAGGTACGCGACTCCCCTCCCGAGGGGGGGTGCGACAAGCGAAGCCGCGTCCTCCGTCCGATGGTGGAGGGCTTCGCGCAGGAGCGCCCCCGCCCATAGGGGACCCCTGCCTCAACAACCGGGGGCCATCCCCGTTCCGGTTCATGCAGAGCATCACGTGGTGCAGCCCACGGCATGCACTGCATGGTATGGCTCTGGGACAGTCACGTGCATAGTGACTGCCCAAACAGTAAAAGCAAAGTTCATGCCGCCTTGCCATGCGGCGCCGATCTTGTACTGGCAGTCTCTGCCAGTCCCTGCATTGCAGCAGGCTGTGGCCCATCCGGCCACATTGCAGGCAGTCCGCGTCCCTCGCGACTGCTGCCGTGTGTGCAACCCGCACACCAGCTCCACGCGGTGGCGGTTGCCGTCCCTGTTGGGGCTTCCCTCGCCATGAGGGTTCCAAGGGCCTACGTTCAGGCGCTCTGGATGGCGCTGAGTCCGTCATGGTATTCTCAGCGGCCCGTGCCTCAAACTCCAAAAACTTCACCAAGTCAGTGAATGTTGGTAGGGTGGTGCTATCCCGCTCCGCATTTTCGCGCTCAAACCGCGAGCGGATGTCATTGGGTAATTTGCCCAATACAATGTGCACCAGCAAAAAGGACCATTGGTCCACCGGCAGCCCCAGTGTGCGGAGCGCGTTACAGGCCACTGTAACGGGCGTGAGCAACTGCAGGCGCAACTGTGCCCTGTTGGCCACCTTTGGCAGGGCCATCAACTGTGCGGCGTGCGCATCCGCTAACAAACGTAAGTTTTGGTAGCGGGAGTTCAATAACTCCCAAGCCGTATCGTACTGGTCGTCCTCCACCCGGAGGTGCTGGATGAGCGACCGCGCTTCATCCTCAAGAGTGGAGAGGAGGTAGGCCATCTTCTGGGCCTTCGACAAATCCTGTCGTGCTACGACCAGGGACTCAAACATATTTTTATATGCTACCCACTCCTCCATCCTACCCCCAAAGTGGGACAGCTGAAGGGTGGGGAGCCGACCAGTAACCGCTGGTCCTTCCTGTCTAACAGGTGTGCGAGGGGCTGGTCCGCCAGCCTGTCTCGCCCTTATTGCGGTCACCGCCTCCGCGATATCATCGTGCAGACTCAGGATCTGGTCCATGTCCGCCATGTGACCTGCGTAGACCTCCGGGGCAAGTTCGGCTTCGGTAAGCACCACCATGGCCGCTTCCGCGCTAATCAATCGTGAGTGGAGGTGATCCGCTCTTAGCAGTATGGCGCCCTCCCTGTCCTTCCGGGACAGGAGTCCTCCGGCCGTCACAAACTATCTCAATTCGTTGGCGAGTGTCGCCCTAGCATTGGAGACCTTCGCCATCGCGTCAAGTCACAAACAAAAAAACAAATAGGAAAAAAAAAATAAAAAAGGTAAATAAAAAACAAAATCAAGCAACAACACGAAAAACCGCGGTAGGTATGAGAATGGCACAAACCCGGAACGCACGGTACAAACCGCAAACAAATACAAAAAAGGTTACAAATATTCTTATACAAACTAAGAAAAATCTAATAATTTTTACAAACAATTAATTATTTTTTACAAACGAACAAATAGAGGGTAGATAAACTACGCTCTGCTACCAGAAAATGTACGCAGAGAATTCCGGGCAGACGAAAGGGCGGGAGGGTTCGGTACCGAAAAATTTACCGGGTAAAAAAAATACCGGTAAAAAACCTCGACCCGACACTACGTCTGTCCGACTAACCTAACCTAACCTATACGCAGTCTGCTACCACTGTAGTTTACAACGGGAACTACAGAACCCTGTATATTAAACCTAACTTAATAGCTACAACCACCCACAAACCCAAGGGTCACTTACCAAACTTAATCTTCTGCTCTTCGGATCCAATCTTGAGTGTCTTCGGAAGAGGAGGGGGTTGTTCCCTAAATCACCCAACCTACCCCATGAGATCTCAATCCCCAGAAAAAATACCTGATCCGTCTAGCAGTTCCACTCGGCAACAGATTTCGGCGTCCCCAGGCAGCCACGTTTCGCATCTCACAAGAAACAGTCAAAGTAAAAGGTTTCACAAACACAAATGTTCAATAGTTATTTAACAAACAGGAAATTCACAAATATAACTCAAACTAGTTAACAAGCAAAAGACGCGAGACCTCTCCGCGTATTAAAATCAAACCGATATGTCAGGACAAATGGCGGCCGTCCGCCATGCCATTCACGCGAGCAATTTCATGCGGCGCGGCCTCCCCGCGCGATGTCCAAACAATACTGAATTCAAAATGGTCGCTCGCGACTGCCGACGCCGGCCGAGCGGGCGACGACGCTACTAATATGAAACTACCGCACGCGCTAGAATATTACGGCGGCGAACGGACAAAACAACATAGATTTTATTACAAACAGCCAAGATGCAACAGGATGTCTATTATCTAAGGAGTCGTTGAGGATTGAGGTTTTCACACTTTTAAATAAAATATTAGTACTTACTTCTCAAATCTCTGTAAGACATAGTTGCACTGAATTTATAATTTACAAAATAAACTAAATCACACTTCGCTTTTTATTAGTTAACGGCAGAGAGAAAAAAATCACTACCGGGATGATGTTTTGACACAAAAAGACAGTGTTTACGACACACGTTTCCATGGCTACCATTTGATTGAAGTACCCAGTAGACTCTTTGCTTATCACCGAGTTGACATGAAAGAAACACGAACTATTTTAGAAGGAAGTAAAAATAAATAAAAAAATGACCCAGAGAAGTTGAAAGTTGCCGAACCGAAAGGCATTCTTGAATCCTCTACTATTTAATAGGAGCTTGAGAAGGGAATTGCCGAAGGGCAACACGATCATGATATGATAAGAACTTCGTTAGTTCCTAATAGCGCAGTAAATAGACGAGAATCAAATTACAAACGGTCCAGTAATTGTGAATTTTTTGAAATGTTGTGTAGGATTATTGTGAGTATTCAAAATAAAAAGGGCACAATTGCCAAGTTTCCGCGTTCGTAGTAATCTTAAAAAAACTAAAAAAAAAAAAACTTTCTTCAGATTTAGGCTCATATTTTCGTTCAGATGCATTTTTGTTAGGAAAGTGTTCTACAAAATCTTGTAGATAATTAAATTTCCTATTATTTACATTTTACATTTTGTATCTAGGACTGATAGTTACCGAGATGTGTGCTCATAAAAAAAATTAAAAAAATCTTCTTTTACTGAAATTTGTCAAACTTTTCACTTCAGAATGCTGTAATCTAGTTATGGCATATTTTAGGAGAATAAGTATTTGAACAAAATTTGTAGGGAATTTAATTACCTAAAAAACGCATTTGCATTTTCTTAACCAACCCTGCAGAATGGGGAGTAAAACTCAATATTAATACTACGGAATATTGCTTTTTTTGTTATAATATTTTATTTTCTGCTAACTGCGCCTCGGGTCTTCGCTCCCGTAGGAATTTCAGGATATAAAGTAACCTATGTACTATTTCTGGTATGTTTCTACTAGTGTACCAAATTTAATACAAATCCGTCCATAGTTCATTGAATAAAGACCAAAATAGAGCTAAGGGTAGGGTTTACTTACAAATGGTTCAATAGTTCTGAATTTTTGATATGTTATTTAGGATAGTTATTAAGTGTTTAAAATGCAAGAGGCACAATTTTTCCCCCCTTCCACGCCCGCCATATGTTGGAAAAACAAAAAAAAATTGCCACTTTATTCAGATTTGCGCTCTCACCTTCGTTTAGATGCATTTTAGCTTCTACATTAGAGTTCTACACAATGTTGTAAAAATAAATTTCCTATAATGTACATTTTATATTTTGTTTCTAGGACTAATAGTTATGGAGATGTGCACTTTAAAAAAATCGCATTTTTGATTTTTTGTCAAACTTTTTACTTCAGAGCGCTGTAATTCATTTATGGCCTACTCTAGGAAAATATATATTGGAATTTGAAGGAAATTTAAGTACCTACAAAACACATGTAATTTATTTTAACCAACCCTACGGAGTAGGGAGTAAAAGTAAAAGTTAAAATATTACGTTTTTGCTATCATATTTTATTGTCTACTAGCTGCCGGGGGCTTTACTCCCATAGGAATATTGGGATAAAAAGTACCTTATGTGCTAGCCCTGATATTTTTATACTAGCATACCAAATTTTATCGAAATCCGTCCAGTAGATTTTTTATGATTGAGCAAGAAATATCACATCCAAACTTTTTTCATTTTAAAATCGGGTTTCTTTCCCAATTTTTATTGCTGATGAAGCAAATATTATCTAATATCTGTACTTGATAATGTCCACAGACACTTTTACAGTGTCCCGACCAGGTACCGGTTACTCACCTGCAATGAATCACACTATAAAAATGGGAAAGTTTGGATGTGATATTTGTTGCTTAATCACACAAAATCTACTACACGGATTTCGATTAAATTTGGTATACTAGTAGAAAAATATCAGGACTAGCATGGGAGCGAGGTTCAGTTAGTAAAAAGTAAAATATTATAGCAAAAAACAATTTCCGTTGTTTCATCATTTAGTTTTACTCTCCACCTTGCAGGGTTGGTTAAGAAATATGCAATTGCGTTTTGCAGGTAATTAAATTACCTACGATGTTTGTTCTGCTACTTTTTCTCCTAGAATAGGTCATGACTGGATTACATCGTTCTAAATTAAAAAAGATTGACGAACGTTTGAAAAATTAGATTTTTTTAAGGCAAAGGATTTTTTTTTCTCGGAAACTGTCAGTCCTAGAAACAAAATGTAAAATGTAAATAACGGCAAATTTAATTTTCTACAACATTGTGTAGAACACTTTTCTAGCGAAAATGCACTTAAAAGAAAATATAAGCGAAAAACCGAACAAAGTGGTGATTTTTTTTCTATTTTTCCAATTTGGCGGCGAGTGCAAAAGCTATTCAATTGTGCCATATTTATTTTAAATACTTACAACCATCCTAAACAATAATATAAAAAAAATTGAGATACTGGACCGCACGTAATTAACCCGGTACACCCTCATATTACAAATTATTATTTAAAAAACAATCATTTTATAAACAACGCTTTTAAAACTATACATTTGAAAAACATATGCTTTGTCAAACTCATTCTTTTAAAAATGGATCATTTTACAAACTAATTACTAGACAAATATTGTGTTTTTTCAAATTATCATTTTACAAACAAATTATTTTACTAAATTTTCAATTGGTAAAACAACGTTAGACAAAATATCTTATGGCAAATGCATCGTTTGATAAATATTATTTTCCAAAACTAGAAGATATGAAGTTTTAAGTTTAAACTCACTGATGCCAAGATTTGCATCGTAGGGTTAGGTACAGAAGTCATTACTCGTCTTTTATTTGGACGTAGTTATGCAAACCAGATCCAACACCAAAATATAGAATGTTGGGAAATTGACTTTTTACTTTGGGACCTAATATTTAAATATAAGGAAGGTTTATTGAATAAGCTAATAAGAAATATCATAGATAATACTTAAAAGTACACGGTCAAAATTCTATTACAGCGATTGAACAGTAAAATGTCTGAATTTTCATGAAAAACATTGAATGGATCCTGTTTGCAGTAAGTTAGTTTGCAGTTTTTTCTTAATTGCCTATATACCATGTACTGTGAAACAATTGATTTTGTTTTATACATTGATGCAATGCTATGATATTAAGACAATATAATAAAGAGGCATCGGCGAATTACAAATGGCTTTATTTTTAATCAAAAATTTAACAAATGTTTCAAAATTATTCTTCTGGTTCATCTAATTCAATCTCGAAGTCCGGCACTCCCGAAAAACCGTCGACATCATCAACAATCCTGTCATCTCCAGTAAAATTCTTATAAACATTGTGTACATCTGTACATCGTTTGGAATAATATGTAAAATACTTCTTAGGCTAAAGCTTCTCAGTAAGATCTCAGAATCAGGGCATAGCTTTTAACCTAATGACACTGACTTTGGGAGGATAGAATATACTTTAAAATTACAACAGAGACTTTATACACTACAAGATTACATAGAAATAATGAAAAATTGCAAGAAGAATAAACCCATGCATGTGACAAAATTGACTAAAGAAGATTTTCTTTCATGTTACAAATTAGAAAACATTATTACAAATAAGAAAATAGCAGTCTATAAATCGAAAATTTCATGGCTTAAAACTAAGGAACTAGTTCTTAAAAAGGAATTTATATGAGAACAAAAGAAGCAGATTTTAAGGAGCTCAACATACAGAAAGAATACCCGTGGTAGACAACCAATTATGTCCAAGAACCGAATGGATTCACTTTGGCCTAATGGAAAGCCCATCCCAGTGTAAAACTGGAAGACATAAGTCTTTTACATGTTATTCCAAACGATGTACACAATTTCTATAAGAATTTGACTAGAGATGACAGGATTGTTGATGATGTCGACGGTTTTTCGGGAGCGCCGGACTTCGAGTTTGAATTAGATGAACCCGAAGAATAATATCTGAAAGCTTTTTAGACATTCTCCGAGAATGACTGCAAAAGCTTTCAGATATTATTCTTTAATATTATTCTTTTAACAAAGCATTTTGAAACTTTGGTTAAATTTATGATTAAAAATAAAGCCATTTGTAATTCGTCGATGCCTCTTCATTATATTGTCTTAATATCAAAGCATTGCATCAATGTATAAAACAAAATCAATTGTTTCACAGTACATGGTATATAGGCAATTAAGAAAAAACTGCAAACTAACTTAATGCAAACAGGATCCATTCAATGTTTTCCATGAAAATTCAGACATTTTACTGTTTAATCGCTGTAATAGAATTTTGACCGTGTACTTTTAAGTATTATCTATGATATTACTTATTAGCGTATTTAATAAACTTTCCTTATATTTAAATATTAAGTCCCAAAGTAAAACATCAATTTCCCAACATTCTATATTTTTGTGTTGGATCTGGTTTGCATAACAACGTCAAACGTTACATAGACGAGATCCAAACCGCATGTTTCGTAAGAACTGTATTCATTCAAAACGAAACAAAGAACCATGTGTAATGGATCTTATTCAAAATATGCAATTGTGAGTATATTTATTATGCAAATAAGATCCAATCGGCATGATCCTCATAAAATCACAATTTCATAATTAAATATAGAACCAAGTGACATGGATTTAGTTTTATGTTTATTTCCTGAAAATCACGCTGCTTGAATCTTTTCTTACGTTCCAAATATGTTGTTTTAAGATGGTATCTTTGAAAATAATACATTTTTTAGACCAATGAAACACTGGAGACACTGGTCTTTTTTTCCATAGACGTAAGGCCTATTTTTGAATAATTTTGTGTACAGAACTCAATTTTGGCCAAGGTGTGGGTTGGATCTGGTTTGCATAACTACGTCCATTTGTAAACTAGCTTTTGCCCGCGGCTTCGCCCGCGTGAATTTCCCACGGGAACAGTGCTTTTTCCCGGGATAAAAAGTAGCCTATGTGCTATTCCAGGTCATTATCTACCTCTGTACCAAATTTCATCGAAATCCGTCCAGTAGATTTTGCGTGATTGAGTAACAAACATCCTCACAAACTCACAAATTCACAAACTCACAAACTCACATCCAAACTTTCGCATTTATAATATTAGTATGGATTAACTCACAAATCATATTGTGACATGATTTCAACATGCTTATACCTTTTATTGTGTCACACCGGGTGGGGGACCTGGTAACCTGCAACACAAGATCTTTGATACCTAGCGCGGGCACCAGATCTCCACAACGATACTGTCCTTTATGGTATTACATTTAATTAATGTTTATCACATACCTATGTAATGTAGTCCAAGGCCATTTTTTGTGGAGGAAATAAACAATTTTTAGCTTTTTAATAAAAAAAAGAAAGTTTGTCTCCAAACGATCTGAGCTGTAAGTTAGGTTCAGGTTATTTTTTTTATGACCGAAAGACTTGAGGGCAGAAAATAAGTTGGGTTCAGGTTATTTTTTTTATGACCACCTGGAAAGACTTTGAGGGCGGAAACGAAGTTAGGTTCAGGTTATTTTTTTATGACCACCCGGAAAGACTTTGAGGGCGGAAAAGAAGTTAGGTTCAGGTTATTTTTTTTTATGACCACCCAGAAAGACTTTGAGGGCGGAAAAGAAGTTAGGTCCAGGTTATTTTTTTTTATAACCACCTAGAAAGACTGAGGGCGGAGAAGAAGTTAGGTTCAGGTTATTTTTTTTTATGTCCACCCGGAAAGACTTTGACGGCGGAAAATAGTTAGGTTCAGGTTATTTTTTTTTATGACCACCCAGAAAGACTGAGGGCGGAAAAGAAGTTAGGTTCAGGTTATTTTTTTTTATGACCACCCGGAAAGACTTTGACGGCGAAAAATAGTTAGGTTCAGGTTATTTTTTTTTATGACCACCCGGAAAGACTTTGACGGCGAAAAATAGTTAGGTTCAGGTTATTTTTTTTTATGACCACCCAGAAAAACTTTGAGGACAGAAAAGAAGTTAGGTTCAGGTTATTTTTTTTTATGACCACCCGGAAAGACTTTTAGGGCGTAAAAGAAGTTAGGTTCAGGTTATTTTTTTTATGACCACCCAGAAAGACTTTGAGGGCGGAAAAGAAGTTAGGTTCAGGTAATTTTTTTTTATGACCACCCGGAAAGTTAGAGGGCAGAGAAGAAGTGAGGTTTAGGTTATTTTTTTTATGACTACCTGGAAAGACTTTGAGGGTGGAAAAAACGTAAGGTTTAGGTTATTTTTGCCATTGGCATTGCTTAGCTTTTGGCCAAAGAAGCTGCCAGCCCTTGATTAATAATTTACCTATAGTAGGTTTGTGAAATGATGTTTTTGTCAAGAGAGTTATTTGATGAAATAAAACTTTATAAAATAAAAGTTTTATACTCGATACATTTGTAGAGTAAAACATTTATATAAAAAAAAGTTTGTTAAATGAAACGTTTTTAAAATAACGAGTTTGTAAAATGAAACATTTTTAAAAGGTATAGTTTTTTAAGTGATAGTTTATAAAGTGATGGTTTGTGAAAGGTTTTTTGGTAAAACATTAGTGAACCAATTAACCCCTAGGAAAGGTTCGCTCTATTTACTGCGCTATAAATCTTATGGGTAGTGAAACAGACATATAATAAATTTATTTCTGTGGTGAAAGGGCGATAAGAAAAGGTATTAGAATTTTTTCAAAATTATTATTTATTGTTTTCTCTATAAATTCACATACAATACAATCATTACAATAAGTTAGTAAGCTATCATAAATTACAAATCATTAGAATAGTAATTTTTTTTTCATCATTATCTTCACATTAAATTGGGCATACTCAACAATATCTGTGTAACACATATTATTGTTGATAATACAACGTTTGACTCTGTTGAGAAACACATTTTATAGTACTTATATTAATTCTGTGGTAATGTAAAGTACGACAATCTACTGCTATGCTAAGAAACACAAACGCCTGCACAAGAATAATAGTAACATCGCTTAAAATCTAATTGAAGCGCTCCTATCGTTATATTGTTATTAAATTATTACAAGCATTGCTTTATAATTTTATCAGGCGCATTTGAAATTATTTTCTTTACTTGAACCCGCGACCAGGTCTTTATACTTTATTTTTTCACCATATCTAATTTCTATATGAGAGTACTAATTGCATCTGAGATCCAAAAAATCCAAAAATACACATTCACTTTCTTTACCGATGTCTTCTTTACGATGTCGAAGATGCCTCTCTTTGCAGCTTTGCATTTGTGCGAGTGATTCCGAATAGTAAGTGCACGGCAGATTGCGCAGGACAAGTGGCATCTTACACATCTTACTTCTTCTTACTTCCAACGAGAACATTTTTCTGCAATAAGGCCTCCTCACACAAAAAGGCCCTTTTTGTGTGAGGAGGATGGGCCGGAACTTCATTCGAGCTAGCCCAGCTCTTTTAGGAAGCGAAGAACCGCCGATGGTGTACAGCATCTTACACATTTCTAAGGCCTTGCCTTGCATATACCTTTAACGTAAGTAACTTTTTCATCTAACTTACAATTGTTAATGTTCACTTACAGTCATACAAAAAGTTATCAATTACAAATACTATAGATTCTTTAATTTATTTATTAATCTAATTTATTCACTGGCAACAATCAACAGAGTCAAACATTACTATAAAGCGCGCAGCATTCGCTTCTAAAGTGACATACTTCAGAAGTAGGTGAACTTCACTAAACTGCGCTCTGGCCAAAAATATGCCCAATTTAATGGAAGAATCATAAGTCTAGAACGGGCGGCTGTTTCATTGCTCGCTTCAGGGACTCCTCGCGTTTGATCGCCACGCGCAGGCGCGCCGCCTTCAAGTGTCTGCGGAAAAATATCCCAAATTACTTTCATTCTTCTAAATCACAACATAAGAATATAGAAGAGAAAATTTATAGGTCAAAGAAGACAATGCTGTGTGAATAAAGTTAATCCAACATGCTGAAGGAAAGTTGTCTTACAAATAACTTCAAATCAAATCAAAACCTGCAATACATAAAGCCCATTTTTGTATAGTCTAGTCGGGACATCTTGTAGTGAAGAAGGTGGTATAAAAGTAGGATTTATTCATTTTATTTTGAACACACTAGCAGCTTAATAAGCTGATGCGTGTGTATCTTGAAGTTTGGAGATTTTGTCTAATCTGTTCTTAAAACTGTTGACAGGATAAGTATTATACTAGTGAAATAAAAGCAACCCATTCAAGCTGATTACTGACCTCTGTCTGATCCTCTCTTGTGTCTCGGGTGATGCCTCTTTCTTAGTAACTTCTGCATCCCGGATCAGCTCTCTCAGTTTTCTCATGCAGTCTGCCAAATTCAACTGCTGTGAGCGTGTGGCATCTGAGCGAACTATAAGGTAGCCCTCGCGAGTCAGTTTCTTGCCATGCTAGAGAGAGGAATAAGTTGTGCGTGAAATAAATACGTACTGAAATTTGTGTATTGTTTGCTCAATAGAACCTTCCATTTGCTGCTGGTGGCAGAGCAAAAAAAAAAGTAAACAAACACATAGATCAAATATTGTTTTCCTAACATAGAAAAAACGTTTTGCAATACTCACAAGTTCTGTCAATTTTTGCCTTATATCCGGATGTAGCCAATCAGCTTCACTCAATTTGAACCTCAAATCCACTTTTGTATGAACCTAAAACATTAATAAAGTTAAAAACACATTTTTCTAAACACAAATTTCAAAATGTACAGAGTAGTTTACATACCTATCAAATGCAACAATAACAACAATTCTCAATTTTTATAACAAATAAAAATTACAGGTTTCAGTAAAAGTTACAAATTGTAATATCTTTTGATATACCTTGTTGACATTTTGTCCTCCAGGGCCTGAGCTGGCACTATATGTAATGTCTAATTTCTCAATTGGAATGAATCCTGAGAACTTTTCCTTAGCATCAGGACTCTGAAAGCGAAAAACAAAATTATTATGTAAAAGCACTAGAATATTTTGCAAACCTTGAGTTTGGTAGTTTTGGGGCCTATAATTGTAACGATAAATGACATTGATGAAAATTATTTAACTTACAAAAGAAGGTGTACTCAGCTTCAACGAGCTGTTGGGATACAATGTTTCTAGGGAAATTGAACTTTTGTATCCCGCGCGTCGTGTCAGCAAAGTACTGTAATTTTGTAACGCCTTATGGATGAAACCTAGTCTTAATGTAGCAAACGACATTTTGCAAACTAATAACGATAACGAGGTTTTAAATTAAATCAAAGCATTATATGTATCAATTTTACGATGAAAATAACATAACCTCAAACCAACTAAAGAATGAATCTAAACGTCACTGTCACTGTGCTGTCACTGTCAATGTCAGAATTGAATTGACATTATACTTTTTCTATTTACATGAGTTTTATAGAAACATAAATTAAACAATACACAATACACCTTAATAAAACATCTAAAACTAAAATACAAGGTATATAATTTAAAATACTAATTAAAAACTAAGGAATACAAAAATAAAAAATAATTACAAGTTGTAAAGTCCCTCAAGTGAGTGTAGCCCCGCGGCAACGTGCCCAAAAGGCTGGCTGCATTGCCAAGTTGTATGGCAATAACAAGTTTCAGCCTTTGGCCAAAGAAGCTGCCAGCCCGTTGGTCGCGGGATACCTCGACGAGCTTTTTCGAAATAAAAATAAAAAGCTGGTGAGCTGATGGACCCCATTTTCTTAAGTTCAAGTTCAAACTAGAAAACAAACGAATAAACAATCCCATACATACTATTGCTCCTACCTATTGTCATTTCAATGGGTATTCCTCCCTTTGCTATACCTTTGATTAACTTGCTAGTCGTAACTACACACACAACACAACAAGAACTACTTATTGTATAAATCACGACTTGTAAGTCTGTAACTAATAACACCATTAATTTTTACATATTAGGTAGATACCCACACCTAAACGTCTCACATTTCTTGCCGAGCGAAACATTAAATAAAAATGTAATCCATTTCGTCCAGAAACTTTTTAGACAGAGAAGTTTTAAGTCGTGGTTTTAAGGAAGTAGTTTTTTCTTTTAATAGTGGTCAAATATTAAAATTACTAGATATAGAAGAAGAAAAAACAGAGACGCGCGCGTACGATACGCTCCAGATAATTTAATTAGGATCCCGTTCCAGTCGATGGCGCCCTCTCATCTCACGTTTCTACAAGAATATTTTTGAAGCTATTCTAACCAAAGTAATATATACTTTTGGACAGTTTTATAGTTTTGTTCTAATTTCTTATAATTATTGTATTGCACTCGTACAGATAATGCTGGCAAGTTTGACTACTTTATTTTTTCTTAACTATTGGATGTCGGATGGGTAGTTTGGGTAGAAATCTGCCTCAGATAGGTACTTCAACTATACTCGGCTAAAAATTGCATGAGGTACCCAGGTACCTAATGTGTAATCATGTACCTACTGTGTTCAACATCAATGTTGCATACATTGATGTTGAACAGTCTACTGAAAATATTTATTAGTTTACATGATTTATATATTTGTATCACGCCATAATTAATCCACATTTTATCCAGCGTAGGTATATAAAAAGAATTGCATCGTAGCACTAATTGATGTGATCAAAAAAACCTGCGACACTCACGGAATATGCAAATTGGTTTATTAAATGAATAAATGCATTCTTTGTAGCATCATCCTGCATAATAGCTTGGATATAACATGCAATATTATTGATCATGTAAGTACGGGTTGTGTGTGGGACCCATTGTACGGGCTTTGGTTGGATTAATTTTTATTCTTGGACTATATACTTAGGTACAAATAATTTCCACAATAATGGCAGAAAAGTCACACTGATTTATTAAAAAAAAAATTAGGTACCTTAATTTGCAAAAATTTCTTGCACGATGATATTTTTTTTTTGTAAAAAAAACTACGTTCGGATTTTATTAATTTATAGTCCAAGATCCCAGGACATACAAGAAAAAAATTCTTGCCGGTACAGTTGACTCTTACCTTTCGAGTACCTAACCTTTAAGCGGAGCGGTAATAGCAGCGAATCTACGATGAACTTGGACAGTTTGATGTTCTGTAGACTATACGTGAAAAAGCAGTTAAGTAGTTTTATGTACACGCAAATTACATTAGCAAGTTGTCGTAAATCGTTTCTGCGTGATTACCGCCCGTTTTTGTCTCATATTCGGATGCTAGTTATCTGCTATTATTGTTCTTAACTTGCAGATTTTTTATCCAAACGAGGAACACGTGTAGTATATGGTAAATTCGCTTGCAACAAGTAAGTTGTTGTTTTTTTTTATATTTCACAACTCATCAGGAAGCAGCCCTGTCTGTCAAGGCAAAGGCAATTGTTTTTATTTAAATAGTCTTAAAAATAGCACTTTTAAATCGTCATATACCTACTTAATAAAATGTTAATAAACTTAACAAGATTTATTTATGGCTTGTGTTTAAACGCCTACCAAAAATGTATTAATTTTACTACGAATAAAATTCGAAACGCTCACCAAAACGGATAAATGATCACCAAATGGTGTATCCTAAAATATTATAAAAAGGATATCATTTATATTTTTATTCAATGCCTTTAAATTATATGCATACCTTTTAATTGCATTTCTAAACAAATATGTCATATTGTCACCAAATAGATAATACCAATATATTTTGTCTCGAGTTTCAATTTGGTAATTTTTGCTGATGTAAAAAAAAGCAGACGATCGATCGAATAATTTTTTAAATAGCCAATTTTATAATGCGGTTCTCAAACATATGTCACTTCTTTATTGTTAAATGAAATTAAGTAGTTAAAATATGATAACATAGCAAATATACATATATTTCACTGTCAATTTAACTGGGTTATAAAAAATCAAAGTTAATATGAAAATAATCGTTTTATTTTAATGGAACTAAAAACATTAAGTTACATTACTGCAGAGGCCGGGAAGTCAGAATTTGCTGGATGAGGAGGTTTCAAGGCCTCGCTAGCGCTCGGCCTTGAATAATTACGAGTCCAGCAAATTCTAGTTCCCGCCGAGGCATGTATGTATAGTGCTTTTCTCAATAAATGTGAGGAAATAAAGAAATAAAAAATGTATATAAAAATAATATGAATAACTCGGGCGGTATTCCTGGACACGGCCCGCATTGTGAGGAGATTTCTTTTGATGATCTTTCTTTCTTTTGATTCGATGGAGAGGATTTTTGTAATACTATAAATTAAAAAATGTACAAAAAGAGATGCAAATAAATAAACGGATAAAAAAATAATAAATAATGTCGGTACTATTTGTTATATTCGGACATTTTTAATTAAATATTTATTTGTCAATTAGTGACAAGGAAACATAGCCCATACAGCCCAGTCATATTTTACTCAAAAAATGTAGCATAGATTTTATTTTTTTCTCTCACAACGAAAAAGCATTAATATCACACACTTAAATACTCTTAATATATAAAAAAAAAATCTGTGATAAATAAGCTCGAAGAATGCATTTTTTTATGACGGTAGCAAAATTGGCTGTATGACAAGTTACATAATTAATGTGACATTGACAGATGAATTGAAAAGTTTTGCAGCGGCCAGGAATGAATTTTGATACAAATTTCCCGGCCTAAGGCCAGAAAGTAATGTATGAGCCAGGAATCACAAACTTCCTGCCAACTTTTTACTACAATAATGTCTACATTTCCGAGCATTTTTGAGAAAATAATAATATTAATTAAGTTAAAGTAGCAACTAAAATTATTCTTGTTATCAAACTTGTCATAGATTATAGAGCCATTCAATAGAAAATTCTCTAGAATGTTTGTTCTATAGAAATCGTTTTTCTAGTAAATTTTATCTTGACGCTATTTATTTTGCCTTATTAAGAGTAAAATATCTCCCAAGTAATGTTCAAGAACGCTTATAGACACAGTTTAGTAAAAGTGGGCACAACCCTTTTCTTAACTCATTCTTATGAGAAGGGATAACCCTCAGAACAATAACTAAAGCATAGAAGGAGTCCAAGATCACACTCATATGCTTGTCCTAGTCTTTCAAATAAGGCTAAAGCATTGAAGAGAAAGAGATAACTATATTTAGCTATGAATGGCTTGCGTCACCTACATAAACGTCAAATTGAATACCTTTGAGTACCTTTACGATGACGAATTAAAAAGGTGTCTACTGTCAAATGTTATATTTTACCAAAACCTACCACGCAATTTGTTTACGTAATAAATCAGTGCGTGTTTGTTATTAGTCGTCGCCTGTTCGTGTTTAGTTTTACTTATTTCAGTGAAATTACGCAGTGTTATTGTAAATACATCAAAGCCCAAAGCATAAACAATGTCCTGTATTATTCACGGATGTAAATCACGTTCTTCCCGAAGGGAAAACGATGTTGAAACTATTAGCTTTCACCGGTGAGTAACAAAATAACTCAATTTATTTGGTAATAACCTGTTCAGAAGTGCAAAAATGCATAATACCGCTTAATTAGACTGCGTAGTCCTATTATAATCAAGGATGTAGGTTATTTGCCTAAGTATTTTTTGTATTTTCCATGTTTGTCTAATTTACTTGATAACGCTCAATAGTGTTGTACTAATAACATTATCGATAACTTCTAAGTACCCATTTGTCTTTCCTCATCATCTTCCGAGCGGATTTTCTATACTATTAGTTTTATACACAACCTAATAGCGAAATTGGTTAATAATTTAAAAATATCCATAACAAAGAAATGGAGTGATATTATTTTAAGCCTGAAATCATATGGAACAATAGTAGTCAAGTATATTGTCCTTTTCTATTTTGCATAAATAGACACTTGAATATATTAGGGTGTCGGTGTACCCGCGTACCTGATGTAATAATTTGCATATGGTCAAAGATGTTTTTTATTTGTGTGTTTCATTTCAGATTCTCCACAGATGATACTATGAGGCAAAAATGGATTGATGCTCTTGCTCGTACCAATTGGCAATGGAAAAAGCAGCACCGTATTTGCTCTAAGTTTAAAGTGTCACAATCTGCCAGAAAGATCATGGCGACTGTCTTTTGGGATACAGAAGGTATTTTGTTGATCGATTATAAAGATCGTGGTGTGAGCTACGTGGAAAAAAAATTGGCGACGATGAAGAAGTCAAGTCTGCAATTTCGGCCTATTTGACAGCAAAGATAAATAATTTTTTTTCGATGGTATAAACAAATTATCTGAAAGATCCGAAAAATGTATTAAGGTTAAGGGAGAATATATTGAAAAGGAAAAATAGTTTCAATGTTTAATTTCAACCCCCTTCCCCCCTCATTCCGCAAACTTATAGACCTCCCCTCGTACATAATTGTACTCGCCTCGGTAATAATTACCTACATTACAATATACACAAAAGAAGTCAAAGAGTATAAGATCACTGGCGGCGGCGGTTCGCTTGTTTTCAATAAATGAGCCGAAAGTCCATAAATAAAGAGATGTCTATCGATTTCGATAAACTGGAAGAAAAGGGTCACATCACTTACGAATTTCTTGTTGTCTATGAAAGTGTACACTCAAATGTCATATCATTACTTCTATGCTTTAGTTATTGTTCTGTGGGATAACCCTTACCTAACCTTATGATAGTTAAGAAAACATGAATAGATAAAGTTAGGAGTTGAAAATTTACAAATCGTCTGTAGAGATTTTTCTAGTATCTCATCAAACTGTTTATAGATCACAAGTTTTACTAGTAGATAGTTGATAGATAAAGTTGGAACCTTTAGAGAAGTTTTTACTCGTCAAGTTAATGTGTAAAATACTCATTTTATATAAAATATAGTGATTTAAAATATATTAAATGTTTAAAGTAGACAATAAAATTAAACTGACGACGACGACTGAGAGAAGAGCGCGGGGTAGCGACCTGCGGCCTGTGCGTCGCTTGCCGGTGGCGGCTGTGTGGGTTGCGGGGTGAAGGAATAAAGGAAAGCAGTTGTAATATTAGTCTTATACAGTGGCGGATTTAGGGGGGCATGGGGGCACGTGCCCCCCTAGACTGCTATTTTGTGTACCTACTGTGGAGGGATATTCCATGACAGTGCATATCAAATTAAGAAATAACAGAAACGTGACCCCCCCAGACTTTTTTTTGTGTACCTACTATGGACAGAAAATTCCATAACAGTGCATATCAAATAAAGAAATAACAGAATTCATGATTATTCATTCAGAAATTTCATGATTTTTTGCAAATGTGGTCCTACAGTGACGCAGTGAGAGCAAGTCTTTAGGATTTGTTTCAAGGCGGGCGGCAATTTGTTGCACCTCCCCCAACATGCATAATCCGCAACGGCCCCAGAAAAAAATCCTGGATCCGCCATTGGTCTTACATTAAAGTAATCTGGGTTCAGTTTATTATTTTTGAATGACAGTCAATCGAATTTGTAGTATGGTTTTAGGTATTAATATTAAAATTTATGTATGACATTATTTGGTGATCATTTATCCATTTTAGGAAGCAAAAAGAATATTTGAACAATGCATGCAATTATTTTGATGTCTGTTTATTTATTTTGGACTATAATCTATACATATAATAAAACAGTAAAAATATTTTGTCTGTACATTTAGTATTTTTGACCAAAATGGATAGAGGGACACTTAAAAAGAATATTAGAAAGCAAAAAAATTTTTTTGGAATTTCTTGTCTGTCTGTCTGTCTGTCTGTCTGTCTGTCTGTCTGTATGTATGTACGCGTTTCACGCAAAAACTACTGGACGGATTTGAATGAAACTTTTTTTGTTGTATAGCTATAAAGTCTGGGCAACATATAGGCTATAATTGATTTTGAAAACTGGAACACCTGATGAAGAACCATAACAGAACAGCTAAACTATAAGAAATATGGAAATGGTGCCTTAACAAAAGTCGTTCAACCTGATGAGCATTTTCTGCTGACGTATAAAAATTGAAGATCTGGAACATCTGATGAAGAACTGCAAGAGACCAGCTACACTATAACATATATGGAAATGGCGCCTTAGTAAAAGTCGTTCAACCTGATGAGCATTTTCTGCTGACGTATAAAAATTGAAGATCTGGAACATCTGATGAAGAACTCCAAGAGACCAGCTACACTATAACATATATGGAAATGGCGCCTTAGTAAAATTCGTTCAACCTGATGAGCATTTTCTGCTGACGTATAAAAATTGAAGATATGGAACATCTGATGAAAAGCTTCAAGAGACCAGCTACACTAAAACATATATGGAAATGGCGCCTTAGCAAAACTTGATTAATCTGATGAACATTTTCTGTAGACGTATAAAAAACGAAAATCCGAAACATCTGAAACAGTTTGGAACACAAAAATCATCTAAGCGAAACTTACGCGGGCGAAGCCGCGGGCGACAGCTAGTGTAGTATATTTTAGGACCCGCTTTATAAAGGCATTTTATTTTTTTGGAGTCATTTAATTTATTTGGTACTTAAGCTTAGGGTTTAAAAAATATTTCTGGTGAGCGTTTAAATTATACCCTTTATTTATCAATCACAAGTCGTGTTAAATAGCTTTGAAGTTACTTTAAAATTAATATCTCGTGGGAATTTCGATATAGCATAAATAAGGTAAGTAGGTACATATTTATTATTATTTTATCATTAGTAAAATTAACATTTTCCATCTGACTAGTAGTTCCAGTGGTTCCAAACATTCTCTTTAGCTTTATATCAGTACAGCTGACTCAACTAGCATTTTATTCTGTAGTCCAATGATATACTGCATCCAGCAGATCGGCAATGCTTTCATCAATTATGAAAATGGTGATAGAGGTGCGCCCGCGCACGCGACGGCTTTCCGAATTCCTTGCATTGGAACATAGGCGTACTTGCTCGTAAATTCGATGTTCTTATTACCGCGATTTCTCTGCGCTTGCACAGAATTAAGAAAATTTGCTTTACTATTTGCTGATAATGTTTTATAATAGTTATTCGTCTTTTCTGCGCCTTGTACAAGTTATCTTAACTTTTCTTGTGTCAGGTAATTTCAAGTAACTACTTATTTGTTTTCGTGTTTTTCTATTTACTGTATATTTTGCTTTTAAAAAATTCCTCTTCTTTATCCTATAGTTATATTTTAATTTTGATACTGAATTAAATTAAGCTGCAATTTATAATTTGAAGAACTTTGTAGAATGCATATACTGGAACTGTGACAAGCAAGACTTATTATGATTATTGAATTATAGAGTAATTGATTGTGATAGTTGCTGGATCTACGGAGTCAGTCGCTTGAGGGCTGTGTAAATTACAACACGATTCGAAGGTGCGGAGAATTGTTCTAGAGCTGCAGCTATTGGGCTTATCTGCAAAAAATAAATAAAAGGCAATTTGCTAAACATTCTTCTTCTGAATACAGTGAAATACTGATAACCTAAAATAATTTCTATTACAGTCACATTACCATTGCCAGCACGAAGTGTATTTTTTCTTTGACCACGATCTGATAAAGTTGTTATTCAAACTCTAACGACAGCTTACTAAATAGTTACTTCGCTCTAACGAAGAAAGATTGCGATGATAGAAGGAAACTGATTCGAGGCATTTGTCAATATTTCCCTCTGATTCAAAACAGAGTACCTATAATAAAAATTAAAATCAGTTAACTAAACAGTCATGAACTCATGATATAGAAAATCCTGTAATGTTAGTTTGTACAAGTTGAATATAAGTAAAATAAGAACTCTGAGGGATTAGGAAAGTCGGCGCCAGACACCCTTGCGCGGTGTTCCGTTTTCAACGCAAATCTTGTTTACCTTTCAATTTGAATTTCGCGCGCCTTACCGATTCACTTATCAATCATCACAATTCGCTGTGCTGCAGTTCTATTTAGCCAATGGGGCGCCCGGACTTCCGCTGGCGCATGCGCAGATCCTACCGGTGTCTGAGAGATCAACGCCATAGGCTGGTAGCAGAAGGCTGGTGGCAGAACCAGTAAAAACCTCTCCGTGTCTGTACGTGAAAGCGAAGGCGCGCGCGCATCAAACATTACATTTTACTCAATTATTCTTAATAAAACTTCAAGTGCTCAACAGTGTTTTTGGAACTTTATAATCGTGTGTGGCTGGCCGGCTAGGTGTCTAAAGGAAGAACTATTCGTGAGGAATCGTGCTCGAAGCCTGCCTACATGGTAAGTGGTTTGTGCATTGTTCCTATTGTCTAAATCGTCTGTAGCAACGCTTATTAACGGCGAATGCTTTCAATAAGTATTCGATCCAATGTGGTGATTGATAGTGTACTCTAATTTCTACTTATCGAATCAATTTAGCCATATTTTTTGGTGCCGAAACCCGGGAACTTTGGATACCTACCTTCAGTCTGCCGCCAAATACCAATTCGATTTAGTAATTGCTACTTCATTTACCGTATTCCACGCTTATTATACTTACTAGTACAGCTAAAACGAATAAACATAACATTTTGTTTCAATTACTAATCGGAAAACAAGTCTTTGTTCCATTTTGTTTTGTTGAGTACCTTACCTACCGTTTATCGATTTAAGATGGCTTCCATCAGTTTCTAGAATATTTGTTGAAAATAAATTCTTTTGTCGTTTTATACTTATTAGCATAAAATTATCTACCGTTTTACCGTTCGCAATAATACAATATTGCAAATCCACCTTCTCATAATTTTATGTTGATAGTTCGTTATAACTCGACTACTTTTTTCCAACCGTTCAACGTTTCCTCTTGATATTTATTTATCGAAAATTTATTTCGTTTCAAATTACGAAATATTTTTTATCGTGACGTTGTATCGTTTATCGTATCATATTTTCAACGAATTTTGGTGCGTTCACATTTTCATTATTACAGTTTTAGGTTAAAAATCATAGTTTTTTGTTTTTACAAAAAAACTGATTTTTATTTTTTTTATTTACCGTACATTAACGAATATCGCAAACCGTTTTTAGTGTTCCTAACGCTCATTTAATTCATCCTTATCAATTTAATTTATTTCAATTTAAAACTCAGGTGACCGAGGTGACAATATTACCTGTTGTCGTGTAATACCGCCCCAGTGATTCTCGTCGATTCTTGTGAACGCGGTCTCGCTGAAGACGTTCGCAACTAAACTTTTTATCGAATCCGAATATTTGTTGCTATCAGGTTTTATTGTTTTGATATTAATTATGTCTTTACTATCAAGGCGTAAATCTAAACCTACTATTAAAAAGGGTATCGAAAATACGTACACTATTAATAATTTGCCCAGTTTGCGACGTAAACGAACTATAGCATATAATCGCTTAACGAAGGCTTTGGAAGTAGGTACCTTAGCCAATACCGATGAATCACAAGTAGGGTTATTTCTTTCATATTGTCATGAAATAAAAACGATTGCTGATAGTTTTCATGACTCCCATTTTATTATTTTGGACCTTCTTAAGGATGATGCCGATGAGGAGGACGATGAACTTCAGGATCGATTTGACGAATTGTATTTTCAAGTGTTGGCAATTCAACGAAAATTTGAACAACGTTCATCTCAACAAGCTGACACTTCGAAACATAATTCATTGACCGGTTCGCACAGTGGAAATATGCGGTTACCAAAAATTTCGTTGCCAACTTTTTCCGGTGCTATCAAGGAATGGCCTGAGTTCATTGCAACTTATAACGCGTTGATACATGATTCTACCTCCTTATGTAATATTGAGAAATTTCACTATCTCGTGTCAGTTTTAAGTGGTGATGCTTTATCGTTCATTAGAACTTTTCCTGTTGCAAGTGAACATTATTTAAGTGCGTACGAGGCTCTCAAGTCCCGTTATGAAGATAAACGCGAATTAGCGTTTACGTGCTGGCGTGATATCTTGGACGTTAGTTTAAAGACTTCGAACGCTCAAGATTTTCGACGCGCTCAGACACGATCGATGAGAACTTAACAATTTTAAAAACTTTAAAATTACCTACCGATAAATGGGATTTTGTTCTTTGTTATAATGTTCTGGCCAAACTCGATACCAAATTAAGACGCGAGTTTGAGGAAAAACATACCGATATTGAGCTTCCACAGTATAACCATTTAAGGGCATTCTTACACTCTAAAGGTGAAGCATTAATTCGCGACACGCACTTTTCGAATGTTACCAATAAAACCGCTAACGTTTCAAAGGACACACCGGGAACTTCACAGAAGTTCAAGCGACATAACGTCACGCATTCGCTTGTCGCTCCCACCGTCACTACTCATAAAAATGTTGGTGATAAACAACAAGCGAAACCTGCTCACAATTCGAGCACTCCGATTCGTAAATGTGCCTACTGTCGCAATGAACATCACATCTCGGCCTGTAATGATTTTTTGGCAAAATCAATAGATGAGCGCATGGCTGTGGCCACTGAAAAGAAATGGTGCTACAATTGTCTTAACGCATCCCATTCAGTGCGAGAGTGCACATCAATGTTTTCATGTCGACAATGTAGACGTAAACACCACACTTTGCTACATAAGGAGCCGGCGGCAAGCTCGGCGACCTTAGTGGCTAAGGATTCGTTAACTCAGTCTGATCCAACCGTAACCACAACCGTGTTACTGGCAACAGCTCTAGTCCAGATTCGTGATGCTTCTGGTGAATTTCATACATTTCGCGCGTTATTTGACACCGGCAGTCAAAACAATTTTCTCACGGCTCACGCCGCTCAACGATTAAATCTAAAACCTATAACTGGTAATATCAACGTTTATGGGTTAGGGGGCAGCCCTGCCTCAGTCAGTGGCTTTGTTACATGCGACATTGGCACCAACTATAACGTAAAGTTTCGTTCTGGGAATGCTCGTCATACCGAGCATTTGCGGAGATCAACCGATAGCAAGGCTAAATACGAAAGGATGGGAGGAGGTCAAAACACTACCGCTAGCTGATCCTGGTTTTGACATCCCTGGTCCAATCGACGTCTTGTTAGGTGCCGACGTCTTTGCTGAGTCACTTCTCGAACAACGTCTGAAGGGTAACGCCTCTCAACCGCGAGCTTTCAACTCAGTCTTCGGCTGGCTTCTTCTTGGGAAGTCCAGACTCGCATCGTCCAGTCTACTAGGAGTAGCCCCTTCTACCGTAGACGATAGTTTAAACAAAATTGTTCAACGTTTCTGGGAAATCGATAACGTTCCACAATCTTCCCGATTGACCCCAGAAGAGCAACGCTGTGAAAATAGTTTTCTCAGTAATCACTACCGTGACGAGACAGGTAGATATGTAGTTTGTCTCCCCTTCAAGGACGACGAGGAGCCAGTCTTTGAAGGTTCTCGAGAGATAGCCTTACGACGCTTTCATGCCATTGAAAGGCGTCTGTATCGCGATCACAATTTAAACCAACAATACGTGGAGTTCATGACTGACTATATCGACAGTGGTCACATGACTCTGTACCTGCCAAGCAAATGGGTCAAGGCAAGTATTATATACCGCACCATTGTGTGCTACGTCCCGACAGCGCTACAACGAAGCTTCGCGTTGTATTCGACGCCTCGGCTAAAGATGCAACTTCCAAATCGCTAAACGACTCGCTGCTGACGGGACCGAAGCTACAATCAAATATCGTAGAGATCCTTCTTCATTTCCGCGAGCACGCAATTGTCTTCATGGCAGACGTGCGCCAAATGTACCGTCAAATCAACCTAGCTCCTCAACATCGTGATTATCAACGTATTCTCTGGCGAGCTCACCCAGATGAGCCTCTTCAAGAGTACGTATTAAATACCGTAACGTACGGAGTGTCTTCCGCTCCATTCCTGGCGTGCCGCTCTATTCAGCAACTGGCCAACGATGAGGGTCACAAGTACCCAAAGGCCAAAACCGTTTTAACTTCCGACATATACGTTGATGACGTCATATCCGGAAGCTCATCGCTGAAGGACGCCAGAGAAATCAAAACTCAACTCATCGCTCTTTTCGGTCTTGGCTCGTTTGAGCTCCGAAAATGGGTGAGTAACCGACCCGAGCTACTTAGCGATCTTCCCGCGGAGGCGTGTCTTTCAGAAGCAATCACTTTTACCGAAACTGAAGACACAACTATCAAGGTTCTGGGCCTTAAGTGGGAGCCTGCTTCGGATTCGTTCGTCTTTACCGTTAATCCATCTAATCAACCGTGCACCAAGCGAACGATTTTGAGTGAGGTTGCCAGAATTTTCGATCCTCTGGGTTTTCTATCTCCTTTGACAATTCATGCCAAATGTCTTATTCAAAAGCTTTGGATTCTAGGTCTTTCATGGGATGATAAGGCCCCACCGGAAATTATCTCTCAATGGGAAAAGTTCTCCGAACAGCTTCCTCAAGTTAGGAATCTTAAAATTCCACGTAAATACGCTACCGATAGCGCTCAATCATATCAACTGCATGGATTCTGTGACAGCTCCGAAGCAGCATATGGCGCCGTTATATACCTGCGTGTTATTGAGTCTGACGGCTCCGTTCGCGTCTTTCTCGTATGTGCAAAGGCTCGTGTAGCTCCTTTAAAACGTCAATCGTTACCTCGCCTAGAGCTGTGTGGTGCGGTTTTGCTCACAGACCTTATCAAATTTGTCAAGGACACGCTGCGGATTCCTGTTCATGACACTTATCTGTGGTGTGATTCCACCGTTACCTTATCCTGGTTGCGAGCTCCTTCTTCTCGCTGGGTGACATTCGTTGCAAACCGCGTAAGTCACATTCAAGATATCGTACCGACCGAGTGCTGGAGGCACGTACCATCTGTCACAAATCCTGCAGATGTTTGTTCGCGTGGGCAATTGCCTCACGATTTGCTAAACAATGCCCTATGGTGGGCGGGCCCAGAATGGTTGTCTCAACCACAGTCTGAGTGGCCAATCGATACATCGAAAAATCGCTCAAACGATGACAATGCGGTGCTCTCTGAGCAGCGTCGCACCACGGTTCTCGTTTCGGATCAAATCGAAAGCGTTAATCACACGTCTATAATTGATCGGCTATTCGAAAAATATTCTTCTTTAGATAAAATCTGTCGCATTATCGCTTACGTTCGCAGGTTTTGTAATAACATGCGTAACACTGTTCCGCGATCAGATAATCTTTTCGTAACGGACGCTGAGCGTCATCGTGCGTTACTAATTATCGTCAAACATTTTCAACATCGTTGTTTTTTGGATGTCATATCCAAATTACAATCAAAGATACAGTTACCTCGCAGTTTTCGTAAACTAAACCCGTTTTTGGACGAGCAGGGTATACTCAGAGTAGGCGGGCGCCTATCGCGCTCCGATCTTGACTTCGAACATAAGTATCCCGCATTATTGCCCAAAAAGAGTGTTCTTACATCAGCTGTAATCGAATCTATTCATCGAAACAATTTTCATCCCGGTCTGAACACAACCAACTATCTGATTTTACAACAGTTTTGGATACTTGCGGCAAAGCATGCTGTACGTCATCATCTTTCAAGATGCATAAGATGCTACCGTCTTAAACCGAAACCTTTGCAACCCTTTATGAGCGACCTTCCGGCCTTTCGTGTCAATCAGGCAAAACCCTTCTCTGTCGTAGGTGTCGATCTAGGAGGGCCTTTTCGTTGGCTAAATTGATTCGATAAGTAGAAATTAGAGTACACTATCAATCACCACATTGGATCGAATACTTATTGAAAGCATTCGCCGTTAATAAGCGTTGCTACAGACGATTTAGACAATAGGAACAATGCACAAACCACTTACCATGTAGGCAGGCTTCGAGCACGATTCCTCACGAATAGTTCTTCCTTTAGACACCTAGCCGGCCAGCCACACACGATTATAAAGTTCCAAAAACACTGTTGAGCACTTGAAGTTTTATTAAGAATAATTGAGTAAAATGTAATGTTTGATGCGCGCGCGCCTTCGCTTTCACGTACAGACACGGAGAGGTTTTTACTGGTTCTGCCACCAGCCTTCTGCAACCAGCCTATGGCGTTGATCTCTCAGACACCGGTAGGATCTGCGCATGCGCCAGCGGAAGTCCGGGCGCCCCATTGGCTAAATAGAACTGCAGCACAGCGAATTGTGATGATTGATAAGTGAATCGGTAAGGCGCGCGAAATTCAAATTGAAAGGTAAACAAGATTTGCGTTGAAAACGGAACATTCCGCCCACCAAAATACCAATGGGATTTTCCCAGAGTAAGAATAAGAAACGGTAATTAACGATAAATATGTTTAAGTTATTATTCTAAACTTAAAAGCTAACAAATGATAAGTTGAAACGATTATACGGAGGGTAGAGGACATAGTTTGACCAAAGGTCTCTTAAGCGAGTGATCCCTGGCTGTTCTAACGGTTGCGACTCGAACTACCCCATCAGGGCCAGGATGCAAGGAAACAACTCGTCCTAATGCCCATTGAAGAGGAGGCCGATTGTCCTCTTTTATAAGTACGATTGAGTTTACAATTAACGGTGTTGAGTCCGTGGTCCATGCAACATATCTATTCTACCGTGCAACATATCTATTCTCTTTTCCACGAACACACAGCAAAAGACCGCAATTAAAAATTAAGACCGTGAACACTAAACATTCATAATTAAATCGCGCACATACCGAAATTGCCGAGACGCTCGCGCCTTCACGCTCTTCTACGCTGGCCTACAATACCACAACTGATTTACTTAGATCTTCATCTACTGCCCGATTATCCTCATTCTCATCAACTTCTATTCAAATGTCGGATTCGTCAGTAGGTCTAGTTACGCTGGCGATGTGATTATGGCTATATCTTACAATATTAACGGAAGCTGAGGTTATAGCCCGCTAATTGGTGCTTGATGAAGACGTTCAGGCTGGCACGAGGCGTCTAACATTATATTTAGATAACATTCGCCATGATCTGAAAACGATCTTTGGCAAGAATCAAACATACAAGCGTTGAAAGTACAAATAAATTAAACGTTTCTTTGATAATACATAATTATTATTGAGTCATCATTCAGAAAGATAACGGTCTAACTTTGAAGTTGCAGCCGATATCATTCGTAGCAACCGATGTCAAGCTTGAGCTTGGAAGAGGCTATTATTGACGCCAACAAGTATTTACTTAGTACCTACTTGTAATCTAATCTACGATTTATACTAAGTTATGAGGATTGGTTAGATAGAACTTAAAAAAAAACCTTCCTTCTAACAAATTTTAAGATCTAGTGTGCATTAAATCGCCGTAATCATACACTATACTGCACTACTGCAAGATATGGCTATCTACAACTTTTCACAGTAAACTGAGAATAGTGGTTTATCGGCAAACGAGCATCGGACCGCCACCGACGGAAGATTAAGCACCATTATCAGTTTCTATTCACCGATATCAGAGTTGATGTCTTCCGAGAATATACTGGCTCGATTTTTATGGTTAATGAAACGATGATTGAGCTTGTTAGTGATACAATAGACATTAGTGATAAGTCAAAGTCAAAGTCAATTTTTTAGATTATAGATATTTTCTAGTCAATTAATCGACTCTTAAAGAGACCGCCCATGTTTCTTTTTCAAATTCGATACTCTCGTAGTTATATTCAGTGGTTAAACACAATACGACGTAGGTAGCTCTACCTATTAAATTCTTGAAATTCTTGAGATTGTCTTCTTGTAATTTGAAAATAACTAAGGACAAAAATATTTATATCCGAAACCACATGTGTCTATTCATAGCAAATCTGCCAGTGGTTTTAAAAATCCTTGCAAACGTGTTTTGCAAGGAGATAAGTGGGGCATAACTCTGCCACAGCCTCTTTACCCCTTATAACAGATATATGTACAAACAATTATGAGCTATGCGCATATGCAGTATTGCACGACATAATGGCATTCTCACGCGTCGTATGTATGCATCATTTTAATATTTATACTAAAAGCACGGCGGTGCGTGCCTACAAGACAGACACACATTCGATTCCCATCGCTGGGCAAGTGGTAAACAATAGAGTCAAATAGCCGGAGGCACGAAAGCTGAGAGTAATTTATTTTATCTATTATAAAGTTATTAAAATGGTAAACTAACAGCAATACCGCCTAGGTACTGTTAGATCTGTGAAAATCAGACAATTTTAATTGCTGGTTTCCTAAATCAAATTTAAATTTTTAATGGCGGGGAGATTTAGTTCTTTTCCCGAAGCATAAAAAATGTTACATTAACTATGTATTAATTTGTAATCTTTTTTTATTTTATTTTTCTGTTAGACATTTAAAGTGGGTATCTTATTGGAAAATTACAGAAAAGCTGGCGAAACATACACATCTTGATAACGACAAGTTATAACCAATGCCATGGTCCAGTGGGTTACTAATAAAAATCAATTAGCTGAATGCCAGCGTTCTGTTGATACTGGAGATTTCTTGCAGAGAAACCGAGAATTCCAAGATAAGTGCTCTGCAGCAGTATTTCTATTTTGGCTTATTCATTGCACATCTCAATCTCATCTTAATCAATTTCTAGATGTAAAACCTCAATTGATTTTTTTTTTATCAAATAAGAATCTTGTTATTCAAAAAGATTGGTTGAATAAAAATATTAGGACTAAATTGTAATAACAAACAAAAGTAGCTTATTTTTAGGTACTACTTACTAACTTAATTTTTTAGCTAATAGCTAAAAAAATAACTTTAAATAATAGCTTTTTATTTTTTGGCTTTATTTTTAGGTAATAATTATTGAACTATCCTAATAATTTATTGAATGTTGATGATAAATTTATTGCTCACTCGTACAATAATTTATTACTTTTAAACTCCTGTAAATATTTACTTATCACTTATACTAATTTGCAATATAAAAATAACATAATGTAAGCAGAGGTTTTGGTTCTTAAGAATCTTATTCTAATAAGAATCTCACATACTTATGTAAATCGAAAGTCATGTTGAAAAGCTAGGTCACAAGTCGATTTCCCAGTTTATTGAGCAAACCACAATGCACTCACTCTCGCCATTTCCATTGCACCTCGTTGTTTTGTGCACATGCAAATTATTATTTTGTCGAAGCTTTCCAAACTTGTGAAAGTGCTTCTCGTCAAATGCGGTCTTGCTTTATAAAACATATATTTTAATGACTTCAAATCAGTTCATAATTTAATGTTGTCGATCTTAAGTTTTCACTTTTTCACAGATGAGGTAAATACCTTAGTTTATATGACCTAATAATTTAGGCCTTTTAGCTCTTATACTAAATAGTTTTTAGGTTTAAAAACTATTATTTCCAGTTCATAAGTTCTAAAGCTCAATTTACCTATTTCAATTATTATAACTACCTACCTATCTAGTTAAAAAATATATTTTAGGACTTATAAAAAACTACTAACCTCTTAAAAAAGCTTTTCAGGTACAGGTAGGTACCAAGGCAGGTAATTGAAACACATTTGGTTTGGTTTAACAAAAAGAACTTTAATTATAATTTCTCACACAAGCACATCTTTTTAGTAAGTATCCGTATGTTGACCTCAGTAACCGTTAATGACTTCATTGACTTGCATCGAGCTTATTATAATTTTTATCATAATAATTATAGCTGAGCTGTTTGAACTTTCATAACTAGAGAGAGAGAAAAACTCGCAGCGTCGATTGGCGGCTGGCCGGCATTCTGTGTTCTAATTGGTGGATTCTCTAACGGGGCTTCCGCAGCTGCATTCACGTGCGTCATCTCGAGCGCACGCATAGCGCCATCTTCAAACCAGTCAGTCCGCCACAAATCGTTGTTGGGGTAGTATCGTCGCGCGTTACAATTCTGGTACTAATCCGCACCGGTCCCAATTGAGCCGGCACGCGCAATTTTAAGGACAAAAATAATCGTATCACTCAAATTCAGTGTAAAGTTAATTGTTGTTTGTGGAGACTTATAGATCGAATTAGATTTTTTCGTAGTGCAACAGTGTTTTGCGATCTACGTGACTGCATTTCTTTGGTGTGTGAGCTCGCTGAGGTGTGAAAAGGTGAGTTTTTGCTTAGTTTCGCGGGAGTACGTGGTAGCCGGGCGCTTGGGGAAGCGACTCCTGGATCGATTGCGCCCGGTGTGCCGCGGGATGGCAGGGCAGGCGTACATACTGCCTACTTATAGCTGGATTGGGGCTGGAGCACCCTCGCTCGCTCGTGCCTGTAGGTCCCGTATCTCTCCTTCGCATTTCTAGTTGATCTTGAACTACGAGTTAGACGCAGTGTTGTCATATGAATTATTTATGAATATTGTATGCGCTGAACTCGCATGGAACGATGGTGATGAGATTCAGCAAAGAACAGCCTGTTTATCATATAATTGTTATAACTAATTAAAGCGCGATGTTTCGTTGACTACCCTCACGATTTTGTAAAACATTATTTAATAATGCGAAAATAGAACTTTTTTGCACCTACTTCATGTGGTACCATCGACTGTATGTTTTCCTCGGAAAAACCTACTAAGTTCGGTTGACTTTTCCTTAGTTTTTGTTTCTTTATTACTCTTTGTTGATAAAAACACAAAAAACAAAGCATAATGGCTTCTAATCGCGTTCACAGAAGTGAAAATAGTAATGTTTATTTTCGCATTAGGCACATAAAATAGGCAATGGCATTGTCATCACATTATTATGTGTCATTGTCTCTCGGACTATGATATAATCACCATAGATTTAATATAATCAAAATAAAAAAATAGGTACCTACCTACCAGCTTTTGCCCACGGCACCGCCCGCGCATAGGTAGGGTATGGTGGAAACCACAATATGAAAATTTGTTTAGAAGTTTTTGAGTTTTGAGGGACCCCGAGGTCTCCAGTGACAGCCTGGCATGATGAAGAGGTCGTTAACTAAAGGTACATAAGTAAAGTATCACAATATCGGTATAGACTGCTCGTCTGATGTACAATCAATGCATCGCGACTGTAATGTGCTCCTCTTCTCATCAAGAGCAGATAAATTGAGTTTGAAATGGTTTCAGGAAACGGTACGTAGAACGGAGCGGGGCGGCGGCGGCGACGTTCCGTTGTACGGTCAGCAGATTAACTTACCCAAATTCATTGCCAATTCACCGCTATTACAACGGCATAAAGGTTTAAGTAGACATTGGCAGGAGTTGACAATTAACTATTTCTCCTTCTGTGGTTCTGTGGTTAACTCCTTGCCAAATCACTGTTGGCCCAAGAGCCTTGGATCTCTAATGCCTAGTTAGTGATAGCTAATCGCCTTCAAATGCTTAGTTTTGTCCTGTGTCAATGTTGGTGTTTGTCGAGGTTGGGTGAGCATGTAACGTAGCATTAGCGGCGGCAACTGCCGCGTATATTTGCGATAACTTGAGTTAGTTAATATGCTGACTGTACTGTATCTAGCCAGATTATTTAAAACGGTTAAAATTGCTGTAGTTATCGATTCTCTAACTGCGTATGTATGTAGCTCAAGACGACGACGGGACTTATTTAAAAAAGAAAGGTTTAGAAATTTGATTATTAATCCCCTTTTATTTTATTACTAGCTGCTCCCCAGGGCTCTGATCCCTTAAGATTTCGGGATAAAAAGTACCTTTTGTGCTATTCCAGGATCTATTCTAGCCCTGCACCAAATTTCATGGCATTCCGTCTATTAGTTCACACAACAACAAATCACACAAAGACACGTATCAAATCAAATCCAAACATCCATTCTCACAAAGTTTTGAAGAGTATCAGTAGAATTTACTTCTCAGTTCAGCCTAGAAAGAATATATTTTATAATATCTTCCTACTAGTTACTTACCACACATTTCCATCCCTTTTCACAGATTGCAAAAGCGAGAAGACATTGTTCATAAAAATAAATTAAATCTAAAGCTGCGCCGTGGCATTCTTTTTAATATAAGAAGGGATCTGTCGCCATAATCCAAAGAAACGAGGCAGTGATTGAAATTCCCACTAATACGACAACCACTGACGTTGGTCTGAGAAAGTGGTGGCTCGGAGTCACCGCGATGCATATTAATATCATCAGCTTCCAATTTATTACCATACTTTCGATTTTAAGTTATTCGCGTGTCTTGACAACTAGTTATGATTGAATTGAAGATTGAAATGAACCGAAAGAGATGCGTAATAAAGTGATAAGAAATGATCGTAAATCAAGTCACCTCTGAATTGGTATAAAAATCGAAGTAAACAGTCCTTTTCGGATAAAATTTCACCCATCGTTATTCTTTGTATCGTTTCTTCTTAATTTTCTCACTCTAATCCCACTTGAACTGGGATCATGTTAACCTTTTCTTTGCTTTCCCTCATTTCATGAGGAATTCGCTACTTTCCCGGTCGCAGAGTAAGCTGATGGCTAAATGATTCCGCAATAAATAGATCAGAATTAACAAGCGCGTCGCGATCCGATCTGACAATAATTGGCGCTTTACACGCATGCATTTTAAATTCAGGATACGTTTGTACATCTTCTACATCTTCACCCTTGTTATCCGGACCAGAAGTACCAGAACTCTTCTCTTAGGTTACCTTTTTACCTTTTGAGGTGTGGAATCCTAAAAATTATAATTATTTCTCATTCTGTCTTCAGCCTTTTTCAACAATACCAACTGTATCATGTGATTACTTGTGTGCAAATAAAGTATGATTGTATTGTAATACGGGGTTTAGACCTCCTTCAGTTTAGTTATGTAATTTTTGTTGGGATTTGGCTATTTTCAACAATTTCACAACTGCTTTTCTTTTTACGTCGTCGTCTAAACAACGCATTTGTGGTTTTCCCTGTAGGCGATTTCGATCTCCACTCTACTGGAGCTTTAAACCATCTTTTCTGGCGACATGACATGGGAAATTCAAAAAGTCAAAGTCAAATATTTTTATTCATGTTGGCTTAAAAATAGCACTTATAAATCGTCACTTTCTTGTTTTTTAGTTAGTTGACGTCAAAAAATTACTTAAAGCTAAGTTTACCACCGCCTCCAAAGCGCAAGTGGAGAAGAGGCGGCGCAACAAACTCATAAAACAGAACTAAACGTTTTGCAAAAAAAGTCTATATCTGATTAAAGAGTAGCTATGGCATGCCCCAACTTCTCACATTAGCACTGACTCCTACCCAGACAGAAGCCTTTAGAGTCTAAGGAAAGGACCAGGAAAACCCAATATTTATAGACTTAGAAAAAGCTCTTTCAAATAGTGTATCATATCACTGGTCTCGTCGCGTGTGTCTCCAGTTCACACTTCATTAGTTCCCGTCGCGTGACCACAAGATCTGACATCGTGTGGAAATCTGTGCGCCACATCCATCAGCTAAGAGATATGACATTCCTTGTTCGCTTGTCACTATTACTTTGTTGCCATCTTTTTCAAGTTAGCAACATGAACATATTACTATTGAAATATTAGGTGTACCTAGTACTTGTAACTTCTATGCATTGTGTTTTTTAAACATGGCATTCAACTTTTTAAAATCCCAATAGTGCAATGCTGTGTCGAACAAAAGGGGCAAAAGTGGACTATTTTTTTTACCAAGGTTCAGATTTAGTATAATCTGATATGGGAAGACATCCACAAGCGAGTGTCATGTAATACACAGCTCGCGTCGCGTCCGCCCATTGTCTGTATGGTGGCTACCTGCTGACTCATCATTCTATTGTTACCTGGTATTCAATTTTGGTACATGAATTGCCATAACATTAAATCACAAAATAATACCCACTTAATTCAAAGAAAAATCTGCATTGATGAAAGTTTCAACATGCAATTGTTTGGACAAAAAATGTGGGTCTATGTAAGTTTGTCGTAAATGAGATTACAAACATACTAATCATACGTTAAAATTGGATAATTTTCCCACTCGATGACATTATCGTATCAGTAACTTAAAGCGCGTTGTTTCGATAAAAGCAATCGTGAAAGCCCTGTGCTAATATCGAGATATCGTATCGGACATATCGACAAATATTGGCGATAATTTGATAGAATTACCAGATACGTCAATCAGACTTGATATTGCCACGGGAAGTAGATTTTTGGCGGTCCAGTTCGCATGGAAGAAATGAGAAGAAATGAGTACCTATTCAGGATCGTCTCAGGCCTTCGATCACAAACTTTTTTATTAATTTGTGATCGAAGTCTCAGGCACAAAATTCCACTGCAAGCAATGATATGGGGCTCCGTAACAACCTTATTGCCCCTGCGACTGGGACCCATTGGAATTGACATTTTTCACTGTCAAGAGGAACTGGGAGGCTGAGCCCGAGCTGATGTATTTACTACTGCGCCCTAAAGGAGGTATATCGCTACTAGTCCACGGCTGGACGGACATAGGCCTAACCCATATACTTCCTCATAGACTGGGTGGTAGTGGCCTGACCCCTGGCCTGTCTTTTTACGTTGAGGTTTGATAAGAATTGCCGCGTATTCTATAACGTAATTAAGTAGACATGTTGCTCACAGAATCGGCTCATTTAATGGAGATACAATCTTTCTCGCGTTGGAAAGTGCTGCTAGCGGGTGATTTTGGAAAGTGAAGCATCTCAGTGAACACACTCTTTGTTAAATATTTTACAAGATTTTAGTTGTTTTCACCAGCTGTTATCTAATCGTGCAAGATTTTAACTTAAGATACTTCCCGGTTTTAGACTGAGCTTTGAAAAACTCCTACACTCTCAATCGAATCAAATTATGTTCAAGTTTGAACAAAAAATGGTTTATTCAAAAACCCAAAAATGATTTATAGTATCTTTCTCTTATTTTAAGAAAGATAACATCATTGGCTTTTTAAAGTGTTATTGAGTATCATAGGGAAAGTAAATCATCTTAATACGCACAGATCGCATTCTTACAATATTTCCGTTCATAAACGCCTTTCACCTCTCAGACTATAAAACACCAACTTAGTACTATTGATTTCTCTCAGACACTCACCACCATCATGCCAATAAATCAATTGATCATTAAACTCGTTGATCTGAAATTTAAATGCATTTGATATTAATATTGAAACGTCTAAGCAAATATTTGTAATGCCCAAGATGGTAAAAGTAATCAACTATGCAATTTAATTCCGAAGTAAGTAATTTAACCATTATATTATCAATCACTTAATGGAATTACCAGTCGGATTTCTGTGTTTGATTCAGGCTGTCCAGAATCCCAAAACTCTGACAGTCATCGAGATATGTACGATGCTGACAGTGTATGTATAAATTGACTTTACAACACTCTCGATAAGTCTAGCAATGAAAAATAATAAAAATTATAGAAACAACGATACAGTATACGAAAAGTATAAAGGGAAAAGTTGTTAAAACAATAACACCACATTTCAACAACATGATTGTCCCATTAAACGAAGCCAGACATATCACAGACTCCATTCTCTATAACAGACAGTTGTCTGTCTGTTTGTATTTACACAAGTGTATCAATCGGCGGCGGCGCGAGCAAAGATAGGCCAATGAGACTTCAAATCGTCCAATTTCAGTTCCAAACCTATTGGTTGGGGGCGTTATTTTGAAGTTGAAGTACGGAAACTGCATGTAAAGTTATCCTCTGTGTATGCCACGGTTATAGCGATGAATTTGGGTTGGGTAGGTTGATTTGTTAGCCTCGAGATCCCACGACCACGAGTTGTCTTCTTTCTTTACAAGGGAATCTCGCGTTTCAAGTGTGTTTTCTTTGGTAAAGTGTCAGTGGTGCTCTGGTGTGGCAATCTAATGAACTCTACCAGACCATAAGTTCTGATTACGTATGACTCTTGTTTAAGAGCCACCTGGCCGCTTGGACGTTTCGGGAAGATCTTTGCCTTCAGGCGTGTGCCCATAGATGAATGAAAATACAGCTTCTAAGTAGGAACTCCAACTATACCTACGATATTGTACCATTGTCATGTTGGCTTACTTTATGCAAATCTTTTTTTTTTAAGTTTGACGTTAATCTTTGACGTTAATCTTTATCGTTGTATCTGTACGGGTGAACGAATTTGAATGCAGTTTTTATAAAACAATTTTTCTCGAAGCCATGTAGGTATTGTTAGTAATCTTACCTGCTTCGTATCTTCGATCTCGTTGTAAAACTTGATGAAATGGCCCAAACAATTTACTGTTAATTAGTAGTAAGTAAGTAACTAAGTAAGTACTATCTACAATATTCCTATTTGTGTAAAGTTATCCCTATAATAAATAATTATCACAATGTTCCTAGTTGTGTGAATTTATCCCTATTTATTAATTTGTAACAAGCTAATTTGTAATAGGTACTTATGCAACTTAGTCGCTATTACTATTGTAGTAAGTATTAGACGAGTCAATTCGGAATATCAATTCATTGTTAGCAGACGATATCTCGATCACAGACACGGTCCGGTCTGTCGGTCTGGGAACATCGTCCAACTAAACAATGGTCGTTTAACTGACGAACAAGGGTTTCCACGAACGTCTGATCAGTTAATAACTTCTAAGTTAAATTTGTTCTAAGTTTTAAGGCGGCTATTTTGCGTCATAACATAATCTTTTGCACAGTTCTTGAGTTGGCACTACTATTAAAAAACCATTGATAGAAATATTTACTTGCAATAACATGGTACATAAGATACTGAGACTAGATCGTATAAGTTCTATCAGAATGGATTCAGTAAATTAATCTTACTATCAGTTTGTAAAGATGCTGTTGTTGAATTTTGTTCCGTCGCTTACCATTTCAATTTCACTCGACTCCCAGTCCCAGTACATGCTGTGTTTGAGGAATCCAAATAAAATTCATGAAGTAAGTACCTACGTTATTGTATCCAATGGAAAGATATTATCAAAATCGCCACATGTTATAAATAGTTTTAATCGTCTTAAGGAATTTGACGACTGAAGTGCTCGCATTGCGAATGCAACTCACGTCGCGCCCTACACCCCCGATTGCATACAAACCATACAAACACACGGACAGACACAGACGCCGTCCCGTCGGATATGTAAATGTTAGTCTGGCTGCCTTCCTACTAGCTTGTATTTGTTACCCTTTGGCTATTACCATTTAATGACTAGACTAGACCATTGATAGATGTCATGTGGATATTGAAATCTTACATACTTTTCTTCAAATCAATTCCTAGTAGAAAATAAAGATAGAGATACACTAGATGATTTGATGATGAATAAATTTCTTCGGATGGTTATCAATTATTAATAAAATATATTTTAAAAAAATCCGTTACTGACTAGTGACTGACAGACAACGCACAGTCAATACTACTAGGCGTAGGAAGTTGAAAGGCTTGTAGGAATGTGGGTTCCTTGCGAAGTGAAGGAGAAGACTAAGAGAGAATTCCCCGAAATTTCCACGTGAACAAATTCCCGGGCCCATGCTACTTTTATATATTAGGATAGCGGTTCTTTAGTTTTCAAGTTGACAACGTTGATAAACATTTTTCGTTGATGCTCGTAAAAAGTGTGAACGTACAAATTAACATGCACATGTTACAAGTTTGTTTATACGTCTGATCGTTTCTCCAAAACATATCGGCCAAGGCATTGACCTCTACAATATGCTATATTCATAAAGTATACATATAGTTAAACTCCACAGACATAATTTTATTTAACAACGTAGTATGACGAACCATAACATATCGATATTATGATAGCACAAAACACAGTAGCCCGTTAAACTTTATGATCATTAGCTTTTGCCCGAGGCTTCTTCCACGTAAATCATATACCAGAACCATCGTCATAAATCAACGGGTCTATTGGTGCTATTGGTGAAAAGCTCATGAAACTCATCGCAGCCCGAGCTTTACTTGAGCTAATGAATGGTAAATGCTTTGAGTAAAACGCGATTTTCACTATTATTATTGACCGAGCGAGCGAAGCGAGCGAGGGCTATAATTCAAGTTGGAGCGAAAAACACATTGTTTGTATGTATGTATGTATGTATGTATGTATGTTTGTTCCGCGATAACTCTCGAACCGTTGTTCCGATTTTGATGAAAGTTGGAATATATGTAGGGATGGTTAATAGAATTTTCAAGTTCGTTGGGCATCAAAATCGGTCCAGCCGTTTTTGAGATATTTAATTTTTTGTGAAAATAAATATTGTATTTTAATAGTCGCGAGGTCTACGTTCGCAGCGAACGACTAGTTAGTTAGAATTTAGAATAGCTTCACACCAGTTTTTTGCGATCATTGGAAAAGTCAGCGGGATAGGCGAGCTTTTGTACTGAATTTATCATCAGCATCAGCATCGAGATGATTTATAGGTAAATCCCTTCCATTTATTAAGTTAATTCAATAGTACATGTTTAAATTAAACGTTCGCCTTACTCTTGACTCGTGTACTTATTTTTAATTCTTCTGTCAAAATGTGCACATGTTTATAAGTGTAACTGAGAATTTCGAGCCCATAAATATTCATTATATTAATATTTATTATCGTCCGGAGTCGCTCATTATGTTTGTCTGTTGGTAATTGCAGCCCAAGCAATGTATAATTTGACAATAACGCAGAGAAAGCAACCATACATAATGCAAAGCCTTTCTAATGCCAGATTAGGTACATATTAATGCAAGAAATTGCATTGAATTTCTCGGCACAAAAACATAAAATATTTGCCTAAAATACTTACAGTGTAGCCTGGAGAATATTACTGTGATGTTATCACGCCAGAGGTCAACACTAGCTTATGAAGTAAACAGAGTATTTTGACATTGACAATGACAAGTTTTTCAAAGCAAATTACATTGACTTGAGCACCATGGCACAAAATAGTCAAAAGGGTAACCATGGCATGGCAATGGGGCTAATGGGGCTTGTTTGATAAGCGTATCGTAATTCTCTATTTTCTTATTTTTTGTTTTTTGGGAACATAGAGTGTTTGTAATAAAAATTGTTGATGCTTATAAACTCTGTGCACTGTCGCATGGTAGCAGCGCCGTGTATAGCTGGCTTTACGTATAGCCATTGCGTTTGCCTCCTGGCAACATTGCGCAGACGGCTTCCGGCCGTCGACATTCAGTCGTCCTTTGAACGCGCGCGCACGAGGCCGTTTCGCATGAAATATCGCGGTGATATAGCCACCATCTTGTGTTGTTGCATTTTGAAGCCGCGCGGCGTGGCGTTAATTTTGGTTGTAATAACTGATTTGCGCTTGTGATTATATTTCCCTTTTGTTAAATAACTATTGAACGGTTGTGTTTGTGAAAAACCCTGTTATTGTGACTTTTTCTTGTGAGACGTGACCTGTGGCTGCCTGGGGACGCCGAAACCTGTTGCCGAGTGGAACTGCTAGACGGATCAGGTATTTTTTCTGGGGATTGAGATCTCATGGGGTAGGTTGGGTGATTTAGGGAACAACCCCCTCCTCTTCCGAAGACACTCGAAGTTGGATCCGAAGATTAAGAAGATTCAGTTTGGTAAGTGGTTTGAATTGTAGTTATTAAGTTAGGTTAGTATATAGGGCCCCGTAGCTCCCTATATAAGCTACGGTGGTAGCAGTCTGCGTATAGCTTAAGTTAGGTTCTAGTCGGACAAGCGTGGTGCCGCGTGGAGATTTTTTCCCGGTACTTATTTTTACCGGTGGGTTTTTTCCCGGTAAAGTTCCGGTACAGAATTCTTCCCGCTACTTCGTTTGTCCGGATTCTCTGCGCACATTTTCTGGTAGCAGAGCGTAGTTTATCTACCCTCTATTTGTTCGTTTGTAAAAGATAATTATTTGTAAAAATTATTAGATTTTACTTAGTTTGTTTATATAAGAACTTATATAGATTGATTGTTTGATTTTAGATATTTGTAACCTTTTTTGCATTTGTTTCCGGGTTTGTGCCATTCTCATTCTTACCGCGGCTTTGCGTGTCGTAGTTTGATTTTGTTTTTTATTTACCTTTTATCTTTTTTTATTTGTCTGTTTGTTTGTGACTTGACGCGATGGCGAAGGTCCCCAATGCTAAGGCGACACTCGCCAACGAATTGAGATGGTTTGTGACGGCCGGTGGACTCCTGTCCCGGAAGGACAGGGAGGCCGCTATACTGGAAAGAGCGGATCAGCTCCGCTCACGATTGAACAACGCGGAAGCGGCCATGGCGGCGCTTACCGAAGCCGACCTTACCCCGGAGGTCTACGCAGGTCACGTGGCGGACCTGGACCAGATCCTGAGTCTGCACGATGACATCGTGGAGGCGGCGGCCGCAATAAGGGCGAGACAGGCTGGCGGACCAGCCCCTCGCACACCTGTTAGACAGGAAGGACCAGCGGTTACTGGTCGGCTCCCCACCCTTCAGCTGTCCCACTTTGGGGGTAGGATGGAGGAGTGGGTAGCATACAAAAATATGTTTGAGTCCCTGGTCGTAGCACGACAGGATTTGTCGAAGGCCCAGAAGATGGCCTACCTCCTCTCCACTCTGGAGGATGAAGCGCGGTCGCTCATCCAGCACCTCCGGGTGGAGGACGACCAGTACGACACGGCTTGGGAGTTATTGAACTCCCGCTACCAAAACTTACGTTTGTTAGCGGATGCGCACGCCGCACAGTTGATGGCCCTGCCCAAGGTGGCCAACAGGGCACAGTTGCGCCTGCAGTTGCTCACGCCCGTTACAGTGGCCTGTAACGCGCTCCGCACACTGGGGCTGCCGGTGGACCAATGGTCCTTTTTGCTGGTGCACATTGTATTGGGCAAATTACCCAATGATATCCGCTCGCGATTTGAGCGCGAGAATGCGGAACGGGATAGCACCACCCTACCAACATTCACTGACTTGGTGAAGTTTTTGGAGTTTGAGGCACGGGCGGCTGAGAATACCATGACGGACTCAGCGCCATCCAGAGCGCCTGAACGTAGGCCCCAACAGGGACGGCAACCGCCACCGCGTGGAGCTGGTGTGCGGGTTGCACACACGGCAGCAGTCGCGGGGGACGCGGACTGCCTGCAATGTGGCCGGATGGGCCACAGCCTGCTGCAATGCAGGGACTGGCAGAGACTGCCAGTACAAGATCGGCGCCGCATGGCAAGGCGGCATGAACTTTGCTTTTACTGTTTGGGCAGTCACTATGCACGTGACTGTCCCAGAGCCATACCATGCAGTGCATGCCGTGGGCTGCACCACGTGATGCTCTGCATGAACCGGAACGGGGATGGCCCCCGGTTGTTAAGGCAGGGGTCCCCTATGGGCGGGGGCGCTCCTGCGCGAAGCCCTCCACCATCGGACGGAGGACGCGGCTTCGCTCGTCGCACCCCCCCTTGGGAGGGGGGTCGCGTACCGGCGCGGGTCTTGGCGGACCGGGACCACGCGCCCCAAGGTCGTGGCCAGTATGTGGCTGGCCAGGCCCCGGATAGGGCCCCCATGGGCGGGGGGCCCTAGATCGGACGTGAGAGTGGGGACACCCCCCTCCACGCGGGTTACCAATGCCCAACACATGCAGCCGCAGCGGTTTTCTCCGCCGCTGCACGAGTACCCACGGCTGGAGTACCACCCGCCGTACCATATGTATGGCCGGGCCGCGGGTTCTGCCCCCCTCAGATGGGGATGTGCACTCGCCCGCCATATTATCCGGGTCAGTGGCGCGCCCCTGGTTTGGAGAGAGTGGGGAGCCCGTAACTAGCTTGCTCCCTTGCTGGGACAGAGCCGCGGACGGTTCTGCTCCCTACCGCGGTGGTCCGCGTATGGGGTCGTGGGGGAAGCCATTAATTTGAGAGCTCTGTTGGACTCAGGGGCTCAAAGCAGTTTGGTTACCACTCGAGTGGCCCGCCAGTTAGGTTTAGTCGTGGAAGACTCGCCTGTGCCACTTCTTGGAGTTGGTGGCATACAAGTGAAGTGTCTGACGGGCCAGACACTTGTCACCTTTTCTTCGCTGAAGTCCTCCACAATGAGGATCACGACTTCGGCTATGGTAATGGATACCATTGCGGGTTGGCACCCCTCGACAGACATACCGCCGGGTGTGTTGTCTTTGGTTTCGGGTCTGGATTTGGCCGACCCCTTTGTCTTTCATCCCGGCCCAGTGGACTTGCTCCTGGGCTCGGACGTATTGGGTTGGATTTTGTTGGGTACACAGAAGGCTCTGGGTTCGTCTTCACTGATGGCAGTGTCTACGATTTTTGGTTTTGCCCTGATGGGCCCTGTGTTTGATAATGGCACCGCGGAGGAGCCACCGGTTGTCGCATCTGCGTCCTTGGCCAAGACCATGCAAAGGTTTTGGGAGGTGGAGGAGCCACCTATGAGTTCCAGGATGGATCCGGAACACGCTGAGTGCGAAGCCCTTTTTCGATCGACCACGGAGAGGTTGCCCTCCGGTCGGTTTGTAACTAGGTTACCCTTTGTTGCCTCTCGTCCTAGCCTAGGGCAAAGTAGGGCGCTTGCGGAGAAACGACTGCTGTCCATGGAGCGACGTATGCAGCGTGACCACGTACTTCGCGATAAATATATTGAATTTATGCGCGAGTACGAGGATTTGGGTCACATGTCTCCGGCTCGAGTTGATTGGAGCTCAACTGAGCATTATTTTTTGCCCCACCACGCGGTGGTGAAGGCCTCAACAGGCAAATTGAGGACCGTCTTCGATGGGTCCGCACCCACTTCGAACGGGGTTTCGTTGAATCTGTGTTTGCATTCGGGTCCCAAATTGCATAGGGACATAATTGACATCATCTTGAACTTTAGAAGACATCAAGTGGTTTTTGGTGCGGACATCCGGATGATGTTCCGCCAGACAGTCATACATCCTGAGGACAGGCGATTCCAGTTGATACTCTGGCGTGAGCGCCCTGAGGATCCTGTGACGGTGTATGAACTCAACACAAACACGTATGGTTTGAAATCTAGTCCCTATATCGCCATCAGATCATTGCTTGAATTGGCAGAGCGGGAACGGATCCGCTTTCCCCGTGGGGCTTCCGTGCTGTCACGTGACTTGTATGTTGATGACATGTGCACCGGAGCCCAAAGTATTGAGGAGGCCCTCCTACTGCGGGATGAATTGATTGAAATATTGAAGACAGGTGGCTACGAGCTACGTAAGTGGTTGTCTAATGAGCCTAAAGTTCTAGAAGGGATCCCGGAGGATCACCAACAGAACCCTCACCTGTTTGAAGATGTGGATGATCCCAACAGGATAGCGGTGCTGGGCATGCAGTACCAGCCGCTAACCGATATTTTTACATTCCAAGTGGACTTGGAAATACCAAAGGTCTGGACTAAGAGAACGGTGTTGTCCGTAATAGCCCGTATGTTTGATCCAAGCGGTTGGATCAGTCCAGTGATATTCTCTGCAAAGTGTCTTCTTCAGAGACTTTGGACTTTGGGCGTCTCGTGGGACGAGCCGCTGTTTGGCTCTCCATTGGATGATTGGCTCGAGTTGTTTTCATCGATTAAGGAAGTCAATCGGATTGCCTTGCCTCGTCGAATATTGCCCCCGGGAAATATCGAGCCAGCCTGCATGGCTTTTGTGACGCGTCGGAGCGAGGCTACGCCGCGTCAGTCTATATGCGGACAGTTGACGCCGATGGCCGGGTCAATGTCTCGCTTTTGTTAGGGAAGAGCAAGGTCGCCCCCATCAGGACTAGGCTGACTATTCCCAAGCTTGAGTTGAGTGGAGCTCACCTTCTCTCTAAATTGTTGCATCACGTTGCATGTGAGCTGGCGGCCACGGTCGAGATACGGGACATCTTCGCCTGGTCGGATAGCCAGGTCGCGCTTGCATGGTTGCGCGCGGCCCCACATACCTTGGAGGTTTTTGTGGGAAATCGGGTTTCCCAAATCCAGAATATCGGAATTGATATAACATGGAGACATGTGCCGGGAGAGCTTAACCCAGCGGACTGTGCTTCCCGAGGTTGTACGGCACCAGAATTGGTGTCACACCCGCTCTGGTGGGGTCCAGAGTGGCTGATGGGATCAGAAACTTCTTGGCCTGTCTGTCAGACAGATGTTACTTCTTTGAGTTTGACTGGGCTTCGTGTACATGCTGTAGTCGCTGAGACGACGTCGGAGCCGGATTGGCTACTTGCTCGGTATAGCAGTTTGGATAAGCTTCTGGGTGTTACCAGTTGGATTAAGCGTTTCATACATCATTGTAGAAACCCACAGGCAAAGCGGTTGGAGCCGATTGCAGGTGCAGAAGAGCGCCGGAGCGCATTGTTGCATTGGGTCCGTGTCGTGCAGACCGGACGGTTTGAGTCAGAGCTTCATATTTTGCGCGACGCACGCGCTAAGTTGAAGGGCGCGGTCGCTCGTTTGAACCCGTACATCGACTCGGATGGGCTTCTTCGGGTTGGAGGCAGGCTCCGGAAGGCGGATCTTCCATATGAGACTCGCCATCCTCTGTTGTTGCCCAAGGGCGGACCCTTGGTGCAGCTTTTGGTGTCTGATCGACACATTCGTAACGCCCATGCTGGGTGCAATGCTTTGCTGGCTATTTTGCAACGCGAATTTTGGATTTTGTCTGCCCGAAGAGCAATCCGTAGTGTTCTGTTTCGATGTATTGCATGTTATAGGTTGAAGGCATCCACGATGCAACCACAGATGGGTGATTTGCCCGCTGATCGAATCCGACCTTCGAGACCGTTTGACGGCGTTGGAACCGATTTTGCCGGTCCCTTTTCGATCAAGGCTTCTCCCTTTCGTAATGCCCGTATTGTGAAGGGCTATTTGTGTGTATTTGTTTGTTTGGCCACCAAGGCTGTCCATTTGGAGGTGGTATCAGCTCTGACTACGGAGGCCTTCGTCGCCGCGTTGGATCGCTTTGTTTCGCGTCGAGGTCTACCTTCCCTTATTAGGTCGGATAATGGCACAAACTATAAAGGAACTGTAAATTATCTTAAGGATGTTTCTGTGTTTATTGATAAAAATTGTACTAGTTTAAGTCAAATTGCTGCCCAAAGGGGAATAACCTGGAAGTTTAGTCCCCCAAGTTGCCCCCATTGGGGAGGGATTTTTGAAGCGGCCGTGAAATCCGCAAAGACCCACCTCCGCCGCATTATCGGAGAAACGGCTCTAACTTTTGAAGAGTTGGCCACGGTTTTTTGTAAAGTTGAGGCGGTCCTCAACTCTCGTCCTCTCTGTCCGCTATCTCCAGATCCAAATGACTTGGAAGCTCTCACCCCTGGTCATTTTTTGGTGGGAGGGCCTTTGAATGCCCTGCCCGAATACCCGTGGAAGGACGAACGCGTATATCGGTTGTCGCGTTTTCAAATGTTGCAGCAAATGAGCCAGGACTTTTGGCGTCGCTGGTCGCTTGAATATTTGCATTTGCTGCAGCAAAGAGTGAAGTGGACAGACAGGACTGAGCCTCCCAGGGAGGGTGATTTAGTATTGTTAAAAGAGGCAAATTTGCCCTCATTGCTTTGGCGACGAGTTCGCATATTACGTTTGATTCTTGGCGGAGATGGCACTCCGCGTGTGGCTGAGGTGTTGGTCGACGGTTCGATTTTAAGGAGAGGTGTGACCTCTCTCGCCCGCCTTCCCGTAGAGTAAGCTAGCGGTCTGCTTCTCAGACCGGGACGGGGGGATGTTTGTAATAAAAATTGTTGATGCTTATAAACTCTGTGCACTGTCGCATGGTAGCAGCGCCGTGTATAGCTGGCTTTACGTATAGCCATTGCGTTTGCCTCCTGGCAACATTGCGCAGACGGCTTCCGGCCGTCGACATTCAGTCGTCCTTTGAACGCGCGCGCACGAGGCCGTGTCGCATGAAATATCGCGGTGATATAGCCACCATCTTGTGTTGTTGCATTTTGAAGCCGCGCGGCGTGGCGTTAATTTTGGTTGTAATAACTGATTTGCGCTTGTGATTATATTTCCCTTTTGTTAAATAACTATTGAACGGTTGTGTTTGTGAAAAACCCTGTTATTGTGACTTTTCCTTGTGAGACGTGACCTGTGGCTGCCTGGGGACGCCGAAACCTGTTGCCGAGTGGAACTGCTAGACGGATCAGGTATTTTTTCTGGGGATTGAGATCTCATGGGGTAGGTTGGGTGATTTAGGGAACAACCCCCTCCTCTTCCGAAGACACTCGAAGTTGGATCCGAAGATTAAGAAGATTCAGTTTGGTAAGTGGTTTGAATTGTAGTTATTAAGTTAGGTTAGTATATAGGGCCCCGTAGCTCCCTATATAAGCTACGGTGGTAGCAGTCTGCGTATAGCTTAAGTTAGGTTCTAGTCGGACAAGCGTGGTGCCGCGTGGAGATTTTTTCCCGGTACTTATTTTTACCGGTGGGTTTTTTCCCGGTAAAGTTCCGGTACAGAATTCTTCCCGCTACTTCGTTTGTCCGGATTCTCTGCGCACATAGAGGATAGAAACTTCTTAAATAAAAAAAAATAAAAAAAAAAATTGGTTGTTTTTACCGAAGCTATTAAATGGACACTTCGTTTACCTAAGTTTTTATAAGGATAAAAATTATTCACCTATTTGATTCTACAATTCAAAATAGGAAAAATAAAATGGATTCTAAAAATAGTTCCCTGACACACATGCTAATAATAAAACGCGTGACCACAAAATGAGCTGCAAGTAGGCTCGTCGAGACGGGTGTAAATCTTCCCTTACCGATTGCATTTGTTGCAGCTATTTCGGTCCTAAGTGCAGTCGCTTGCAGCCTGCAGTTGTCTCAAGTTACTTAGTTTATTTACTTCTCATTGTAGGACGTACAATTTACTTATTAGCTGAGTCCCTGGGCTCCGCTCTTGTGAAGTCCGAATGGTAACCTGCTATTCCACATTCTTCTCTTCTCGTATACATACAAAATATCATCAAAATCTGCCCTGGTGGTCCACAAACATTCTTTACTGTAATACTGGAAATATAGAACATAACTTAACATTTAGAAGGAACAACCAACAAATAATTGTTCATTCTGCAAATGCTGACATACATAAAATTTGTTATGCAGTCAAAACAAGAAATAGCGAATAAAGTAAACGGTTAGTTAACCCTATTTCGTGGATGTATAAGTGAACTAAATATGTGTGGTGTGGGGTCGACGATCGTCGCGATGGCGACGCGCCCATCGACCGTCAGTGTCAAGGTCATCCGCGCATGCGCCGCCGACTGCAAGCAGCGACTGCTCTGCCTACTGTCTTGTATTGTATACGTTACCTTACGTACCTTACTTTAAAAAATAATTCAGGCAAATAAAATACTTTTTACTTTTACTTTACTCACGACTTTACTTACGTTTGTTCCTTTGCATTTCGACTGCGACATTTTTGTTCTATTTATTTTTAAAGTCAGTAATAGACATAAAAATATAACCACGATATACATTGAAGGCGTATTCCTTCTAAGATCAACTATGCTACGGTGATATAGGCGAATTTGCATTGAATATGGATAGTTCAATGTGCTGTTGACTGTACATACATGTATATGTACAATATTAATTAGATATTCTTATACATCTCATTAAAACATAAACCTATTTGCAAACTTGCAATGAATATGCATGAGAGAATCAAATGACTACTTTTGTGTACCTATTAAAATTTATTATAATGTGTAACCGTTAGTGAAAATATTAAAATTTATGAAAATTAATTGGCGATAGGATCTTTATTTTGACTACTATAATTTTGCAAGATTGATGTTAGCACTAACACATAGTCATTATTATAATGCCCCCCGCCGCGTTTGAAATTTTCTCAAAGTTTTGTGAAAATATGCCTGGGATACCAATGGGAATTTCCGTTTTATTTTTGGATAATGTACTACTAATACGCCGATATCTAAAATAAAAGAAACCCCATTTGATAACATTAGTAAAGTCACTCAAAGTCATGTCGTTAATGCTAACATGTGAGCGTTCAAAAACAAAACAATCCTAAAATAAAGAGCAAAAAAACAAGAACACGACTTAATCATGCTAACAAATTGAAGCTAGAGAAACAAATGAGTGGCGTTTAACTGCCACAACAAAAAGGAGCAGTTAACTATAATTACCAATCTCGACGGTCGTTTAACTGTCTGTTTGTCGTCAAATTAATTTCACCTAACAGCGAGTTGACAAGGATCTAGTGGTATGGCCGGCTGTTGAGAGTTTGACTAGATTTATATTGAGACTATTGTTAACAATGACTTAGGAGAGATAAATAATCCTACTAATATACCTAAATGCGAATATGTGTGAGTAAGGATCTGGTGTTCATACAAGTAAACTTTCTTAAAATCAGTAAACTTTCTTAAAATCATAATCAGTATATTATCTTCACCGTTTTCTTCACATACATTTTACAGGTATTTCTTTCTGTTTTTACATAACATTAGTGCTAAAAGCTTTTAAATATTTTCCCTATATGTATTTATTTTATTCCTAATTTTGACAGCTTTGGATATGCTATTTATTTCTTGCCGAAGTCTTTTTAAACTTCTTCTTGCACGACTCACAAGCGCAGCTTGTGGTGCAGTGTTCTATATAATCTTGCTAATAAAATTTTACTTTCACTTTGTTCTAACATTTTGCTTGCAATCCGATAGCCATGCTTCAGAATAATGTCACAGCAAGCGTGCTACTCTGCATTCCTAGTGCATAGCTATTGTTGCATCATTCCTAAACACCTGGGTTGAATATCTAATTTTATTAATGTCGCGTCGCATGGCCCAGTTTTAGTGGAATGTTGGGACAGGTCGGGAAATTTCTTAGCGATTCATCCATCTTCTGATAATGAGAAAAAGTTCCAGTAAATCAGGACCTGTCTAGGATGTGCGAAATTTTGTCTTAACTTTAGGTACACAAATGAGTTTAGATCATTTGATCAAAGTGAGAAACGTAGCTACATCTGGTCCAGAAATTTCTATATTAGACTCCATTAGGGTTAGCTTTTGTCTAATATACTTCCTTATTAACTGTATTAAACCTTATGTACCAAGTAGGTTGACAATCTACCAAGAATTTATCAAATCTTGATGGAGTCGATCGTATCGCATGTTTTTATTCTGAGCCATTCTTTCCAGTTCTTCTGTATAAGTCATCTCTCCATCTCATTTTCAGCTTGCCAGATCTTCGTTTCTTTCCCTATATTATATGGCGGTTTATGTCTAGGACTCTTGTTTCTATAACTTTTTACTTCACCTCTATAGAATAGGGAATCTATAGGGCATTGGCTGCTATAAGCTCAGTTTTTGTCGGTATGTCTGTGCGCCGCGATGCGAGACTACAGCTGTCACGCGTCGCCGCCCGTCTTTTGTTGCAAGATGTTCGGATGTGGATACTGGGCTTTGATTGAATCTATTGTCAAGAACCTGTTTTTCCTTTACTAAGATTGACAAATGTTTAGTATAAATTGCGTTTTGTTACTTATTGGACAAAGTAGGTACTTTGATTGAAGTAGTGAACTTTTTCTATAATTCCAGAATATCATTCTCAATCGACAGATACATCTTTATTCAAGAGAATCGTCATGCTTTCATTCTTGTGATCAAAATTCATATGAGTAATTCAATTACATTTTTTAAACCTTCGTGCTTTAACACCTACTTAATTTTGTATAATAGCAACACTAAGTACGGATCTGTTTTTGTCTGGCTACAACCTCATTGACTGCAACAAATTTATTTTATCTCAACGGAAAACTTGCAGCTTGTAATTTCAACAAAACATTAATAATAAATAAGGAAAAAGCCATTTATAAGTTTTCACAAATAGACACAAACCAAATTCCAATAAGATATTAAAAATAAGTAAAAATTTCTAATTTGGTGAATTGAAAAAAGAATTGGCCACAGCTCGCTTATTTGTTGATGCACTGGTAGCGAAAGCGTCAAATGTCGGGTAGTCAATCAGAAACTCATTGTATTGCCTACTTGCTCTGCAGTAGTGCAGATATAAGAATTTCTACGGTAATTTAATAACTGTGACATAAGGGAACGTGAAAGTGTTGGAAATTTCTTAATCGCCTATAAGGAACATTTAAAGTAATTTCACCAAGTAAATGGGAAAAATCAATTTTGTTATTTAATAAAAAAATTACACTTTTAATTTAATAACATTTTATATCGTGCGTAGTCCCGTAAGTACCTAAATAACTGCCAACTGTTCTTAAACATCGTCTTGGGCTTCACTTCATCAAGTCTTCAAGGATCCTTGAAACTGAACAGCCTTGCGAAGACGACAACACCAACCGGTTCCCAGGAACACATCGGAAGTGACTTACATGCAATCTCATCAACATTTTACAGCTCATTTCTTGATCAACCAACGCATCGCAAATTCATCGTTCTTGCATAGCTATCGAAGTGCAATTCGCCTTGTAATCTTAAAGATTCAGCGTCCTATTGGAATTTTAACATTGTGGCGTTAGTTTTAGAGTGTAGTTTAGGTATTTTGGGTGTGATGTTGGCAGTTTTTGCGCGGGTAGCGGACCAGCACGGGGTAATTGATGTAGACCGAACGCGGTCGGTGACCCCGCGACTAACGGCTTTACTTCGCGTGAGGTACAAGGCAACTTCGGATTAAGTATGGGTGCAAATTCCTAAGACATTGAAGCAGATGTAATTATTTTTGTTTTAGCACTGATTATCTCTCTCTTAGCCTAATGGCTAAGGGGATAACCACTATAATGGCTGAACGATGCTAATTTAGTGCTATATTTGGAAAGTTTTATTTTATTTGGCGTCGAATCCAGCAGCACTTGTTTTTATAGACGACTTTTTTATAACGTCAGCTATCTACACTACACAGGTTGGATCTGTTAAATATAAAATTAAATGAAACAGGTGTTATGTGAGCTACTTTTTTGTCTGTGACGTCTAGGTTATCAGTAACTCTATATTGGTGGCTCAGAATAGGTACATTCGTAGTAAAATTTTTGCCAAAACTTTGAAGCGACTTACTGTCATCGATACCTAGTATTGATTTCGTCATCACCTACATTTTTTTCATCATGTCACTTCTATTGCAATATTTAATTTTGTTTTTTGTTCTACATTTTACAAGCACACGTGCGTATGCGCATATAAATAGAATGAGGTTATTTTTCATGACTAGAATTTATGAGGGTGATATAGATGTCACAGACACTGCACCACGAGTACTTAAATTGTACCATTAAATTTATGGTAATAAAATAACATCAATAAATTTTATTTTTATTTTTGTTTCGTAAATGTAAATGGTTGTTGTTGTTTTTGCTCCACGAACTAAATGATTGATTGATAGGCAGAGATGGAGCCTTTTAAAAAAACATAGGGTGGCAATCGAGCAAGCGGGTCACCTCATTAGCCTCAGTGGCTGGCTTAAGCCCATTCAAATAAAATTCATTTATTCCGGACATAAAGAAAGATCTATAAATTTTCATATTCAGTATAGCATAGCGCATTAGGTTAATAACAATTATTCAACAATAATGGGGATTTTTTTTTTATTAAATATGGGTTTGCTCTTGACTACAATCTTGCCCGAGGACAGAGATGAGGTCTACGATGAAGCGAGCTTACCCAGAAGCAGCCTATTCACTCTGGTTTTGAAGAGAGTCAGTGGTTTGAATTGAGAGTAGTTTATCAGTTTTCAGGGTTCGGAAGGAAAAATAGGATAAATAGTACATACTTAGTAGAAATCTGCACTTGAGTGAACTTATCCAACGGACAAAACTATAAAAAAGAAAATGGAATCGAACACTATAAAAAACAGTCAATATATCACGATGCTCTGTTTACAAACCATAACCACAGACAACCAAGGGTCACGGCTCTGATCGAAGCAGTCGCCGATAGCTATAACGACCGGTCCAACGAGTCATACAAACTTGCATTGCAGAATGCATCCAGTGTACCGTGCTTTAAATAGGAGAACCGGGCCACTTATATTATGCAAGGAAAAATAGGTAGGTATGTATTCTGTATCTTCTCTTCTTCTTAGCCGTATCCTCATGACTGAGGGTCGTGACCAGTAGTTATGGCTCTCGTCAGGGCCTTCCAGGCAACACGGTCCTGTGCTTGCATAATGTTATGTTGTTATGTGTTGTTTCATTCTGCATATACCTATCTATACTAATATAATAAAGTTTAAGAGTTTGTATATTTGATTGCATGAAAGAATCTGAATGTTATCTGTTGTCTCTAAGATGAGGATGGGCGCAAATTAAATGTTTACCCTTATTCTTTTTAGATACGCCCCTGTACAGTCTTTTTCTCCTTAATCCTTTTCCTGTTTTATGTGGCGTCGTCACTGTATGTTAATTCCCTTAATTTGATACTCTCTTCTTACTGATGCTCTTTAAGCAATCCATTCATCTTTTATTTGGTCTTTTTTTTATTTTTATTTTATACATTCGGAAAACCAACAGCTAGATTAATATGATAGTGATAAAATACAAGTTTCAAAGCCAATTATAGGTCTTCACAAATAATAGCACACTAGAAATTTTGAATTTTCGGGAACGCCAACAACACATTCAGATAATCGCAGAACATCATCAGGAATGCATATGTAAGTATTTACAGGCTACAAGTAACATATATGTTACTTGTTATTAAGTTTGTATAGTATTATGCACTCAAATCCAGGACCTTTGTTTATAATGTTTATTTCAAATCATTTAATATTTTATAATGTTTATTTCAAATCATTTAATATTTTCATGTTATATATATATATATAACATGAAAATATTAAATGATTTGAAATAAACATTATAAACAAAGGTCCTGGATTTGAGTGCATAATACTATACAAACTTAATAAAACCTCAAGAAAAATAAGTTCAATAAAAAAAAAAAACTAATGTTCAAAGAATTTGCCATACAATAAACGTTTAGCCCTGGCTGGAGTTGTATTAAAAATATCAAAATCTAAGGTTTTGGAAACAGTGTTGAACAGTCTACCTGCTCGCCAAAGGAATGAGTTTTGTCTATAATTGGTCGACACCACCGAAAGACTGATAGGGGAATAATGCCGAAGAGATTTGGCGGGAGCTTAGACAATAGCTCTGGGGAATCTACCAATCCAGTCGTCAACTTTAACAGATAGGTGATATCCGCAACTTCACGGCGTAAATTTAGGGGAACGAGATGATGCTGCTTACACAGTGGAACATAATCTAATGAATTATAATTAATCTTAAGACGGTAACACAAATGTTTAATAAATTTTATTTGGATCCTTTCAATTCGATCAATATAAACTTGGTACCTAGGATTCCAAACCTGTGAGGCGTACTCAACGTTACTTCTCACAAAAGCGCAGTATAGTATTTTTAGGGTTTTAACAGAGCGAAAAGAAGAAGCGCAGCGCAATACGAAACCAAGTGCTTTGGATGCTTTTGCCACCACCTTGTCAACGTGGTCCTCAAATAATAATTTATCGTCATGATAAACGCCCAGATCCCTTGCACATGTATTTCGCTGCAATGGCTCGCCTTTGAGAGTGTACGAAAAGGTAATTAAGTTCCTTTTCCTGGTCTTCCTCTATTTATTTGTCTCCTTACTTCCTTTTTTGTGATATGGTAATCATTCCTTCTTAATTTATGTCCATCCATACTAACCAACCCAACCGACATATAACTATTTAACTTTTACTGCTGCTTTCATTCTTGCTCTTACATACTCATTACGTATTTTATCCATTTTTGTTATTCCGCACATCCATTTTGACATTCGCATCACTGCTGTTGCATGCGGTTTCCTTTCATCCGTCACTTACGTTGTTCAACATGCTGATCCATATAACATGACAGGCCTAATGATTTCCCCTTTCGTCTAAGAGGCTAGAGATACAGTGCTAGAGATTAATTCAATTTTGATATACACTAATTAATTCTGATATATTTATTTATGCCGTGTTTTCTTCTTATAATTACAACGAATAAGTTATCCAAGCAATTAATATGTAATAACATCTTTAATCTTTGTGTCATTATATTCTATTAAGAAAAAACATTCATGTCGAAGCAACTCGTTTAATATTCAATATTCATCGTTTATCCAATAGACATCATGTTTCAGCTAGAGTAACATGCCCGCCCAATGACTCGAGAAAGTGAACTTGTGAGTTGGAATAGGGCTGTCAGTTCTATTTTATTTATTTTATTTTCTCCATCTCATGCAGTACCTACTAAGTCAATATTATCATGGGACTAAATGTTATACCAAATAACTTCCTTTTGCACTGCAGAACAGTAAAAAAATATGGCTGTGGTGATGATGACATTAATGTATTTTATTGTTCTTAACGTGGGTTGCTAAGATTCAAGAAAATAGGCTAAGCTTAGCAGTTTGAGACGTCAATTATAAGCTTTTTCTCGGTGATATCGGGAGTTTTTGTAAATTTTAATTTAAAGTTATCACTTTTTCGTAGCCCTGCACCTCCCATTGCGCTGGCGCATCCCTATTTACTTGTTATTCCTATACAACACACACCCCGTGCTTCAAGTGCAGAGACCTCATCGATATAAGCTATTTATAGTCCAGCGTGACTCATCACTGATACGATGTAAAGAAAGTTCGTACTTGACATTCAATGTTTATTATATTGTTTACCAATTTTATATAGTTAGCCCTCGTAAAGTTTTATTTAGTGAAGTCGTAATTTTAATTCTTAGCCATTTTTTCGAATAGTCTTTTGCTAACAAAATCCGGGTCACCTTGTGATGGTAAGTGATCACCGCTGCCATAGTCACCTGGCGTATGACAAGAGTGTTGCCAGGCTTTCAAGTATATATAGACTCATTTCTGGAAATTCTGAAATTGTATTTTTTATAACATAAAAATTAATGAGTCATATGTATAAAACGCTCGCTATTTATGTTACGCGATACAGTCCACTAAACACACATGCTAAGTTCAAGCCTATAAAATATGTTAACTGCCCCCCGCGGCTTCGCCTCAGTATGATAATATGTAGCTCAACAATGGTGATTATTACACAGACATTTGTTTGCTATGTTAAACTGTGGACAGCTTATTATAATAACACCTTTAGTACCGGCTCACATTCCGTAACATTTTTTCAACAGAAACTTTAACTTTTTTTGCACGCTGAGTACTTCTTGAAACAAGAATAAAGCCTCACGCTTGATAATGTAACGCAAGCTTGGATAAAGTTGGCTCTAGTCGACGAAGGAAAAAAGAGAAGTTTTCACTGCTGCCGGTGATGGCATTGTATTATGTCATTTTCGAGTTTGAACTAGATATTTTAAGTACGAGTGGCCTTCTAAAAACCGCAACCGCATCGCGTGTCCCATCATATTATATTTCTATTCAGACGGAATCATCGTTGGTTCTGATAAATAAGTACTTAATTTATATTATTAAATACTTGTTGTGCCCACTGAAAATCCCTAGACCTAAACAAATAAAACAAACTCGATGATAATGCGACTTTTTCTCGTTGACACAGGATTTAGTCGCAACAAGCCAGCAGTGGGATATAAAAAGCTGTTGATGATGATGATAATCAATGGGAAAATTTATATATTTCCTGCATGGATAGCTTCACTAACAAGCACAATAATTTTGTGAATGTCTTCATCAACTGTGATTTGTGAAGATCCCACGGGTCATAGTTCGTTGGTTCACCGACCCGTGCTCTTCTAATGAGTACTCAACACGAACGTACAGCCGAGTGCACGTCAAGTTGTCAACGGCCATCTGTGTGGCGGTAATAGCGTCGAATTTGCATTGAATTTGGGCAGAATGTTTTGTTAATTGTACCAAAAAGGTAACGACATGAATTTAGGGAGAGGTCTAATACAGATAGATGTTATTATGTATATCAGACTCAAGGTCTCTTTTGATTTGATTAATTTACGGGAACCGTCAGCCCACAAACTTTGACATGCTCAGTCATGTAAGGCTAGTTTGGGTAGTCGGCTCGAGTCGAAGAAGGGATTTTTACGATATTAAATTAAAACATTAAAAATACTCGTTGAGAAATGCAGTCACCCCTGTCTCACCAGAGTGAAACAAGATTCACTTTGGTGAGTCTGGGGTATTAAGTAAAAATTACAATTTATGGGTAAGAATCTGACAAACAAATGGCATGCATATTAACAGGAATTCTATATTTGCTCTTATTTATCTTAATTGACTCATTAGAACTGCAGTCTGGGGCAGTGATAACATTGTATCCTGTAGTTATTTACCAGTAATGTTCATGTGTACCTATTTAAATGAATATTTTGTCTTTTATTGCCTTCGGAGTAAGTCTTAAACTGCATGGTACTTCATCGGATACATTTTGGCCTTTACAGTAAACTAAACACACATGATAAAGGAGGATCTAAAATAATACCTTTAAAATCTCGTTGGATGTAATCATTTTTAGTAGAAATTCACTTAGGTAAGTTCAATTAACCGTAAAATGTGGACAGCAATTTCAAATTCTAAAGAAACAGGGATTGATGTTAAAGAAAAGAGAATCAATAATCAAGAACCAATTTAAAATATACTAACTAATACAGCTCTATCATTATCATTATTGATCATTTGAAAGACTGTAAAGGTTATCAAATAGATAGTATTGATCATGGAAGTAATATTATAAGAAAGGACAATTCGTGGAAATGATATTTTGAGAAAGGACATATAAGTAAAGAACAATAAACGCTGAGACGGTACGTAGGACATATTTACTTTCATGGCTTTGATAGTCTTTGAGAGTCTAAAAATGGTCAAATCAAATCGAATTCATCCTTATCAGTAGTCAATGTACGGCGAGCGCCTTATCGGGAGAATGTCTTGGCTGCCTGTGTACTGGATGTTGAAGAAAATGAATGTGCTTTTAGAATAAGATAATTGTAGGAAATGGATTGATTTAACCAATCGTTTATTCTGTTCCCATAAATAAGTTAAATTGACTACAATGTGATCCAGTATTGTTAACCAATTTCACACTTGGATTAAATACTTAGCTATTAATTATGTTTTCATGAAAGCTTTTTTCAATGAACTTGATCGAAGATAAATTAATCGGAGATTAATTATGTAACAATTTATTCTTTCGTCTTATCTTTTCATTCATAGCCACACTGCTAGCTCAAAGTAAATTTATCTAGTCGCTCTCGTAACCTTTTGTTACAAAAACAAAACCATTTTAAATTTCCGAAAGAATAAAAGGTCATAATAATACCCACGAATAATACCTCAGCTCGCAACAAAGACATCATGCCAAATAGATCAAATTAATCCAAACCAGTTTGCCTCATTATCTTCCAACAAAGTCTACTTCATTTAGATTTCTATGGCCTACTTCCTGCCCACTCCCCATTGTGGGCTGGTCTCCTGCCGCTCCTGGGATGACGTGATCATTTGTTCCATTCGATTCAACTCTTGGCTTAATGAGAATACGGAAGCATATCGAAAGCTTTAGATTTCATGAATTACTCTTGTAGGGATAAAGTGTAGAAATAAATTGATCGAAATAAGCAGCGAAAGATTACGGTGTCTAACTCAACCGTAACTCGTAACAATGATAATTATCATTATAATTAGATCTAAGATCTAAATAATTATATGTAGATTTCTGTGGAATCGACACTATGGACAGTGCAAATATAAGCTTTATATGCTTTACCAACTTGAAGTAGGAAATATGGAAACAATTGTTTTAAATAAAAACAAAGTATTTTTTCATTGACAAATCTTTCAAAGCATGACATTGACCCTGGTAACGGGTGGTTTGTTTAATGCACGTGCGGTGCCGCCATCTGTGTCGAGCTTTGTGTGCTTTCCCTTTTAAATATGAAAGTTTAGTTGATTGATCTATATTTGTGGTCATGACCACAAATATCTTAGGTCTTAATCTACATAGTGGTCTATTTATGTAAACCTTTACAGTATTTGATTTTCCTAGACCATGTTATTATGAATGCTTGATATATTTAGTATTCTAAAAGGTTTTATAAATCGTATGGACTTCTTATTCCTTCGTATAAACATTTGTATGTGTATGTGGTTGACAACCGTGCAACTCACTATATTCGTTTGTGTAACAATAAGGGCGCTCGGTGGCTCTGACCCAGTCAGACGAGGTCGCCACAGACCGTGGCGGATGGAGCTCGTCCTGCCAGTCAAAGGCAGACATGGGAAACGGTCCGACAAAATTTGGTATTTTAGCTAAGTGTCCAGTTTCAGCTCTTGTCGATGTCATTACGGAGAATGTTACACGCACCGACTTTCTTAGCATTGTAATTGATCGACGCCCACAACATGCCCAGACCATGTTTTTGCGCTTGCCTTCTCCATTTCACCCAATAGCTGATCAATCATCAACTAAAGTGCAGGTTCCTCGCGATGATTTCCTTCACCGGAAGCAAATGGTTGTCTATGGAAACTGTCATAAATTGAGTCGGATTGCTATATAAATTTATGACTCACGAGTAGGGTGCAAACTTGGGACCTTTCCGATATATCGTTTAATGTCAAAGTCTCGCCACAGCACAGGCAAAACGACCACGGCCAACAACATATTATTATTTGGACTTTTTGAAAATATCCTGTTTTGGTCGGCGCCCATATCTGTCAATGGATGTTCTGCACAACGTTGAAGGACGTTTGATACAATCTATTTTGTGGGAATCTGATTATTATGGTATCAGAATACCAGGTATTCTGATTATTTATGAATGGATTCAGTAAATGATTAGTTTATTTTTACTAAAACTATATATGAGATGGAAAATAGTAATTTAAATAGAGTACTTGGGTTTTGATGACTTTGATAAACTTGAATTGTTTGTATTCTCTCAGAAAAACTATGGCAGCCTCATTTTGCATCCACACCGTACTTTGTATTTTACAGACGCTCAATCAAATCACACAATATAAGCTGAGTTTTTTTATATGTTTATTACTTATATCGAATAAGTATAATAAAACGGATAGAGCCGTTCTGTAATTACACGCTACAAATTAACTCGCCAGCGTCGGTGTTACCATCAATCTCACAAATAACCCTTAACTACTGGTGTTGCCATCAATCTTAAGTGAGAACCGGTACGTGCTTCTAATCGTCCAGCAATATATCTGGGAGTTAGTAGACAAATTGACTTAACACGGAAGCTAAGGTAGGTCGTTAACATACTTTATGGTGTAAAAGGTTCAGATAGTGTTGATGATAACACGACGCGTGAAAGATTTACTCAAGTTAAAATATAGTTATATGAGTTAAATTTGTCTTTTAAGCTTTTAAATTATAAGGCAAAAAAAATATCTTACTTCAACTAGACAAGAAATGCTAACTAAACGCGTATTGAGGAACTCACAATACCATCTTGATATAATACAGAGTAAGAAGACGTAAGTAATTGTAATCTGAAATATCAGAGAGAAGACAAGAGAAAAGGCAGTAGAACAACTGTTCATTGCACTCACATGAACATCAAAATAGCCCCGCCCCAATACTGATTTTCCGTGATGCAGATACCGTGATAGATACGAGCTTTATAGTCAAGTTAATTGTTTAAAAAAACTCAATAAAACGACATCGTAAATGTAATTACAGCCATTTAAGAAATTTGTCTTGCGTTTGATCATATCAATCGATAAGAAAAATAATAGTCCATCAATGTATGCTCACAACGATGATTACAACTGTGTAATTTCTTCGACGATTTGTTAGATTCCCACATGATGATAAGTAGTCGGGTTTTCTTGAGTGCATTGAATGTTGTTTGTATGCTAATGATGGAGATAAGTGCAGTGGAGGAACCAGAGCTTAGCGGGTTCAGGAGATAGATACTGCAGTGAAATCTAATGGTGTAGTTGTAAGCACTAGAAATACTCGTTTGTTATCCTAAATTTATGTGAATAGCTTTCAACACAGTGAATTTACCAGACATGTTTGTAGTTTAAAATGTAAAGCTAACTGTTGTTATAAGTGTTAATGTGTCAAGCTAGCCACATGTTATATATTTGCCTAACGCTGCGGCAAATCAATGTATATTGCTTAGTTTTAATTAATTTGACACAAGACAAAACTAACAATGTGTGACAAAATCGTTTGCTGCCGTGCACATCACACACATCAATCACAGGTTTTTTGTAATAAAAATTGAATAACAACTTAATTTTCCTCATGCTCCCAATATATTGTTTATTGAACAAAACAACCGATGAATTCAATCTATACAATGCTATTGTCGCTGCACGCTTGTGGAATCACAATGGGATGTACTTACTTATTTTGGCACCTCTAAAACATATTGTATGAGATTTATATCGAGGTTGTACTTATTAAAGCATCAAATGATTTTGAGCAATTTCGAAATGAAAGCGATTTCTCTATTCGACTGGAATAACTTTTCATTTGCGTGATTTGAAACGCAGACAATACTGACTGAGCTGGGCTAGGCTTTTTGCAGTGAGATCGTGAAATTTCTGCTTTCTATTTTAAAGTAAACAAAGAACTATTTTGGAAACAAAGCCTAGAACTCCACAAGTCCTCTCAAATGAGCCGTAATTCCGCGTCTGTTAGCACTTTTTGTTTGGGTCTAGACTGTGACTGATTGGAGCGAGCTCACGAAAGAATCCGGAGTAGGTTGAAGTCAGACCATTGACGAAAATACTGTTATTAACATGATATTTACACCTTTTACCGCTGCCTCGTCCAATGTATATGTTTTGATCACATTTGGAATAAATTAAATTATAATTACTGTCATCGAGATATTATGTAGTAGTAGTTGTATTTCGATGGTGTCTGTTTATTAATTCGGTTAACATATGATCATCGATAACTTAGTATAACGAACAGAATTAATTTATATGTATTGTTTTCGCTTGCATTATTGTAACCGTTTGAGCAATATACAGCAACGTCATTAATAAAATAGAAAATATGTTTCTGTAATAAAATATGAATTTTAACAGCCAAAAATTTCTTACCTCCGAAAAGTATGTTCTTTTAGTTTTCTAACCTCAAATCCTCTTCCCCAGGACACACAATGAACGGTCTGAACGGGCACAGCAACGGCGACATGAACGGCGCCGGCGACATCATCACGCAGAACCAGCAGCGCGGCTGGTGGACCATCGGGCTGATCAACTCGCGGTACCGGTACCTCACAGCCGAGACCTTCGGCTTCAAGATCAACGCCAACGGCACCAGTCTCAAGAAGAAGCAGATCTGGACTTTAGAACCCGCCTCTGGGAATGCCAATGACAGTCAGTAATTTTACTTCTAATTTATTTACTGTTAGAGTAAGTTTAATTAGCCTATGTTCATCTTCTTGCGGCATATATAATCTGTGATTACGTGGCTATATAAGCATTCAGCACTGTGACCTAATCTAGGCCACATTGATGATAGGTAAGCTGAGATGGATTACCTTAATAGAGAAGGTGTTATCATCACCCAAAACTTTCTTCTAACACCCAAATCTTTGCTAAAAGAGGCTTCAGGTTAATCAACTTTCGATACAGGTACCCCATTGCAGATTTTATTATTAAATTCGAAAATGCTTGAAACCCTTGTCGTATCGTGTTAAATAACTTCACCTTAATTTCAGTCGTCCACCAAAGAAATTGCATTAATAAAACCCCAATTAAATGTCATGGTAATTTGGAATGCAGCAAAAACTGCAAAACAACACGAAACTCATTAAGCTGTTGATTGGAGCAAGAGATTGAGGTTTCAACCCCTTGCTAATTGGGGCAAAAAATACCCCATCGGTGGCAGTGACATGTGTTCCCTAGGGGTGGGGTATCGAGACTTATGTCAGTATAATTTCCTGCTTATATAAGTTCGTATAGTCAACCCTGTCAAGATATCCTTCATGGACTACTGAGGCGTTGATAGCAGCGAATTTGCAATGAATTTGAATAGGTTGATGTGTGCCTTGACAACGTAAGATCTGGGCTAGACTCTAGTCAGTTTGTGTGATACGATCGCTAGAACAATACTAGTAAAAGGTCATCACTGGGTATGGGGATAAGGTCGACAACCTCTTGCCAAGCTACAGCCCATTGCCAAGGTCCCGGGCCGACCCCCGCTATATCCCGGTCGACAAATCGATAAAAAGTCAAGTTCCTACTGTCGCTTTATGCGAATACAAGCTTTCGAGCAATCATTTTGTTATGAGATTTTTGAATTTTGCTGATTTCAGGCAAATTCGTCATATGCTAAACGTGTCGGATTGACAAAATATGTTCGCTTGTTAACAACTCTTAAAATGTAATCTTTCCAGCCATTAAAGAAGCAAAGGCTCCTAACACAGCTATTACTGATAAAATATTATTCCAAGCGACGTCCGATGAAAAGAGTCAAAGGTATTCATTTTTTTTTTCGGTTGGCTTAGAATAGAAACTGATTTTAATCGTTATTAAAATTAGAAAACATTGCTAGAGAAATTATAACGAAACGGATCATTATCTTAAGAGATCCCGTAACAAGTGTGATAGTTAAATTCAAATTAATCAAAAAATCTCATTATTTCTTGTGATGATTTATCTGACTTTTGCCTGACCAATCGTCTATTACCGTTGCTTGTGAGAAGAAATTGCTAATCCAGATTAGTTTTAGATTAATGAACGTAAGGTCAACAGCACACCAATCATCCAAATTCATGGAAAATTGGCTCATATTGCAACTACATAAACGTCTATGCAAACATAATCCTATGCGTGCATACAGTTAAATACTAATGGTTAAGTATAATAAACCAGACAAAGATAAAACTTGATGGGTACTTATATTTATAGCAATATATTAATGCATTCCAATAGGGGAAAACAGTTGCTTCAAAGCCGTTATTAAGATATCAATATAATTATGCATAATGTTATAATTTTATGAAATTGAAAGTTGATTAGTAAGGCATTTTAAAATCTGGGGCACGTGGTCGTCGTGACGATCAGCCGTCAATCGGATAGCGAAGTCAGGAACGAGATATGAAGATGAGCGACGAAATCGAAAGTGATTTTAAGGGCCTACTGGTATTAAATAACGGATGTTTTTCGACATTATTGTAATATTGTACCAATATATCGATTATATTAATAACTAGCTTTTGCACGCGGCTTCGCCCGCGTAAATTTCCCACGGGAATAGTGCTTTTTCCTGGGACGAAAGGTACCCTATGCCCTTCTCAGTACTCCTAACTATGTGTGTGTGAAATTTCAGGAAGATTGGTTCAGTAGATAAAGCGTGGACAGGTAACAAACAAACAAATAAATAAACAAACAAACTCACTTTCACATTTATAATATTAGTTAGGATTAGGATATTTTATTCAAGAGAACACTATTCATTGCATTTATGCAAAAAACACGACTAGAGAACACCGTTTTTGGAACCTCTTAAAAACTATCAAAGAAAAGAAATTCCACTCCCAACTAAAAAGACTCTTCATCCACCAGGTATGATCTACCTGCGGTCGCACCTGGACAAGTACCTGGCCGTGGACTCGTTCGGGAACGTCACCTGCGAGTCCGAGGAGAAGGAGGCCGGCAGCAAATTCCAGATCAGGTAATGAGGGTTTTTTTTAGAGTGTGCAACAAGGTTGACAAAAATCATGACTTAAAAAAATCAAATAAATCGGATTAATTTGATCTTCTTCTTCTTTTCAGCCTTTCTCTACCAAATAGTTGGTGTAGGCCTCCTTCAAACCTCGCCATCTTTCTCTGTTTTGGGCAGTGAGAGTCCAGTTGCTGCCTGCGATCTTTTTGATGTCGTCTTTCCATCTCATTTGTGGTCTACCCCTGGGGCGCTTTAATTTGATCTAAATCAGATATTTTTGTTTTTTTACATATCTTACTCTTCATGAGTAATGCATTTTTTGTATTGAGCTGTGCATTGCTTCAGTGTCGATTCAGTTTCAGTTTAGTTTCAGTTTGCACCAATCAGTGGGAACTGTTTTCTTTATAACTTGCTCATCACATAATATTCCATTGAAGGAATCAACTTTCGCATTTAAATGAATAATGCTATTCACAAAAATGGTTCCTGTAAATCATTTGATTTTAATCGCGATTTAAATCACTGATTAAATATAACATGATGATTTAAATCATCTCAACCCTTGTGTACAATGACATTAATGTCTTCAAAAAGCAATCCCCTCTTTTTCTAAGTGAAAAGCACAAAAAGCTTGTGGCGCGTGCTTATCCTAAGCAGGCGTTCTGTCCGCATACTAATCCGATGCAGCTGTGAATCACCGGAAGCTTAAAGCTCGTGAAGGAGCTTTATGACCAAGACGTGGCTTTGTCTTAAGTTATGACCTACTGACGTCATTGATTTGATTGCAAGGCTTGTATTATCACTTGCTTTTTATACAAAAGTGCTGAATATTTTCAGATTAGGTATCTTTGTCATCCAAGAAATGTGTTTGTATTTCTAATTATGATGTTTTTTTCATTACCGAACATGTGTTTTCTTTAGGTATGTTCCTATTGGCCCCTAAAACATCTAAATGGCTTTTTGTAATGTAAATTTACTCAAGTTGTTTACTGAAAGTTATGATTCAGCTGCTGAGTCACGCTTTCGTCTTCAGGGAGAGAAATGGCTTGAGTCATCCGCAAGTTACTGTGAGAAAATTGATTGTAAATATACTGAACGGGTGGGAGATATTCATGTAAAATAATAATATTGATATGACAATCATAAAGATTTTGTTATGTTATGAGCCACATGGACACAAACACAAAAAAGATTACAATGACAAAACCAATGAATATATTTTTTTAAAATCGTACAAAATTATGAAGCTGTAAAACCATAAATCGATGATACATATTTATACAGTTAAACGTGTGATAGTAGTACCTAATGGTTTACAAAAGCTGATGAAAAGATTTAGGATTAATTAAATAGATCGAATAAAATGAAATAAATCCAATAAAATAATGACCAAAGTTTGTAGAGCTACATCGCACCATAAAGTCCCAAATTATTGATCCTACTCAAATACCTACCTAAAATTACGAAGTGTGGGGTGTTCTTCGTCGGGGTTGTCATCGTACACGCAAATCTAGACTGTTTTTCCAAAACTATAAGATTTAGTTTTCATTATCAAAGATTTAAAGGCAAATTTGGAGAGGGTGAAGAATTTTAATGAGCGTTTGACGAAATTACGGCCATCAAATTGTTTTAAAAATCCCCTTGTGCACACAAGCATTTGTTATTTTAAGTACACATGCTCTTTCGTGCTAATGACTACAGTTAAAAGTGTATAACCCTCTAGCCATAAAGTGCAGAGATTTGTCAAAATCAAAATTTATACCATGGGCAAGAAACATGAAATGTTTCAAAGTCGAAACGTCGGCATCGCATCAGTGACCTTCTTAGGGTCATTGGTGTCTATGGACTGCGGTGATTGCTTACCATCAGGCAACCCGCATACTCGTTTGTCTACTATTCTATAAAAAAAAATGTTTACAGTCAGGCAAGCATGCAAAAGATAAGTAAAACTTTAAGACTAGGTACTTGAAGAACATTTACACTAGAGAACCTAGAAAAGGACACTCTTGAAAAGGAGAAACATTCGATAAAATTAATAAAATTATCATGCATAAGCTACTTAACCAATGAAAAACAAGGAAAGACGGATACCTACATTACATTTATACGTGTCATTTTTTAAATCGTGTCCCGACTCCAGATCAATAACAATCATTATTTAAGTAGACCGTCAGCCTGATTTTCTGTTTGTTCTTCATAGACACAGAAACTACAAGAACTGATGTTAAAAAAATGAATCTCTAGATAATGCCCTAGAATAAATTACATGTAACTTTAGACAGGCACGTGATATGCTAAAATCATGGAAGCATAGACAAACATCTATCAATCGTCTAAGTTGCCGAACTCGTTTTTGATTTCTCTAATAACACTTTCGTTTATCTCGAACGTTATTGACGAACCCACTTTATTAATATTTAGTCTAAAATAGTATCATAAATAGTGTGAATATAAATTATTCATATAATTATGAATATGAAAATATTTTCACTGCGTATTATGGCCAATTTATGGCTTCCTATAAAAAGTAGCCTAATTTTTACCAGAAAATCTCGTTTACATTTTCCAGGAGTTGAATCAATTTAATTTACGTGAATTTTTTTTAAAGTCTAGTCTTGACTTAAGACGATTTTTTAAGAAAAACAGGAGTGAAACATTTGTTTTTTACGTCCTATCGAAGAGATACCCTACAAAATGTATAGTCACATTAGTCACTGCCATTTACGTTTCTTCTTGCCCAGCACAAAGCTTTCATTACCTGTGACATTTTGTTCGGGAACCCTAATGCCATCTCGAACTCAACTGGAACTTTTCAGTGCAGCTTTGACATTTAAATTAACGCAATCTGAATGTTAACGACTCTGTCTGTCTTTTGTTTTTATAACCATAAATTATGAAAACGCTAATAATGGGTTAGATACTGTAAGTTTGCCATCAATTTGAAATCTCCATAAATTTAATAAATGAATGAATAGAAATTTTAATAGTAACAGGGCCATATTTTTCAGAGTTATGAATTTTGTTTGATAACTATGTATTTTTTTCATTTGAACCTGGTTTTTCGAAAGATTTTCAACAAATTAGTCGGTATACTAGTAAAAGGGTGTAACGGCTTAAATCCCAGTGGATTCGAAGCATATATAGGTTAGTTCCTATACATGCTTCAAATCGCATGTTTTGCCATTTATCCTTATCATTTTTATCAATCTTCCAAAAACATCCCGATAAAGCAAATGTTCTCGCAGACAAAAAATCATCTTTCCGGCCTCACCCCCGCCGACCCTCTCCCCTGTATAAACAAACCCACCCTCACATGTAATTAACCCTCTAGGGCTGCTGTAGAAAAGTCAACTCAGCTGGCTGTTGTTATTATTGAATAAGTCATTAATTTGTCGTAAACTACCACTTCGGTTTCATTAATTTATTTCTATGTCTAAATAGATATTATTGGGCCTGAATATTGTCTGATGCGTCCCAAGTTCGCATTGCTTCTCTTACTACAAGTACCACCAAATGTAGTATATTTATGATGATCTATAATTCTATAGCTTCGCATTAGATCCTTAGCTTATGAATACTGCTCAGTGTCTTACTATTTTTCTTTGTTTTCGTGGATTTTATGAAATACACACACTAAGCTTGTATAGGTACTTATATACTTTATTTATTCATATTTTAGGTACTTACTTATGTCTTCTAGCTTTTGATATAAGCTTAGTTATATATTGTATTGTCAATTAATTGTAATTTATGTGAGTTTCTTGAGAAACCATTTTACAGTTTAAAATAAACGCCCGTTCCTTTGATGGGAAATGATTTTGTATGACTAAGTAATCAAAGAGCCAAGTTCAATACTCCAGCATAAATATAGATTTCATTCGTGATCTTTGGCCCATAATAGCTTATCTAAATTGCATTTTATTGCATTGTCATTTAAGACTGATTTTCACATTTAAACTGACCAGTCATGGAGAAAGATTCAATGACTTTGCTTAATTCTTAAAAGTTGGGAAAGAAAGTGGTCTACAGCAACTAAGAGTTTTTTTGAGGAACTAACTTTGAACTAGCCGTTATTCAACAACAAAAGTTGTAAATATATGTAATTTATAATAGGTATCAAAAATTCAGTTACGCTAAAAAAAATTGCGCTATGTATGGCCATATATCGAGAGGATACTAGAATCATGATTTATTCTCCTTTGAAGATGAAGACGTAATCAAAACTTGCTACCTCATTCGCAATTTCTCACAATGAAATAATCGGCAGTATCAATTGATTGCAGTATTTTAAACCACAGTTTCGTGCTGCGGGTGGTCTGTTTTTGCGTCTGCAGCTGCATTCGCGATGCAATTGACGTTGATTTGTTGAATTCTCCAAATAGCGGCATATTAGCCTTCTGAATCTTGTTTTATCATCGGTTTATTCGATGCAAACTTGTTAACAGATGTCGTTATCGCATCAGTACTTTGTTACTCTTCGCCTTGGTCTCTTGCAAATCTATGCCAGTTGCCATTTTCTATCACCTATCACAGGTATATTTTTGTTTGTGGCATTATGTAGTCTATTTAATGTAATTAATTTGTATGGAAAGTCCTAATCTCTGGAACTTTATGGTCGGATTTAAAAAATCATCTTATATTTCACTCAAAAATTATCATCTCAAAATTTCCACAATATTGGATCCTAGCTTTCAATACATAGAAATAAAACAAAAAGTTTTTAAGCTAACATAATATATTTCTTCGCCAGTGTATCGGACGACAACAGTGGGCGCTGGGCGCTCCGCAACGTGGAGCGAGGTTACTTCCTCGGCTCGAGCCAAGACAAGTTGACCTGCACCGCCAAGGTGCCAGGGGACGCCGAGCTCTGGCATGTGCACCTCGCTGCCAGGCCACAAGTAAGTTCTTTCAGTCAGATGGAAGAAACTCTTACATGTGTCTTTACAAGATCTCGATAGAAAAATAGTTGCTTATCAAACAAAAGTCTCTTTCGTTATTTATTTTTAGCAGTGGTATTTCCGAAACGCTTGCAGTTACGTTTTGATATATAAATCATTATCAGCCTCGCTTTATCCCAGTATGTGAGGTCAGAATGTCTTGATATTGAACAAATAAAGTCCTGCTAATATTATAAAGTGAAAGTTTTGATGGATGGACAATTGTTTGGATAGATGTACATTCTGCTTGCAGGTTTACGTGAATAATACCTCATTTTATAACCTTGTTATTGTTACTCTTATGTGTAGACTTTTTAATGATTTGGCCTCGCAGAATGGACTCGATATCCTTGGAGCTAGCCTGGGTAGTTTTAGATCTAGTGTGGTAAAATGTTTATTAGATAATAATTAATTCACTTAACTACCTACTTCTATTATCTTATTTATTTTAAACTTGCTTTATATTATTTTAATAATGTTTTTACTTTTCTATATTTTTGAAACCTTCTGTGTGTGTATGTTTTGGGCTATAACCTAATTCCATACTTACTTATTTTTTTTTAATGTAATGGCTGTAACCTGTTTTACACACCTCAATAAATAAAATCAAATAAAATCAAACCTGGATAGCGCATAATTTACTTTTGACTGGAGCCCCGGGGCACAGCTAGTAAGATGATGGTGTAGTAAGATGCAAATAGTCGTTGTAGAGGGAGTTTGCGCAGGTCTATACGCAGCCAGCAGCTACCATACGCATGTTGATCATCTAATAACCATAATACCGTCCGTCGTCAAGTAAACTAGGTACAAACAAACACACGTACCTGTACATTTCCGGCAAATACAACACAACATGGCTACTTTCCCACGGCAACTATCGTATAACTGAAATGCATGTTCGTTTACCCAATAAACAGTGTTATCTTGTTACAAAGCAATACTTGGAACTTGTGTAAATCTTTCACTTGGGAATTCTTTTATGGGTTATTAAATAAATTAAACTACTTAATCGATTAAGATGAAATTGGCATGTTTAAAAATAAATAGTTGCTGAAAATCCCGAAAAGAGCCATTTGCAAATTAATTTATCATTTATCAACATTTCTGTCTGTTTATATTTTACTTTTGACAATCTTAAGCTTTACAGTTTATAAAAGTGCCTGCATTTTGCATCCATTATCAATAATAAATACATTATTTTTATTATAAGGCAAATAAATAGGGTCATATTCCAAAATGTACTTATGTTTACTTTCTTTTCTGCTACAACAAACTTTATGCCATAACTTATGACGTGCTTATCTCAAGATATGTCAACTCGTATCGTAAATATGTCACGATAAAGTGCGCCTGAGACGTATTGTGAGAGTCAGTCGCATGACGTTGGATCTGATACTGGTTCCATCATCAGGTTATGTTGCATAGGATATACTCGGGTCTTTATTGTCGAGTCCATACCTAATTTAATCAAAATCGGTTTTGCGGTTTAGCCATGAAAGCGTAGCTGACAGAAATGCTTTTGCATTTCTCTCTCAGCCTAAAGACGTCCACTGCTGGACAAAGGCCTCCCCCAAGGATTTTATCCGTGGGGGGTTTTGCCGTAATCGCCACGCTTGGCAGGCGGGTTGGCGATCGCAGTGTGATGGCATAGTACGCGAAAAAATGCTGCTGCCCATCCTCCGGTGTTTTTAATCCCTTAGTCGCCTCTTACGACACCCACGGGAATAGATGGGTTGGTGCTATTCTAGGGCCACACCACAGGCCATACTTTTGCATTTATAAAAAAAAAAAAACAATTTTTTTTTCAAAATTTCTAGTGTGCTATTATTTGTGAAGACCTATAATTGGCTTTGAAACTTGTATTTTATCACTATCATATTAATCTAGCTGTTGGTCTTCCGAAGGTATAAAATAAAATAAAAGTTTCGCGGGCTTATGTCACTCTCCAGCCCTCCAACTCCACACACTCCAAGAGAAAGAAGCACCATCATCATCAACCATTTTAATGTCACTGCTAAGCAGCCCAGCAATGGCCTTAAATTGGTCCAGCCTGGGCCACTGGCCTTCCTATGGACAAGGATAAATTTGTTGATAAATATAATTAAGGACGCGTTTACAAAAATCAATGAAATTTGCCATTTGCCGGTTCGATTTCCGATAAATTCATTCAATTTTATAAAGTGTTACGGGTACTGATAGGTACTGTAAACCTTTGACTATATTAGTTTCTATTTTATTTTGTGTAAAAAGTAGTATTAAATACTATAAAATTAGTTTTTTCTAGCCTCTTTCCGCGAAAACAACGAAAACAGGGTAAGGTTTCGGTATAAAAAACTGAGTAATTTGTGAAATATTCTTTAAAAGAAAAATAGAAACATATAATATATATATAATCAATATTATTTATTTCAAAAAAAACCATCAAGTTTTAACAAAATTTATATAAAATAAAAATTATCAGTTTAACTGTTTCGTTTTTCTATAGTATAAAGTGACGAACATTTCGAACGAAGCTTCAGTCGGCTCATGTGAGCCTCTGTGAAAGGACGTCCCCGTGTCGCTCCCTGTCGCTCCGCAGCAAAATCCCACGGACAAATACATCGCTGTGCATATACGAAAACTCAGTTAGATCAACTGGTTTTGATACTTGTGCGGAAAAGAAAGTACCTTTTTATTTTTCTTCGTTAATATTCCAGTGTGTGTTTTGTCTTCCTTAGTACTCTAGTCATACATGAAGTCCAGCGTCCTGATGATGGAGACAGAAGGTTGCCATAGGAACTCTGTAATTAAACCATGTAACCTGGTCGAGTTTGGGCTTGTTTGGTTTGTGTTCTTTAGTACTCTGGTCCTACATGAAGTCCAGCGTCCTGATGATGGAGACGGAAGGTTGCCATAGGAACTCTGTAACTAAACCATGTAACCTGGTCGAGTTTGGGCTTGTTTGGTTTGTGTTCTTTAGTATTCTGGTCCTACATGAAGTCCAGCGTCCTGATGTTGGAGTCGGAAGGTTGCCATAGGAACTCTGTAACTAAACCATGTAACCTGGTCGAGTTTGGGCTTGTTTGGTTTGTGTTCTTTAGTACTCTGGTCCTACATGAAGTCCAGCGTCCTGATGATGGAGACGGAAGGTTGCCATAGGAACTCTGTAACTAAACCATGTAACCTGGTCGAGTTTGGGCTTGTTTGGTTTGTGTTCTTTAGTACTCTGGTCCTACATGAAGTCCAGCGTCCTGATGATGGAGACGGAAGGTTGCCATAGGAACTCTGTAATTAAACCATGTAACCTGGTCGAGTTTGGGCTTGTTTGGTTTGTGTTCTTTAGTACTCTGGTCCTACATGAAGTCCAGCGTCCTGATGATGGAGACGGAAAGTTGCCATAGGCAGAGTTGGGCGTAATCAACTACTTTTGTAATCGGATTAATAATCTGATTGAAAGTAATCATGACTACATCAATCATGATTACTTTTAATCTAGATTACTTTCAATCATGATTACATTTGTAATAGTTAGTTTTGATTACAGTAGTCAGTAATCTGATTACATGCGTAGTTTTTATTATTTTTAACCGACTTCCCAAAAAAGGAGGAGGTTATATGTTTCGAAGTATGTTTTTTTTTTATGTATTTTTTTAAGCATTTTTATAATAAATGCGCTTCGATATCCAGTCAGTATGTATCTTGCATGTCTGCGATTTTCTATGCAAATAGGGGCTTTCGACGACCGACTGTATGAATCATATACTTAGGTAGGCTGTGATATAAGTATGGATTTCGCAGAAGGTCCAATTCACAAAATGTCCAATTCGCAAAATGTCCAATTTGCAAAATTTATTAGACATTTTGCGAATTGGACATTCTGCGACCTGGACATTTTGCGTGTTGGACATTCTGCGAACTGAACATTTTGCAAAATTTATAAGACATTTTGCGAATTGGACATTCTGCGAATTGGGAATTCTGTGTATTAGACATTCTGCGAACTGAACATTTTGCAAAATGAACGTTTTGCGACCGCTGGACCTTTTGCGAATTGGATTAATCATATAGGTAGGCGTAAAATGTATTGGACATTTTGCGATTTGGACATTTTGCGAATTGGACCATTTGCGAAATCCATAGACAAAATGTCAAATTCACAGAATGCCCAATTCGCAAAATGTCCAATTCGCAAAATGTCCAATACATTTTACAAATTGTACCTTTTGCGAATTGGACCTTTTACGAAATCCATACTTATATCACAGCCTACCTATATGATTCATCCAATTCGCAAAAGGTCCAGCGGTCGCAAAACGTTTAATTTGCAAAATGTTCATTTCGCAGAATGTCCAATACACAGAATGCCCCATTCGCAAAATGTTCATTTCGTAAAATGTCTAATTCGCAAAATGTTCTAATCGCAAAATGTCCAAAACGCAAAATGTCCAGTTCGCAGAATGTCAAATTTGCAAAATATACATTTAGCAAATTGGACATTCTGCCTCAACATATCTTTATTGCGATAACTGTTATAGATATCATCATATAACAGTCTTTATAAATACCTCAATAATATTTTATTACTCAGAAGCTCTCAGAGCTTCGACATAGAGTTTTTCACTAAACTCTATTTATTCTTACCAGTCCTATCATGTAAACAATCTTCACTGTACTTTTTGTTGAATTTTGTTAAAAATAAATCAAATATTAGTTCAAACCTAAACATTCTAAAGTAAAACATTTATTGATTGAAAGTTTCATTTAAATCCGTCCAGTAGTTTTTGCGTGAAACGCGTACATACATACATACAGACAGACAAGAAATTCCAAATATTTTTTTTTGCTTTCTATTATTCTTTTTAAGTGTCCCTCTATCCATTTCAGTCAAAAATACTAAATGTACAGACAAAATATTTTTACTGTTTTATTATATGTATAGATAAAAAAAATACTAATATAAAATAAATATTCTACAAAAAATAATATTAAAAGTATCAAAATGTGTTTGTTCAAAAGATTCCCGCTTAGCGTGCGTCGCTGTGACTGTGTGCCCTGCGCATGTAGTAGTACAATCAAATACCTAAAATTGAAGCGCGTCTTTTTGTAAATGCGTCCTTCTTTGTCTCCAGGTGAACCTCCGCTCCATCGGGCGCAAGCGCTTCGCACACCTGTCAGAGTCTCTGGACGAGATCCACGTGGACGCCAACGTGCCGTGGGGGGAGGACACACTGTTCACGCTCGAATTCCGAGCCGACGAGGGCGGGAAATATGCTTTGCACACTTGTAACAACAAGTACTTGAGCGCTGGGGGAAAGGTCAGTTTCTGTATCTTCTTTATATTAGGTCGTAGTGTCCCTGGATGACAATGGGGCGTGACTAACTGTTCACGCTCGAGTTCTGAGCGGACGAACGCGGAAAATTTAACGTACAATATTAATTTGTAAAAGTTTGCAAGTTTGTTAGGTACTAAATCTCACAAAATCTACTGGGCAGATTTTGTTGAAAATTTGGTACAAATGTTGAAAAAACGCATAGAGTACTTTTATCCCGAAATTCTCACAGGAGTAAAGCCCTGGGGCGCAGCTCGTATACGAGTAATATATGTAAAGTGGAGTAATAATTTTTGACTCTTATCTGTGCCTTAAATTATCCTTAAAATCAATAGCTAACTGATTTGATATACAGCTTTTAGACACGTGCACGCCCGCCTGCCTCTTCAGCGCAGAGTACCACGCCGGAGCCCTAGCGCTCCGCGACAGCACCGGGGCTTACCTCGCGCCCATCGGCTCTAAAGCTGTGTTGAAGACCAGATCCACGGCCGTCACCAGGGACGAACTGTTCTCCCTTGAGGACAGCTTACCCCAAGCTGCTTTTGTGGCCGCTTTGAACGAAAAATACGTCTCTGTTAAACAAGGTTAGTGATCTTCATCATCAACTATTTTAATGTCCCCACTGCTGGGCACTGTACTTCCTTAAATAGATGGATAAGGAGGATATAGGCATAAGCCACCATGCGGCTATGCACCAATGCGGATTGTTGGGTTTTAACGTCTGCAGTATTACTAAATAAGTAGTTTTCATTGCTTATGTACAGTCAGATCCCCCCCCTATCTCACAGAATACTGTCTCAGGAAGCTCAAGTGGATACATTTAAGCAAATAAAGTATTTTGAGTTTGAGGTTCTCTTCATCTGACTGTACGTATCCATGCCATTAACAAGAAAGGAGTAAAAAGAAAGATATCATTTCCGCGAAAGCTACTTAGTGTTTAATTGTCAATCATTGTCACAAGGCAATTGGAATCAAAGGTTCCTGGTTGTCTGACAATTAGGAAGGCAAGCTATAATGATTGTGACGTTTGATTATATACTAGTAGGTACTATCATTTTCATAATCCATTCGAATTACAATTTTTAATTTCCTTTTCGAGTTTTGGATTTTCAATTACCTACTCTTTGTTACTCACTAGTGTAATCAAATGTTTTTTTTTTGGGTGAGCGCGGGTGAGCGTATAGAAGCATGTATATTGGGGGATATCCGTAGCTACCGTAGTAGGTATCTTCCATATATAAAAGACATCACACGTGGCTACAATTTATTTAAAACTAGCTGCGCACGGGGCTTCGCTCCCGTAGGAATTTCGGGTTAAAAAGTACCCTATGTGCTTTTATTATATGCCCGGTACTTTTCTACCCATGTACCAAATTTCATCGAAATCAGTCCAGTGGATTTTGCGTGATTGAGTAACAAACATCCTCACAAATTCACAAACTAACATCCAAACTTTCGCATTTATAATATTAGTATAGTAGCATTTGAGTAGCATGATATATGTACATAGCCAGACTTAAATATTCGGAAATTATTTAGACTCAAGAAATAAAGTGGTAGGTACCTACCTATACTTGTTATTTTAAAAAAAACCTTACTTGTCATAGATTGATGATATCTCCAACACATTCCGTCGATCAGCACAACTAAGACAATAAAAAGTGCAATCAGCGATGCAGTTATTTACATACATTGTTCCGTTCGCGGAATCAAACCCGGGCCCGTCCGGTCGCCGACCCGCGTCGCTGATCGACGTCTCTTTTGCGCCTGTTTGCTGAGCGAGTAAGATTTGCACCTTTTGCAAAACGTAATAAATATATACCCCTAAGCATATTAAAAAAATGACGAAGTAATGAATGAAGTGCTGGCGAAAATGACTTCACTTATAATAAGTCAAAATTAAAGATTTCATCGATTTTATATTTAAATTGGAAGTATTTTCGTGCTTTCCTATATGTCCAGTGACGGTTTAATGAATATCTGAGAAATATCCAAAATATCAAAGATTTCGGTACCTATATGAGTAGGTAATGAGAAGGTACTCGTAGTTTATTTTTTAAACTTTCGTCTTTCGCTTTTTAAGCTAATAATAATTATGTCCTATAAGTACTTTATAATATACTAGCTGTTGCCCGCGGCTTCGCCCGCGTGAGTTTTGCTTAGATGAAAAATGTTTTTGTGTTCCAAACTGTAGTAACCTTAACTCCAGTAATCAAAATTTCAGCCATTTTGTTATCCCGTGTCCCGCGGGAACATATTAGGTGCTCGTTGTACAGTCGCGGTGTTAAAATGAATTCAAAAGTGATATTTCATTCAATAAACGATCTTCGTCTGCTCGTTATCTACAATTTCCCATGTGCCACCACTCCCACCCCGAGTCCCTCTTTGTGCTATCCCTTATCCTGTCTATTTATACGTCAGTAGAAAATGCTCATCAGGTTGAAGGGTTTTTGCTAAGGCGCCATTTCCATATTTCTTATAGTTTAGCTGTTCTGTTAAGGTTCTTCATCAGGTGTTCCAGTTTTCAAAATCAATTATAGCCTATATGTTGCCCAGACTTAATAGCTATACAACAAAAAAAGTTTCATTCAAATGCGTCCAGTAGTTTTTGCGTGAAACGCGTACATACATACAGACAGACAGACAGACAAGAAATTCCAAAAAATGTGTTTTGCTTTCTATTATTCTTTATAAGTGTCCCTCTATCCATTTTAGTCAAAAATACTAAATGTACAGACAAAATATTTTTACTGTTTTATTATATGTATAGATTAGCCTATATGTTGCCCAGACTTAATAACTATACAACAAAAAAAGTTTCATTCAAATGCGTCCAGTAGTTTTTGCGTGAAACGCGTACATACATACAGACAGACAGACAGACAAGAAATTCCAAAAATTGTGTTTTGCTTTCTATTATTCTTTATAAGTGTCCCTCTATCCATTTTAGTCAAAAATACTAAATGTACAGACAAAATATTTTTACTGTTTTATTATATGTATAGATAGTTCTTAACTAATATAATAAAACTAAAGAGTTTGTTTGGATTCGAAAAAAATCTGGGTATGTTAGCCACTTTTATGAGGAAGGTAATATATGTGTAGGCTGTTCAGAATCCCGAAATTCTCACATCAATTACAACGTAACAAGATGACGTCACTCGTCAATGTTTGGTGCAAAATTCCCAGTAAAATGTGTAATCCAGACCGCTCGTTTCACCTTATCCGGGTCAGGGCACGGCAGGGCTTCGCCCCGGCGCCTCCCCCGGCCACTCAGCCTAACTTACACCTGCCTCGTTAAACATCGCTAATGGAATAAATATAGCTCATTTCTAAATAGTTCATTGTAAATTGTTATCTTTAGTCAGACTAGATCAGAGGTTCCCAAAGTGGGCGATAACGCCCCCCTGTGGGCGCTGCAGGTCTCAAGGGGGGCGGTAAGAGACCCAGAAAGAAAATGTTTTCTTTTTTTGCTAGGAGCTTTATTTAGCTAGGAGGCCTCTTAAACAACGACTGCAAGAGCTCTCGACTCTCAACAACAACTTGTGAACATCAACTAATATGAATTAAAAGATTGCTCAAACTCGGTTCTATATTTCTCTCCGCGTAGTTCATATATCTGTCCTATTTTATTGAATATAGAAAAAATGAAAATCATGTCAATCGGTCGCTCCGTTTCGTAATGAAAGTAGACACAAACAAACAAATAAAAAGGCAACAGACACACTTTCGCATTTTAATAGTTATTAGTACTCGTAGATATCTATCATGTTTTAACAAGTTTTTGTTAAATAACCCGAATTGTGCATTCCTGTATGTTACCTACTGCGCTCAGGTTTCAAGTAGCGGGTTATAGTAAAAGTTTCGTTTAGAATTCTCCGTTAATATACATATATAGGTCACAATAATTAATTAATTTAATTTGAAGTTATAGTGGTTTTTAAAAAGGTGAAAAAATGGGGGCGCTAAAAAAATATTTATTCTCAAAGTGGGCAGTAGACAAAATAAGTTTGGGAACCACTGGACTAGATCATAAAATAAAAATGGAGCCATGGAAAAAAACAACAATTAGGACAATTTTTACTCAGATGACCTGTGTAATAACCGCTTGATGCAACATTGCACTTCGTAATTTTTTATCAAAGCATGCAAGCTTGTTGTACTAATGTTTTGGAAACAATCACTGCAGGAGTCAGGACTATGCCAACAGATATTCAGTTCAAAAGTGGGAAAACTTGCCTTGGGCTTGCCGACAAAAGCTATTGTAATATTTTTAACCAGTTACAGTTTTATTGCATGTATGGATTATCGAAACCCAATAAAAATACACCAAACCACGCTAAAAATATTAGAAGAAAGGTGTGGCAGGAAACCAAGTTATCTGCCCTCACAGTCTCTGAGATGCCGAGTCACGTACAAGCAGACAGCTGAGAGCAAAGCGGCTGGGTTTCGACTGATAGCGATTTGGTTTACAAATTGTTTTGTTTTATGAAAAATGTGACTGTTACCAGCTATGTTCCCAATGATATTTCGAAAGTCTAAAAAATATTCTTGGCTATATCTAGACTTTGATCAATATGTGCCCACGTCAATCGCTCTATCGTTAGCTTTATTAATATGTGTCTCTACTTCTCCTAAACTACGTTATGGATTTCAATGCGGTTATATTTTATTAGTAACTAGCGCTTGGCCCCGGCTTCGCTCGGGAGGTACATAAATAAATTGTAGCCTATGTCACTCAGGTACAATCACAGAATTAATATAAGTACTACGTAGTACAATGTAGCTTTCTATTGGTATAAAATTTTTTGAAATCGGTTCGGCAGTTCTCAAGATTACCACCTTCAAACAAACTTACAAACATATCCTCTTTAAAATATGAATGTGATGCGGAAGTTTAAAAAAGTTTGTAAAAATAATATTGCACATAAAGAAGACCGGAGCTCTACGTAGTTATCCCGGGTCACGATCGCGCACGAAGCTCCGTGCCCTGAGAAAGCACGATCTAGCTTCGCGAACTTTACTTGTAAGCTTTCAGCTGCTTGGTTGGAGGCTCTATAGTATGTGTCACCGCACCGTAAATCTGTAAGATCCGTTAGATCACAATCTATCACGCAAGATCATAAAGTGTCGATAAATTCATGGTATACCCGTGGTCCTACCTATTTGTCCTACTGGTAGGACCACGGGATACCACTAAGTGCCTGTGGTCTTAACGCGTGTATGGATGGATATCATCATGTCAATATGTTGTGTTAACTGTACAAAACATGAATGCATTATTTTTCGATACTTTACGATCTAACGACGTGAAACAGTCAAATGACAAGTGTTGGAAAGCCCTTAGCGTGACATTTAAAACAAAATAAAAACTTGCGAAATTTTAATACATACTTTGTCTGGGAAACAATACTTACTGCCTCCGAAAGAGGCGTCGCGGGCAATTAAACCAGAACCCGCTAGGATTTATTACAGTTTAGCATTTTATTCTCATTGCGTACTGTGAAATGCGTACAAGTTTAATTGTTTATCTCTACAATTCTACATATTATAACAACACTGTCTTGATATTAAAGAAAATAATGTAAAAGGGGCAGGTATTATTGTCTGTATGTTTGTATCACGCACAAACTACGTAGGTATCTACTGAGAGTTTTTTGGTTAAAGGCATTGTACTCCTTTTTCTTTTTTTCATGGTGCAATAAAGAGTTACTTACTTACTTACTTACAAGTACTGGTACGTATGGTACATTTATGTAAACAATCTTCACAGTACTTTCTGCTGAATTTTGTTGAAAATAAATCAAATATTACTTCAAACCCAAACATTCTAAAGTAAAACATTTATTAACCACGAAAGTAATTTCCTAAAAAGTCTATTTTAATTTATATTGTTGTTAAATCATAAAAAGACATGGTAAGATTGTTAACATAAGAGGACAATTATGAATAAATGGACTTTACTCTGAAATTCCTGAAATTTTGTTGGAAGGCGTGCGTTCACTGGAGCCATTACCCTATTTTATAACTTTAGTTGGTATTTGGTACAAAGATATACGTATTTAAGCAGTTACGCTTGCAAAACTGCTCCTCCCTCCAATACGTGTGGTCATCTCATAGATTACATTCTTACGCAATTCCTTCCACCGATTCTCCGCAGCTATTCGGCAAAAAACGCCGTCTTGCTGGCAGCCATCTGCTTTCTAGTTTCTCTGCTCGGCTGCGCGCGCGCCGCCGGAATTTTACGTGTAGATTCTTGTGTGATGTTGCTGATTAGGCCTCATTAGGAACATTGGATTGAATGAAAATATGAGGCTAAATATTGTAATCAAATAATCAAAAATACATAAAAAAACATCCATATTTAATGTAATTATATTTAATTCCATCAGATTCCGCTCAGTCGCTGAGGCGTATTTAAGTAAAAACAAACCGTACTTTCGCATTTTTAATATCAGTAAGATTAGATATCTTATTAAACACTAAATAAAAAGAAAATTAAATGTAAAGAAACGTGCGTGCCATTTTCCTAGGCTTCCATGCACTCGCTTGCTACACAGATTTATATGATAAACAAATTGAATGACGCGATAATCTTGATAGATTTAAGGAGAAACATGTTATTTCGCTCCTCTAACTTATAGTTTAATAGTAGTTATTATAGTCATAATAATATGTCTCTTTGGCGCTTTCGCAGCAAGAATGTTTTCCAGTTTAAAATAAAAATAAAATATTCTTACTCAATAATGAGAGTGTTTGTGCAGCTGCAAGCAACTGGCATAAAATGAGTCATGCAACGCAAAATAATGTATGTGTGAATTTAAATAAATAGACAATGCGTGTAAATACGTGGTTACCAATAAGTTTCATGAGATCAGGTCAGAAAAAAAAATTAAAACTATCATACACAGTGAAAGAAAAATACGACTTTATAGTCGGATTTTTCTTTCACTGTGTATGATTAAGATGCTTCTTCCATGAATCCTTAACGTTATCAACAAATCGATGAATATGATACGATCGCCTAATTAACTATGAAGTGTAATGAGCGGGAACGCATGCAAATCAGCGGTCCAATGGGCCTTATTACAATCATTTGCCAGCCTACGGCGGCGTCGATTTCTCAGACTCTCAGTTAAACATCGTAAGGTTCATTTCACCATAACATATGTTACCACATTAGTCTCTTCGTCATAGCACATAAAATTGAATCTACCTTGACGTCGGAAGTAAGCACTACAAGTCTAGGTCCTACGGCGGCGTCAAACGAAATTAGACTCTAAGTTAAAAAGACGTAAGGTTTAGTTTTAGCTTGTCGTAAACAAGCTGGGCTCCAGGGTTTCCGACTGACTGCCTGGCGCCTCCGAGAGGCCCTGATGTGGCTTATTAGTTGTTCAGCCGTGACAACCTCGTGGTTAACGGTTTTCATGCTTGCCCGCTCTAGGGCCTGAGTTCATATCCCGTTTAATATGTATTTTCCTGCAGTTTTCACAAATGAAAAGGAATTAGCATCATTATTCTTCAACTGTATATCATTTCAGTGAAGTCGGTTCAGTTTAGGATTTTCGTCATCGTTTTTATCGACATCCTTCTTCATAGTCGTATCCTCGTGGCTCGGTAGCCTTCTTTGACCCAATAGTATAATCTTCTCAAATTTGTCAAGACTGTTCACGGCACGCTATGTGGCCAAAGAACTTGAGAAGAAATAAACAATAAACTTTTGACCATTTCATTACTTGACTACTTCTCAACCTAAGCAACAAATTATTTCGCTCTCTCGCTCCGTAGAATTTACACGAGTGAGGACTAAAATGTGCTTTTTCATTTGAGTCAATCGAAGTTAAGATGATGGCAATTACTCGTACGTTGTGCGGCAATCTTACGTCAAGTGGATACACGACTTGAGCCGGCCGCACACGTCAGGTTTTTTCCGACCTGAAAATGTAAGACACTTGTGCTCACAAGCGTGCATTCGGATCCCCGGATCTGAAATTTCCGAACGGAATTAAAAATTAAAATTCATTTATTTCAGGTTTCTTAGACCCATATAGGTACAATAAAATACAATTTGTCATAATAATTTGGAATAAAACTGACATGTGCGTAAGGTCTACCAGTGATCCAGTCATCACTAGCAATCTGCAGCTAACGGTGGCCTCTCAGCTCTACTGTTAGTCGATCTGCAAACACTATCCAATGTTTACGGTTTATCGAAATCACTCTTACTGTACTTTTTAGTCTCAACACGTTATTAGTGCTTAAGACATAAATTGATAGTTGCTATATTGATGCCACAGAATTAGGGTTAATATAAGCCAAATCCACTCTGGAGTTTTTAACAAATGAATGACGCGCTGAAATTTTACAAATATATTTACGAAGAGCTACAGAAAATAAGCATTTAAATAGTCACAGCAGACACTGGAACAGTTAAAAATAAATAAAAAGTTACATTACACATAACACGTGAATTTGCATATAACATTGCGAATGTCATACCATAAAAAATATGATGGATGTTTTAATTACTTCCTTTACATTTACTAAGCCAGAGCGGTGTAAATAAGTATTAATCACGTCAAAAATTCGTAAGTCTGGAAGATGAATAAATTAGAAGATATAAAACAATTCACGGTACGGCGACGGCAAAGTTAGCTAATTAGCTGGGTGTGTTGACCTCTAAATAATATACACTAACTTTTGCCCATGACTTCTTCCGCGCGGAATTTACTACTATTAATATCTCGATTCTGAAACTTATCTCCGACAAACGTTTCCCTGCCTAATTGTTCAACGACAGAACCTAACAACTACGAACGTTTCGCCGACAGTACGATTCATTTATGGGTGAACCGACGACAGCCTAACAACTAGATTCTGTCGTTGAATCCATACTAATATTATAAATGCGAATGTTTGGATGTGAGTTTGTGAATTTGTGAATTTGTGAGTTTGTGAGGATGTTTGTTACTCAATCACGCAAAATCTACTGGACGGATTTCGATGAAATTTGGTACAGAGGTAGATAATGACCTGGAATAGCACATAGGCTACTTTTTATCCCGGGAAAAAGCACTGTTCCCGTGGGAAATTCACGCGGCGAAGCCGCGAGCAAAAGCTAGTCACCCATAAATGAATCGTACTGTCGGCGAAACGTTCGTAGTTGTTAGGTTCTGTCGTTGAACAATTAGGCAGGGAAACGTTTGTCGGAGATAAGTTTCAGAATCTAACATCTCAGATTCTAAGCAGCAGATCTAAGTAGATTTTAAGTCAGACTTTCAGCGATACAACCTGTGAAACCTATGTATTACTTTTTAGTAGTTTGTTAAAACCAGTCTCCTGTTTCCAGGTGTGGACGTGACAGCCAACCAGGACGAGATATCTGCGCACGAGAGCTTCCAATTAGAGTTCGACTGGGCCACGCGCCGCTGGTACATCCGCACCATGCAGGACCGCTACTGGACGCTGGAGACCGGCGGCGGCATCCAGGCCAGCGGGGACAACAAGTCAGTACCTATCATCTGAATCATATAGATTGGCGTTTCTGAACTAAGTTGCGAGCACAAGTGCGCAGAGACGCTTCCATCACACCATTCGCTACTGCGACGCGACTTGTGATTAAGTTATGGAACGATTTATGAAGCCACTTATAAGGTTCATTTTTAAATATTTAGGAATTGAGAAATGGATCATAAGTATTCCGATTCATCAAAGTGGTCGTTTTAGACCCTATGAACCGCCATTTTATGTTTAATTCTTCCAGACGTGTGGACTAGATACGGTGGCAAAGAGTATAACAATCGTTTTATCAGATGTCTTAAGGTTACTTGCAAAAATCTGACACCAGTTATTTGTAACACACTTGATAAGAAAGAAGCGAAGCCCTATGGTAAACTCCTGCTTGGTTCCAGATCCTCCAACGCACTCTTCGAGTTGGAGTGGCAGGGCGACGGCGCCGTGGCCTTCCGCGCCAACAACGGCAAGTACCTGGTCACCAAGCGGTCGGGCCATCTCTACGCCAATGTGGACTCCATCGACGACAACTGCAAATACTACTTCTATCTTATCAACAGGTATACAATTATTTTTTAAACTCTACTAAGTAGGCAAACGATGCAGCCTATCTGATGGGTTGTCAAAATAAAGTAGTATCATATTCCTACTTAATGATAGCTTATGTGATTGTGGAGCTGTCCAATCTGTAGCTCATCTTTTAACATGCCCTAACTGCCGTTGAAGATGTCCATGACGCCAACCGGTGACAGTGGAAGTGACCAAATATTGGTCAAAAATAGAATTTTGCCATTTCGACTCGAGATGATGATATTCCTGCTCCTCCATTAAACAGTTGCCTTTGTTATAATGGACTAGGAGCCATGTCGACTGAGGATTTAAATCCCTCTGGAAACATACTTTATTGTTTCCCAATTGAAGACCTTGCAGTTTCCGGAAGAAATTTAAGTTGATTTTTTCAAGTCTCATTTTATGATGTCTCTATTTAGATAGGTGGCAAAACAGGGAAGGGTAGTAGAAGAAATAAATTATTCAGGCAATGAGGAAGTTTATCATGAATAGTCACTATACATAAATGGTTACGTTTATAAATGGCATAATTTCAGGCCCATCCTTGTGCTGAAGTGCGAGCAAGGCTTCGTGGGCCCCAAGGGCGTGCGGCTGGAGTGCAACAAGCGCCAACTACGAGACCATCCAGGTGATCCGCGGGCCCAAGGGAGCTGTTTACTTCAAAGGTGAGAATAAAGAGCAGTGGCCCTAGTATAGGACCTTGTGGTACGCCGCGTGAAAAATCCAAAGAGTAGTGGCCCTAGTATAGGACCTTGTGGTATGCCGCATGAAAAATCCAAAAAGTAGTGGCCCTAGTATAGGACCTTGTGGTATGCCGCATGAAAAATCGTAGTTGGATGAATAATTTTTGGTAGGCTTGGAATCTAAAATGTCTTTACAAAAGAATTTATGCTTCCTTGGACTAGAAGTTTTTTGGTCGCAAAATCATCGATAGTTCCCACGTTCGAATCCTACGCCTTGTGAGCAGAGCAATTTTACACGTTAGTTTTTATAGACACCTGATAAAGGAAAATATCGTGAGGAAATATGTGCTGTACCAAAAGTCAATAATAATGTTGGCTCAATTTTGAATCTGAGGAAGATTTGGTCTACTACATTCTTATTTTTTTCCATGGCCAACTGTAGTATTTTTCGCCACTTTTTTCACGAAAACCTTTCCATTAAATTTCCAGGACAAAACGGCAAGTACTGGCACGCGGACAGCGAAAGCGTGACATGTGACTCGGACTCGCCTCAGGGCTTCCACCTGGAGTTACGCGAGCCGACCCGCCTCGCCATCAGGGCTGCCACCTCGCGCGAGTACCTCGCCGCCGCCAAGAACGGCAACTTCCGTCTCGTCGGCACCGACCTGAGCTCCGCCACGCACTGGGAATATTAGACACCCTCCATTTTTGTCAATAGTCTGCGTTTGGACACACGAAGGTTGTGGTTTTTTAAATGGCAACGGTTTTAAGCTATGTCCAGTCGTGCAGTATCAATCATAAAAGCACGATATTTTTTTCTGTCTGGTCTCTAGACCAGACCAGAACTCTAGTGCTAGACGTATTTTTATACAATCTATTGTTTCTTCTATAATGACTGGAAACCTGGTGGTCTGGTTGATTAATTTTTTGGGGGCGTAACTATTTAAAATATACTACTGCTTGTGAAATATTGACCGAGTACGACTTTGTACTGAAAGGCAACATAATTGTCGTGACAAATTAAGTTGACGTCTTTTAGTGTGTTCAAACGCTACAAATGAATCTCCCAAGTCCTGTTCACAATACTCTTCCAATAGTAACCGGTTTAAATACTTGTATTGGCATGCGACTTATATCGATTTCTGAGCGGGCGAACGCCGCGCGTGACGCCATTTTGAATTTTCTAGCCGCCATTACGTGAATACAAGATGGCGGCGTCCGAACGACCCAATCAGCTGATTCTGCGGGAATCCGCTGCCAATGGATAATAATAATAGAAAAAGAGGAATGTTAGTCAATGTAACGAAGCATTGTCGAAGCACATTCTGCAGAAAAAAAAGCCCCTCATCGTGACGTCACGCGGGGCGCGCTCGGTTTTGCATTTAGTACGGTTAAGGTGTATGTATATCGCGCATGCGCGAATGTGATCATATGAAAATATCGCTTCTCTTTAATATTATTATCGTAATCATAGATTTATTTTTCTTATTGGTAGATCTGCCGATTATTGCTTGTTTCGAATATATTTTTTAATATTTTGTGACAGTCACTCGTAATGCTTGAAATTATTTATTATTTAGATTTACGGTATCGATATAAATTAATTTATCGAGGACATTATTGGATTTTTGAGAATATTTATTGGATATTGTAGTGTCTAGTCGATGGGTTTTATACATTTTTACCAGCGCATCGCTAAGTAGGTTAGTGATCGTCAACATCATGAGACTGAAGCCTACAGCGGTTAAATTAACAGTTAAAATCAGATAATTTAAGTTAACAGGGATGCCGCAATACCAGACGTCTGCCTCGTTGCTCAATGTTGTATGGAGTCTGGCCTAGAACTAGTTAAGTAAGCTAGTTTAGTTTTAAGTAACGTTTAAGGTAAGCCGAGTCGCTTCCGATCGTCAAGTCCGTGCTTTTAATATTGGACATTTAGTAACCTATTTACATGACCTGGTGCGTACGTATCTTGTATATAAGTCACTTCAGTCCGGATTGCTCGAAGGAAGCGTCTCTACGTTTTTACGAAGAACAAAATGTTTATTAAGTATTTGTACTGCAATGCTCCCGGAAATTAATATTTGTACGATAATGTCTTTGTAAACTATTAATGAATAAATTATAATCATATTGTATGTGGATGATGTTTTATTTCGTCTGTTGTCTTAATCACTCCTGGGGGTGGGCAGAACCTATAGAAACACGCATATTGTATTGAAAAACTTATATATTTTAATTAAATAGTTACATTAATCTTTACAGTTCTCCCTAGCTAATGACAATGGATTAGCATCGATGCACTTTATTGGTCAAAATTAATATATTAAAAAATAATTTATCTACATAACTGATAAACAAAAGTCAATAACCATTATTTTAATTGAATCGGCTAGTTAATAAGCGAAAAAAACAAATGTTTGTGTTGCCAGCAGAAATATGATTGTGTATAAGGATTATTGTAAATGTGGGTAAGTGACAAGAGCTATTCCTTACTGGCAACACTAACTTTAAAAAATCTAACAAGATACCAGTGTTGCACAAATATCGATCATTGACTTATCGATAAAAATTGCAATCAATTTTGATCTTTACTCTTGAGTCGATTAGGAGTTAAAACAGTTAATACATTTTATTTAGAGCAAATAATTTCGTTGATTTTTGTGCAACACCGCCAGATTAATAAAAAATACCTTAAAATCGATAATACGTCAATATTGAGGGTTGTAAAATATATCAATAGCATACACATATAAATTGGAATATTTTTGTACGCAACATACATACACACAACGCAAAGCACGGGTTTGATTCGTTTGTGATTAATGCTTAGTTTACATTAACCTAGTAGCTATCAATTTAGTAGTTCATTGTATATTCAAACAATAACGTAATATGACTATAATAGCGTGTTTTAATTTTAAATTTATTTGCACCAATGAGGTGGAAAGGTGACCATTTGATAAATATCTTATTAGAACGGCTAGTTGCATTTCTGCCTTAGCTGTTTAATCGGTGTGATACATCAACCCACTAATATTTACTAAATTCATAGCCACTTATTTCGTGTAAACTAGGCGGAATGAACTCGCCTTTAATTGACACTGTTCAAACTCACAGATAAAAATACAAAATAAAATAAAATAGGTATAAATTATACTAACTGAAGTCTAAATAAATCGAAAGAAAGATATTTTTGAATAATTTTAAATATGGTTAACATTTGAATGAGGGTGATAAATTTGGGAATATTTCAGTAAAACAAAGAATATATACCTATATGAAAATAAATGTAAGTTAAAATCTTACCTTATACACTTTAGGACACACCATACATTTCTTAATTTAATCGCATAAAAATGTTAGTTGTTAATATCACACGCCTGTGACGTCACAAAGGCGAGTTCATCTCTTCAGTTCGATTACGCTATCGATAAATCGGATTATCGTAATAACAGCATTATCGATTCATACGTTTTATCAATAACTGATCGATGCAGTGATGATCACATACAGTTACGTAGCTATTGACGGAAATAGCTAAGGTATAGCAAAGTCTTATTTTTGTGAAAACATAATGAATGATTTCTGTTCCGAGTCGAACGGAAAAACAGACAAAGCTACGAACTGCTTTTTTTTTGTTTATATTGTGAGAACGTGCTGAAAATATATCCATGTCCACACAAATAAATAAAATCTGTGATTTCAATATAAGCCCCTGTGGCTAGTTATCATATTACGAGTATCATAGATCATTATTGCCCGTTTTTCCTTTTATCCCAGGAACTGGGTATAGATAAAATTACAATGTATTTTCTTCAGTGAAAGTAGATAATGATTTCTTTAATTCTTTTTAAATATTTTGCTATATCTTAGCCTATTTCGCGTCGAGGCGACACATATTATTACAAACTGGTTTACTGGTATCTAAGGCACGTTTACAACTTGACACCTTACGTCGCCGGATTATGGACGCCATGTTGGATTGTCACAACAAATCTTTGTAATTTTAGTTTAAAATTTTATAACTTTTTTGATAGATATTGGAGTAATAATAATAGTGAGTAATAGCTGAAGCTATTTTACATTACAATACAACGAAATACGAGTATTTACATATTTTGCTTGGGTAATTCGGCCAAAATATGAATGCGTGCCGCTGTGACAATCCGTTAGTTTACAAAGAAATGTAACGCAGCGGGCCCATTGGTCAAATAGCACTAGACTGATTGTCTTCATATGAAAAGCCCATACAATGCGTAGCATATGTTATTTGCTGCTTTTACCAGAGTCAAGGACCGTCTTTTTTTCGGACGTCCTTTTCTTATGTCTTGGACTAAGCGTCACGCAGCGGACTAACATAATTAGTCTGTAGTAGTGAAAGGCATATGTCAGTTATAAAAATATGCTTTTGTGCCAATGCTCTGACAAAGTAGGCAGAATGATAGAACTTAGCTTTTTTATACGAGATGGGTTTGCTCTTGACTACAATCTTGCCCGAGGATAGACATTTAAGCGGTATATACTGGAACAAATTGTGACAAATTTATCCGTCTCAGCTGTAAATATTTTTCACAATGGACCCTTAAGACTTATTTACAATTTAGCGTAGTTAGAGCCCTTTTGAATACTTTCTCTGTGTGTACTATTGATTAATACACTTAATATTAACCGATCAATCTTAGATTCTAATAAATTATCCTTAAGTTTAGTAATTTCATCCAACTTTGACCAGCTAATATCAAGTTTATATATCAATCACAAAATAGATCTTCGAGTTAGATTCATAGGGCCCTGAAACTATGTATTACAGAAAGATGCTACGTGTCTATGCTACTCTATGGTCAAACAAACCACGACTTTCAGATATAGTGTAATACGAACAAGAATTTTATACTTATGCGTATAAGATCATTTTCAAACGCTACGGCGATATATATTCATACGTGCGACAGAGAAAACACGAATCAACATTGACCATTTTCTCAGAAACTCTTAATAATGGAACAACGCGACTTCAAGCTGAATTGAGCTTAACGAAGTCTTGAAATAGCGCTCAATATTAATCTGAAAAGTTACGTTGTATGAAAGCTTGTTCGTACGTCATTTTGTCTGAATGTCTTGTATGTTTGTTTACTACGGGTGGCGAGCGCGGCCGAAGCCGAATGCCGTTAGATACATTGAAAATACTTTTAACATTATTTATAGGTGTATTTTTTATATTTTATTTTTATAAAACAAAAGAGGCAGTACGATAGGCGGACTTCGTTAAAAGAACAGTCAACCTTTCTAAAAATTAATGAATGCATTTTTTTTTCAATTCTATTACTTAGTTACATAAATGCTATAGTATATTTAGGTTCGTTGTTGGGTATAAATTCGGTCATGCTTTGCATTGGCGCTTAATATGTGCCATACAAATAAAAAAGTGTAAAAATAATAGAAAAAAAAAATACAATTTATTAGAAAAAATATTTAGTTCTCTTACACAACATACAAAATATTGATTTTGTTATTCGTGATGTGTCTGTATGTTTATCATTATATAAACAAAAAGAAAATAGGTAATATTTTTGTATGTTTGTATATCGCCTCGACCGCGCTTTCCACGTATAACGTCACAGCTTATACCAGTCTATATAAATTTATTTGTATACCCTCTAACTGCCTTATATAATTCTTTAAACCTACACCACATATCAACCACCACACTTTTTTAAGGTCGAAGCGAAAATATATTGCCCTACGATTTTAGACTTTACATCAATTTTGTTAAGACTGATTTTAGGACAGCGCCGACGCTAAACCAACACACACTCATTTTGCCATTTTCTATTATTTTAAATTAAATACACAGAACTTGTTTCACCAATCGCTGATAGCTCTGTGTCACAGTGGTAGAGACCTTGCGTCTGAACCACGGGGTCCCGGGTTCAATCCCCGGTCAGGTAGGATGAAAAACATTGATGAATAAGATGAAATTTTTCGATTGGCCTGGCTCTTGGATATAGATCAATATCCAAGAGCCAGGCCAATCGATAAATATCATTGTATCGATTGTAAAACATAGTATCGTTGAGCTAGTATCCCAAAACACTAAGAAACTTCCATTGGGGCTAACTCAATCTGCGCGATTTGCCCCTAATGTATTTAAAAAAACTATAACTTATGTGACAGATTGCGTTTTAAATGCGTTTGATATAGTTACCTAGAAATCAGAGTCAACAGCAAATGGTGAAACAGGTCTTTGTATAATAAAATAAATGTATTTATTTAGTACTAAGATTTAGTAAGGTGACATTCTTATATAAAAATGTTGAATATTTTACTTTCTATAATTTTTTTTCTAGTATTTTTCACTCTTAACGCATCATGAGTAACCTAGGAAAAAATGTCATTGAAATAGCTCCAATTCAATTTCAAATTCTTCCAAAAAATGTAATATTTCATTTGAATCCTAGCTACTCATATTCAAAAATTTTACAGTTTATCAAGCGTCAATATATTTTTGTTTTCTTTGAATTTAAATGCCAGTGCCACTATCACATTTAGGTATTACATTATATCTTTTCATATAAAACATTAAATTTGTCATTATGCCAAATGAACAATAAATAAACCGGATCAAATACACAAATAACTTAATAGCTCTGAATGACGTAAAACCAACCTGATTTATTTCGCTTACTGAGTTTTGTTCCACATAAAAAAAATCTCGGGTCGTCCCAAGCAATATGCTTCCTTCGTCCCAAAACAATATTTTTTTAATGACAAAACTCAGCGAGCCAAACTAAGAATAAATCTAAAATCTATTCACAAAATTTTGTCTTAGAGCTGTTTTTTCTCATTCATCATTTTATTAGCTTTTGAATGTCCAAAACTAATGCCACATTGAACACGTATTATGACAATGCGTTCCTAGAAATTGTGGTTGGTCGAAATAGCCAAATACCTAACGCGAATTGGGCAAACAAACTATTGTTCATTTTACGTTGTAAGCCCGATATTTGACCATTCATAATAGCTTCAATATCGCCTAGTCGTGGCTAGTACTACCAACTAGACGTAGTATAGCAGTGTGGGTAGTGTAAACAAAAAACACGATGTAATATGTATAGAGATAGTTACTATGCGTCGGCCAGCGAGTGCGGCTAGCGAGGCGTGGCTAGCGGATTACCAATTACCTGAAGAAAAAAAAATGATATTTATATGACCTGCTAGAAATGTTGTTTGTTCCCGATAAGTCATACCAAGATTAGTAACACTGAGACTCAACGGGAAAAAGTATCGATGAGTCACAGTATTACTCATTGCAACTGATGATTTTTCCAATGAGTCACACTCTAACTCATCGGCACTCTGTATTCCCGTTGAGTATCAGAAATTAAAGATAGGTAACAATTGAAAATATTAAAGTGTGATTTTATGGAAGCAATGTAATAAATTTCGTAAAAACAAAATAAAAATTTGCTGTTCCATACATTTTACAATATCTCGGCCAAAATGTATGGAACAGCTGATTTTTTTTTGAGATTTCAGAGTCGGTCCGTTACAAAAAGTTGCTCATATTCATGAGTACTTTCACCCCTAGAAAGGTTGCAGGTGTTTACCCAAACACCCTGGATAGTGTTCGACCGTCCGGTCGCGACACGGTGTAGCGTGAATCATGCTTAATTTAGGCTCGTATGTAATCGTCTTCTTATCGATTGTGTTATTGTACTAACACTGGTATCAGATTTTATCCATACATACATGCATATAGGGTTGCCAGGCGTCCGGATAAAGCCGGACATAGGTAGGCTTTTTGATTGCGTGTCCGACCATAAACGGTGTCCGGCCTGTCCGGCTTTTGTTAGGCTACATTTGGTCGCTCGCGAAAGCCGAAGTGCGAACCGTCACCTACGCTCTGGCGGTACTACCAAGAAGCTTGATTTTACATACAATTTTTTTATCGTAACTATTAATACTGAGACAAAATCCTCAATAATGTAAGATGTCCGGCCTTTCTACGCAAATGTCCGGCCAAACAGGCTTGTCTGTCCGGCTATTAGGTTTGGCGACCTGGCAACCCTACATACATGTTTTACATACATACATATTATCACGCCTTTTTCCCGTGGGGGTAGGCAGAGACTAGCGATTTCCACTTTCGATTTTATAATAAGATATAATAAGAGATAGTAATATAATATATAATGAGTACTGACGGCTAGTGGGTACGCTAGGACAGGAAAGGGTTGGGCGTGGCGCGCTGCGGCGACCACGGCGACGCGCGGCCCGCTGGTTGCCACGGGTCCGAGGGGGGAGCCCTGCGGGGAACATGAACAAATTACTATGGACAAATAAGGCCGGCAACACTTGTGATATCCCTGGTGGTGCAGTTGTCCATGGGCAGCGGTGACCGCATTTTTGTTTTTTTTTATCGGTGTTCGCTTACCATCAGGTGACACGCTTGCTCGTTTGCCGCCCGTTATAAAAATAAAAAATACTTGAAAGTTGCAGCGGGAGTGTGTACCGCCGCAAAATTCCCTGTTTTCGAAAATATCTGCCTTTGAAAATTTCCGATAATTCTATGGAGTTACCAGTCGCGCCCTGGGGCTTCGCTTCCGTGAGAATTTCGGAATAAAAAGTCCTATGTGCTATTCCCGGTATTTTTCTACCCGCATACCAAATTACATCGAAATCCGTCCAGTAGATTTTGCGTGATTGAGTAACAAACATCCTTACAAAGTCACAAATTCAATCAAAACTTTTGCATTTTAATATTAGTAAGATAGTAGGATTAGGTTTTTCAGGAATTTTTTCCGTTCACGAAAATATTTCCGATAAATTTGATGAGATGAAAGATGAAACTTACACCAGATTTTAAGTTAGACGTTAAACAATACAACTGTAAAACCGCATCACATTGCATTCAGTAGTTTTTGCGTGATGCGCGTACAAACATACAGAAAAGCAGATAGACAAAAATTAAAAATATATATATATATATATGTTAGCTTATATTGGCCCTACGTACAGACAGCGACCAGTTACAGTTTTATTATATGTATTGCGCGATCGCCGCTGCTGTGGCGTCGCTCCGAATCCACTCCGACACTTACATGTGATTGTTGGTGATGTGTGTGTTGTTGGCGGGCATGTTGGCGGGCATGTTGGCGGACATGTTGGCCATGTTGGTCATGTTGGTCGGCGCGCCGAACGCGGGCGAGGCGGACGGGAAGCTGGCGCCGGTGAGCCCCATCTGTTGTTGTTTCAGCTCGTTGATTGTTAACCGCGCCTGGGGACGAATTTACATTATTTTTGAGAATGAAAAAACAGGCAATGGAATTCGTTAATTAATCCATTATGACTCGTGAATCTATAATGGCTGTAGCAGTTTCGTTTTAATTTCATTTAATTTGTAAGAATTTTTTAACGTTCTCAAGAGCCACCATTTAGCTGGTAAAAGGGGGAGGGGGAAAAGTCTCTCAAAAATTTTGCATAGTAAAAAAAAATTTCAAATGCATTCCTAAAGTCGGATGCACACGGATGGATTAGTTTATTTCCGTATGGAAATTTCAAAGCCGGGGCCCGAATTTACGCTTTTTATAGAAGATGTTCGAGTGGGTGCACACGTTTCTTAAATATTCGTTTTGAAAAAAAAAATGGACATGTACGCCCACTCGTACACAAGCATAGCTCCTAGCTTGTATCTAAGCTTGGCACCTCCTGTAATATGGCCTTAGCCTAAAGAAATAAAGCGAAGGGGTTGGGCGCGTGCAGCAGCCGGTCCAGGTTCACGAGCGCCGAGTTCAGCCTTAGCGCAAGGCAATAGAGACTATAATGGCACTGACCGGCTGCGGCGGCACGAACATCTGGCGGGGCGGCTCCGCGGCGAAGGGGTTGGGCGCGGGCGGGGCGTGCGGCGGCGCGTGCAGCAGCCGGTCCAGGTTCACGAGCGCCGAGTTCAGCCTTAGCGCAAGGCAATAGAGACTATAATGGCACTGACCGGCTGCGGCGGCACGAACATCTGGCGGGGCGGCTCCGCGGCGAAGGGGTTGGGCGCGGGCGGGGCGTGCGGCGGCGCGTGCAGCAGCCGGTCCAGGTTCACCAGCGACGAGTTCTCGCCGAGGAACGCTGAGGGAGACTTTTTGATGGCGCCCGTCGACGGTGGAGGCGATTTTGAGGTTAGGTTGTCACCTGCAATTGAGGGTTACATTAATTTTGCCTTTGTGGATTTTGACGTTGGGTTTGACAACCCAGCAGGTGACCCTGCAATTGAGGGTTACATTAATTTTGCCTTTGTGGATTTTGAGGTTAGGTTGTCACCTGCAATTGAGGGTTACATTAATTTTGCCTTTGTGGATTTTGACGTTAGGTTGTCAAGTGCAATTGAGGGTTACATTAATTTTGCCTATGCGGATTTTGAGGTTAGGTTGTCACTTGCATTTGAGGGTGTGCAGAGCAACTACGCTCTGCTGCCAGAAAATGTGGCAGAGAGAATCCGGACAAACGAAGCGGCGGGAAGAATTCTGTACCGGAACTTCACCGGGAAAAAACCACCGGTAAAAAATAAGTACCGGGAAAATCTCCACGCGGCACCACGTTTGCCCGACTAAAACCTAACTAACTTAACGCAGTCTGCTACCACCGTAGCTTATGAAGGGAGCTACAGGGCCCTATATTATAACCTAACCTATAAATTAATTTCAATTGAAAAGCACTTACCAAACTAAATCTTCTTTTTCTTCGGATCCAAACTTGAGTGTCTTCGGGAAGGGGGAATTCCTAATCACCCTACCTAACCCTTGAGATCTCAATTCCCCAGAACAACTAAATAGATTTCTTCCCGTAGTTTCACTCGGGAACAGCCAGATGTGAACAGCCAGCCACGTTTCACCTCTCACAAGAAAAAGTCACAATAACAGAGTTTTTCACAAACACAAATTCAATAGTTATTTAACAAACAGGAAATTCACAATTATCACTCAAACTAAACAACAAGCAAAAGACGCGAGACTGCTCCGCGTATTAAAATCAAACCGATATCGCCCTGGACAATGCAATGGCGGACCACACGCGACGCCATCCACGCTAGCAGTGTGAGAACCCCAAAACGCCTGGCGGCGATAACAGGAAACGCCTGCGTTTAGTTTTACCCAATATATTACAAACATCCCCCCGTCCCGGTCTGAGAAGCAGACCGCTAGCTTACTCTACGGGAAGGCGGGCGAGAGAGGTCACACCTCTCCTTAAAATCGAACCGTCGACCAACACCTCAGGCCACACGCGGAGTGCCATCTCCGCCAAGAATCAAACGTAATATGCGAGCTCGTCGCCAAAGCAATGAGGGCAAATTTGCCTCTTTTAACAATACTAAATCACCCTCCCTGGGAGGCTCAGTCCTGTCTGTCCACTTCACTCTTTGCTGCAGCAAATGCAAATATTCAAGCGACCAGCGACGCCAAAAGTCCTGGCTCATTTGCTGCAACATTTGAAAACGCGACAACCGATATACGCGTTCATCCTTCCACGGGTATTCGGGCAGGGCATTCAACGGCCCTCCCACCAAAAAATGACCAGGGGTGAGAGCTTCCAAGTCATTTGGATCTGGAGATAGCGGACAGAGAGGACGAGAGTTGAGGACCGCCTCAACTTTACAAAACACTGTGGCCAGCTCTTCAAAAGTTAGAGCCGTTTCTCCGATAATGCGGCGGAGGTGGGTCTTTGCGGATTTCACAGCCGCTTCAAAAATCCCTCCCCAATGGGGGCAACTTGGGGGACTAAACTTCCAGGTTATTCCCCTTTGGGCAGCAACTTGACTTAAACTAGTACAATTTTTATCAATAAACACAGAAACATCCTTAAGATAATTTACAGTTCCTTTATAGTTTGTTCCATTGTCAGACCTAATAAGGGAAGGTAGACCTCGACGCGAAACAAAGCGATCCAACGCGGCGACGAAGGCCTCCGTAGTCAGAGCCGATACCACCTCCAAATGGACAGCCTTGGTGGCCAAACAAACAAATACACACAAATAGCCCTTCACAATACGGGCATTACGAAAGGGAGAAGCCTTGATCGAAAAGGGACCGGCAAAATCGGTTCCAACGCCGTCAAACGGTCTCGAAGGTCGGATTCGATCAGCGGGCAAATCACCCATCTGTGGTTGCATCGTGGATGCCTTCAACCTATAACATGCAATACATCGAAACAGGACACTACGGATTGCTCTTCGGGCAGACAAAATCCAAAACTCGCGTTGCAAAATAGCCAACAAAGCATTGCACCCAGCATGGGCGTTACGAATGTGTCGATCAGACACCAAAAGCTGCACCAAGGGTCCGCCCTTGGGCAACAACAGAGGATGGCGAGTCTCATATGGAAGATCCGCCTTCCGGAGCCTGCCTCCAACCCGAAGAAGCCCATCCGAGTCGATGTACGGGTTCAAACGAGCGACCGCGCCCTTCAACTTAGCGCGTCCGTCGCGCAAGATACGAAGCTCTGACTCAAACCGTCCGGTCTGCACGACACGGACCCAATGCAACAATGCGCTCCGGCGCTCTTCTGCACCTGCAATCGGCTCCAACCGCTTTGCCTGTGGGTTTCTACAATTATGTATGAAACGCTTAATCCAACTGGTAACACCCAGAAGCTTATCCAAACTGCTATACCGAGCAAGTAGCCAATCCGGCTCCGACGTCGTCTCAGCGACTACAGCATGTACACGGAGCCCAGTCAAACTCAAAGAAGTAACATCTGTCTGACAGACAGGCCAAGAAGTTTCTGATCCCATCAGCCACTCTGGGCCCCACCAGAGCGGGTGTGACACCAATTCTGGTGCCGTACAACCTCGGGAAGCACAGTCCGCTGGGTTAAGCTCTCCCGGCACATGTCTCCATGTTATATCAATTCCAATATTTTGAATTTGGGAAACCCTGTTTCCAACAAAAACCTCCAAGGTATGTGGGGCCGCGCGCAACCATGCAAGCGCGACCTGGCTATCCGACCAGGCGAAGATGTCTCGTATCTCGACCGTGGCCGCCAGCTCACTGGCAACGTGATGCAACAATTTAGAAAGAAGGTGAGCTCCACTCAACTCAAGCTTGGGAATAGTCAGCCTAGTCCTGATGGGGGCGACCTTGCTCTTCCCTAACAAAAGCGAGACATTGACCCGGCCATCGGCGTCAACTGTCCGCATATAGACTGACGCGGCGTAGCCTCGCTCCGACGCGTCACAAAAGCCATGCAGGCTGGCTCGATATTTCCCGGGTGGCAATATTCGACGAGGCAAGGCAATCCGATTGACTTCCTTAATCGATGAAAACAACTCGAGCCAATCATCCAATGGAGAGCCAAACAGCGGCTCGTCCCACGAGACGCCCAAAGTCCAAAGTCTCTGAAGAAGACACTTTGCAGAGAATATCACTGGACTGATCCAACCGCTTGGATCGAACATACGGGCTATTACGGACAACACCGTTCTCTTAGTCCAGACCTTTGGTATTTCCAAGTCCACTTGGAATGTAAAAATATCGGTTAGCGGCTGGTACTGCATGCCCAGCACCGCTATCCTGTTGGGATCATCCACATCCTCAAACAGGTGAGGGTTCTGTTGGTGATCCTCCGGGATCCCTTCTAGAACTTTAGGCTCATTAGACAACCACTTACGTAGCTCGTAGCCACCTGTCTTCAATATTTCAATCAATTCATCCCGCAGTAGGAGGGCCTCCTCAATACTTTGGGCTCCGGTGCACACGTCATCAACATACAAGTCACGTGACAGCACGGAAGCCCCACGGGGAAAGCGGATCCGTTCCCGCTCTGCCAATTCAAGCAATGATCTGATGGCGATATAGGGACTAGATTTCAAACCATACGTGTTTGTGTTGAGTTCATACACCGTCACAGGATCCTCAGGGCGCTCACGCCAGAGTATCAACTGGAATCGCCTGTCCTCAGGATGTATGACTGTCTGGCGGAACATCATCCGGATGTCCGCACCAAAAACCACTTGATGTCTTCTAAAGTTCAAGATGATGTCAATTATGTCCCTATGCAATTTGGGACCCGAATGCAAACACAGATTCAACGAAACCCCGTTCGAAGTGGGTGCGGACCCATCGAAGACGGTCCTCTATTTGCCTGTTGAGGCCTTCACCACCGCGTGGTGGGGCAAAAAATAATGCTCAGTTGAGCTCCAATCAACTCGAGCCGGAGACATGTGACCCAAATCCTCGTACTCGCGCATAAATTCAATATATTTATCGCGAAGTACGTGGTCACGCTGCATGCGTCGCTCCATGGACAGCAGTCGTTTCTCCGCAAGCGCCCTACTTTGCCCTAGGCTAGGACGAGAGGCAACAAAGGGTAACCTAGTTACAAACCGACCGGAGGGCAACCTCTCCGTGGTCGATCGAAAAAGGGCTTCGCACTCAGCGTGTTCCGGATCCATCCTGGAACTCATAGGTGGCTCCTCCACCTCCCAAAACCTTTGCATGGTCTTGGCCAAGGACGCAGATGCGACAACCGGTGGCTCCTTCCGCGGTGCCATTATCAAACACAGGGCCCATCAGGGCAAAACCAAAAATCGTAGACACTGCCATCAGTGAAGACGAACCCAGAGCCTTCTGTGTACCCAACAAAATCCAACCCAATACGTCCGAGCCCAGGAGCAAGTCCACTGGGCCGGGATGAAAGACAAAGGGGTCGGCCAAATCCAGACCCGAAACCAAAGACAACACACCCGGCGGTATGTCTGTCGAGGGGTGCCAACCCGCAATGGTATCCATTACCATAGCCGAAGTCGTGATCCTCATTGTGGGGGACTTCAGCGAAGAAAAGGTGACAAGTGTCTGGCCCGTCAGACACTTCACTTGTATGCCACCAACTCCAAGAAGTGGCACAGGCGAGTCTTCCACGACTAAACCTAACTGGCGTGCCACTCGAGTGGTAACCAAACTGCTTTGAGCCCCTGAGTCCAACAGAGCTCTCAAATTAATGGCTTCCCCACGACCCCATACGCGGACCACCGCGGTAGGGAGCAGAACCGTCCGCGGCTCTGTCCCAGCAAGGGAGCAAGCTAGTTACGGGCTCCCCACTCTCTCCAAACCAGGGGCGCGCCACTGACCCGGATAATATGGCGGGCGAGTGCACATCCCCATCTGAGGGGGGGCATAACCCGCGGCCCGGCCATACATATGGTACGGCGGGTGGTACTCCAGCCGTGGGTACTCGTGCAGCGGCGGAGAACACCGCTGCGGCTGCATGTGTTGGGCATTGGTAACCCGCGTGGAGGGGGGTGTCCCCACTCTCACGTCCGATCTAGGGCCCCCGCCCATGGGGGCCCTATCCGGGGCCTGGCCAGCCACATACTGGCCCCGACCTTGGGGCGCGTGGTCCCGGTCCGCCAAGACCCGCGCCGGTACGCGACCCCCCTCCCGAGGGGGGGTGCGACGAGCGAAGCCGCGTCCTCCGTCCGATGGTGGAGGGCTTCGCGCAGGAGCGCCCCCGCCCATAGGGGACCCCTGCCTCAACAACCGGGGGCCATCCCCGTTCCGGTTCATGCAGAGCATCACGTGGTGCAGCCCACGGCATGCACTGCATGGTATGGCCCTGGGACAGTCACGTGCATAGTGACTGCCCAAACAGTAGAAGCAAAGTTCATGCCGCCTTGCCATGCGGCGCCGATCTTGTACTGGCAGCCTCTGCCAGTCCCTGCATTGCAGCAGGCTGTGGCCCATCCGGCCACATTGCAGGCAGTCCGCGTCCCCCGCGACTGCTGCCGTGTGTGCAACCCGCACACCAGCTCCACGCGGTGGCGGTTGCCGTCCCTGTTGGGGCTTCCTCGCCATGAGGGTTCCAAGGGCCTACGTTCAGGCGCTCTGGATGGCGCTGAGTCCGTCATGGTATTCTCAGCAGCCCGTGCCTCAAACTCCAAAAACTTCACCAAGTCAGTGAATGTTGGTAGGGTGGTGCTATCCCGCTCCGCATTTTCGCGCTCAAACCGCGAGCGGATGTCATTGGAGCAATTTGCCCAATACAATGTGCACCAACAAAAAAGACCATTGGTCCACCGGCAGCCCCAGTGTGCGGAGCGCGTTACAGGCCACTGTAACGGGCGTGAGCAACTGCAGGCGCAACTGTGCCCTGTTGGCCACCTTGGGCAGGGCCATCAACTGTGCGGCGTGCGCATCCGCTAACAAACGTAAGTTTTGGTAGCGGGAGTTCAATAACTCCCAAGCCGTATCGTACTGGTCGTCCTCCACCCGGAGGTGCTGGATGAGCGACCGCGCTTCATCCTCAAGAGTGGAGAGGAGGTAGGCCATCTTCTGGGCCTTCGACAAATCCTGTCGTGCTACGACCAGGGACTCAAACATATTTTTATATGCTACCCACTCCTCCATCCTACCCCCAAAGTGGGACAGCTGAAGGGTGGGGAGCCGACCAGTAACCGCTGGTCCTTCCTGTCTAACAGGTGTGCGAGGGGCTGGTCCGCCAGCCTGTCTCGCCCTTATTGCGGTCACCGCCTCCGCGATATCATCGTGCAGACTCAGGATCTGGTCCATGTCCGCCATGTGACCTGCGTAGGCCTCCGGGGCAAGTTCGGCTTCGGTAAGCACCACCATGGCCGCTTCCGCGCTAATCAATCGTGAGTGGAGGTGATCCGCTCTTAGCAGTATGGCGCCCTCCCTGTCCTTCCGGGACAGGAGTCCTCCGGCCGTCACAAACCATCTCAATTCGTTGGCGAGTGTCGCCCTAGCATTGGAGACCTTCGCCATCGCGTCAAGTCACAAACAAAAAAACAAATAGGAAAAAAACAAAAAAGGTAAATAAAAAACAAAATCAAGCAACAACGCGAAAAACCGCGGTAGGTATGAGAATGGCACAAACCCGGAACGCACGGTACAAACCGCAAACAAATACAAAAAAGGTTACAAATATTCTTATACAAACAAACTAAGAAAAATCTAATAATTTTTACAAACAATTAATTATTTTTTACAAACGAACAAATAGAGGGTAGATAAACTACGCTCTGCTACCAGAAAGTGTGCAGAGCAACTACGCTCTGCTGCCAGAAAATGTGGCAGAGAGAATCCGGACAAACGAAGCGGCGGGAAGAATTCTGTACCGGAACTTCACCGGGAAAAAACCACCGGTAAAAATAAGTACCGGGAAAAAATCTCCACGCGGCACCACGTTTGCCCGACTAAAACCTAACTAACTTAACGCAGTCTGCTACCACCGTAGCTTATGAAGGGAGCTACAGGGCCCTATATTATAACCTAACCTATAAATTAATTTCAATTGAAAAGCACTTACCAAACTAAATCTTCTTTTTCTTCGGATCCAAACTTGAGTGTCTTCGGGAAGGGGGAATTCCTAATCACCCTACCTAACCCTTGAGATCTCAATTCCCCAGAACAACTAAATAGATTTCTTCCCGTAGTTTCACTCGGGAACAGCCAGATGTGAACAGCCAGCCACGTTTCACCTCTCACAAGAAAAAGTCACAATAACAGAGTTTTTCACAAACACAAATTCAATAGTTATTTAACAAACAGGAAATTCACAATTATCACTCAAACTAAACAACAAGCAAAAGACGCGAGACCGCTCCGCGTATTAAAATCAAACCGATATCGCCCTGGACAATGCAATGGCGGACCACACGCGACGCCATCCACGCTAGCAGTGTGAGAACCCCAAAACGCCTGGCGGCGATAACAGGAAACGCCTGCGTTTAGTTTTACCCAATATATTACAAACAGAGGGTTACATTAATTTTGCCTTTGTGGATTTTGACGTTAGGTTGTCAAGTGCAATTGAGGGTTACATTAATTTTGCCTTTGTGGATTTTGACGTTAGGTTGTCAAGTGCAATTGAGGGATACATTAATTTTGCTTTTGTGGATTTTGAGGTTAGGTTGTCACCTGCCATTGAGGGTTACATTATTTTTTTATTTGTAGATAGATACTTAATTAATTATACGACATACCTAGCGCAGTGAGGTCGAACGGGTCCGGCTCGGCGTTGTTGTTGGCGGCGCGCGGCCGCTGCGACAGCGCGTCGAACTGTTCCAGCTCTGACGACGATGGCGATGATATTGATGCCACGGATTTACTCTGAAATTACGGGTTTTTTTATTAAACGAATGTCTCTGCAACATCGAACAACAAAAACGCTGACGCAGCACAAATCCGTGCGGCTAGACCAATCATTTACGTATGTACGTTTAGTTCTCGTACGCGTCATCCAATCATTTTTATGTAGTTAGCCTAAAAAGTGCAATAAATGTATCGTTGTTTAATCTCTGGACTATTTTGATAACTGTGCCTGTGTCACAGCCCTAAAATTATAATGTAATTTTAGGGCTACTTCAAATAGTGTAGAGAAATTGGGATTAAACAGGCTTGATCGCTCCCAAGCACTGACGTTTATTTATATTCCGCCCCTTCTATCATCAGAAGTGGGATAGAAATTAATCCCGGTCCCACTAGGGTCGCGTTCCCCATATTTGGTCCTTCGAACCAAATTTGAACCAGCAACCAAAGGATAGCTAATCGATTTACTAATTTAGTTTTAAAAGCTAATATAGAATTTTTACGGTTCTGTACCTAGATAAGTAAAAACGGGTCTTTTTGGCAGATCGGTGGGACTCGTCGATGATGGTTCGCTGGCTGTTAGCTGTCATAATCTTTTATTTTGTTTTTGTATATGTAACACTAGTTTATAAAGTCAACTCTTTGTATGGACTTTGTCTGAAATTAATGGATTTATTATTATTATTTATCTACAGGCATGATTACCTGCGCAAGCGGCGCCCAGGGGTCCGGGGGGGCCGCGGGCGCCCAGGGGTCACGAGCGGGGCTGCCCACGCCTGACCACGCGTCCGATGATGTCTCCTGGGGGACCAACAAAGTCAAAGTCAATTGTTTTTATTTAAATAAGCTTAAAAATAGCACTTATAAATCGTCATATTCTTGTTTTATAGTTAGTTGACGATAAATAGATATATCAACACTTCATTGCACCATTTATAGAAAAGAAAATACAAAGTTGCAAGCAAGATTAACACGAGCCAAACAAACCCGCGGTGCGCGAGCTACAGTCAATATGTAGAAAATCATATTCCATAAATTTCGAGCAAACATCTTAGCTTGTTGCAAAAGAACTTGTGAGTTTCAAAATCAAATGATTCCCTAAAATGGAATAGTATATCCGTCTACGAATATAAACGCTACACAATCTTATTTGTAGATGGTTAAGTTTAATGACAGATTATTAAAATGTCGAATGCCAGCGATGACTGGATACAAAATGCACAAACTAGTCAGCATAATTTAATACCACTGCAATACAACTAGCATACTGAGGTTAACAGATTATCTGTCTTTATCCTACACTACACACATCTTACCATAGACTCGGCAAACGCGCCGAATTCCAAATGCATTGGCTGAATAATCCATACAAATGAAAATTAAAGTATCTGTAGGTAGTTTCAAATTAACTGCAAATGTTTTATTGCATCCATACTAATATTATAAATGCGAATGTTTGGATGTGAGTTTGTGAGTTTGTGAATTTGTGAGTTTGTGAGGATGTTTGTTACTCAATCACGCAAAATCTACTGGACGGATTTCGATGAAATTTAGTACAGAGGTAGATAATGACCTGGAATAGCACATAGGCTACTTTTTATCCCGGGAAAAAGCACTGTTCCCGTGGGAAATTCACGCGGGCGAAGCCGCGGGCAAAAGCTAGTATAATATAATTAACCCGTTATCAGTACCCAAGCATTTTTTGTTTTCCATGTTAATCTTCAAAACGGCTTATCCGATTTATCACGCAAAAACTACTAAATTAAATTCGATGTAGTTTTCACGGTTGTGCTAAGAATCTAACTTATTGTTGGCGATGGTTTTATCCGCTTAGAACCTAAGATATTAGCATAGCAAATTCTTCAAATTTCAAATACAACATGCTAATTATCGAAAAATAAAAAAACACGATTGAAAACTTACACAGCCTATGTCACTCGGAGGAATGAAAGGAATCTAAAAATAACTCTCACATCAAAATCTATTAAGTCGTTAGTGACTTATGGTAGAATAAAGAAACTTACATACATACATGAACCCTGAAAACATAATACTCCTTTTTTGGTCAGTCGTGTAAAAAGCTAGTTTAAATTAAAATCCCCCACCTGTGTAGCGGTGTGGTTCCCCCAGGCGTCGACGGCGGGCGGCGCGGGCGACAGGTTCACATCCAGCAGGTCCAAGAGGTGGGATTGCTGTTGTTCAGGCTTTTTCTCTTCCGTCCCCGTCGTCCTGTGAATACACCGTCACTGTTACCATATGGGAAGACACTTTTTTTGGGGACCACTTCTTTTCGCATAATAATAATTTTGGCATAATTTTATGTTGGCATAAATGTTTTCTGGGCGAATTTTTTTGGCATAATCGATAATTATAAGATATGTTAGGTTTTATTTCTTTTATGCCTGAACATTTTTATGCTTTGAGAAATTATGCGTAAGTAAATTATGCGTTAAGATCATTATGCAAAAAAATAGTTATGCCAAGATATAATTATGTTTAAAAAATTTATGCGAATAGTCAGGGAACTTTTTTAATTTTGTGCAGAAATAGAAACATTTTTCAAAACCGAGACTGGTAGTTTCAGAGATTAGTGCGTTCCAACAGATAAATTCTTCAACTTTATAATATCAGTAAGACTAGCTCTGCCACGCGGCTTCGCTCTCATGTGAATTTCGGGATTTTGGATACTCTATAGCGTACCTCAAATTTTATTTTAGTTTTAATTTTCAATTTAAAAATCAAATTAATTTAAATTCTGAAGTACAATATAAGAACAGAGGCGGTAGTGTAAAAGTACAGTAAGTATACTAAATTCTAACCTCAGTAAACAGTCAATATAAAACAACTTACTTTAAAAAAAATACTTTTCGAACTAAATACTAATTAAAAAAAAACAATTTTCCAACTGAATACTAATGCCTGTGTAACATTGCTGCTTTAATCTTTCCGTTTTAATTGTAAACTACAATCAATTTACACGATTTTTTACGACATTTAACAACACTGAATCTACATCTAACAAAACCAAACAATCTAGACTCCTTATAGCGTAGGGTAAATAAAATAACCTAAAGAAAAAAATACCAAAAAACAAATGATTTCAACAAAGTGCACCGAACCACTGACTGTGTAACGTCCGAGCGGCATTCGACGCAGCTGAACAACATGTAGCGCGGGAGTCGCGTGCCAGAGCGTAGCAATTGTTCTAATCTGAGTAGGAACAAATAGGATGGTAGAAATAAAGGATAGTCGATAGCAACTCGTCAGTTGCAACTGGGACAAGTCTCTCCAGCGCTAGATACAGCTGTAGCTTCTCATTGCCAGCTGTGAGGATTCGATGCTCATTATATGAAGCTTTTTTTATAAAAAATAAATATAGGTTTGCTCTTGACCATAATTTTGTTGAAGACAGAGATGAGGTCTACGGTGCAGCGAGCTGACCCAGAAGCCGCCTATTGACTCTGTTTTTGAAGAGAGTCGAGTTGTATGTGGTAGGGAGGCTCATGCGCAAAATGTCTCTTTCACACAATGTCTCTTTCGCAAAATGTCGTGATAGGGATTTAGAATAAATTAATTTGATTAAATCTAACGTGAGAAATAGTCATAATGATTTTTATACGGATACTCACACGTCTTGTTAGCCGGAACCGCCGACTAGTTTCGACTTCATACGGAAGTCATTTTCAAGGCGAGTTAGGACCGTCTTTCCATCGTGACAGACGGCACAGTATAGGGCCGTAGTATCCGTATAAAAATCATTATGATTTAGAATAAAATTTATATTTTTATAATAAAATCATTTAATAAAGTTGAAGATGATGATTTTGCTTTGAAAATCGAAATTCTACTCTAAAGAAACATTCTGCGAAAGAGACATTACGAGAAAGAGACATATTACGACTAGGAGACATTTTGCGAAAGCGACATTCTGCGAAAGAGACATTTTGCAAAAGCGACATTTTGCGCATAGGGAACACAGACGCAGGCGTAGCTGTAACTATGATTAAGCCCTCTTTTTCGGGTGTGTGCAGAAGTAGAGGAGTCTATGGAGCACATTATGTGTGAGTGTGACTAGCTGGCTAACAAGCGATTGGCTCTCTTTGGAACTGCGTATCCGGAACAGGTACTTCGCAGCCAGTGATATCCTGAATCTTATGCAGGTCTTCTTCAGGAATCCCGCTGTGTGTGAGTAAGGCTTGGGGGTAAGTACAAAAGGGTCCAAGACTCGACGTGCTACTGTAAACACGGACCCCGCGGTAAGTTTTTTTTTTTTTTTAATTATTTCATTTTATACAGCGTCTCATTACAGGCTTAACCTACGTCAACATCGCTAAAAACAAAGAAAAATTATAAATTTGGTACACATAATAATGCCTTGTCTGTGAATTTCTCCAACGAACAGTGGAATATGTCTACATCATCTTCCTTCATGGAATTCAACATATTTAAGACTCACTGGAAGTCGTTCTGCGACTGGCTGATAGCGAGCTGCAGCCGCACGTCGTCGGATCGTCGCCGGCGCTCCTCGCGCTCGGCCTCCTCGCGGCTCATGGCCAGCGCCAGCTGCAGCTGCAGCTCCTCCTCGCCCGCCGTCAGCGGCCGCGCCAGCTCCGCCTCCCGCCCGCCCGTCCACTCCGCGGACTCGGCGCTGTTCAGCTGCAAACCAACACTACTACATCGTCTTCGCTCCGTTACCTAAAAATAATTTTGAAATGTTGGTACTTGAAGCTGATTCTGCGCTGTTTGGTATAGTTCTCGTCATATTAAAAGAATGTTGGAAGAGGGAAGGGGTGAACTTGCGCATGGGTACGACTGACGAACCAATCACGTGTGCCGGGTGAGGCCCGCCCGACCCGCGCTCACCGCATAGACCGATAAATCTAGTAAGCTGCGCAGCTTAACCGCCAGCATCCATTTTACATGACGCGACCTGTACTAATCATCTTCTCTCCATTACTTAAAAATAATTTTGAAATGTTGGTGCATGAAGCTGATTCTGCGCTGTTCAGCTGCAAACCAACTACTACATCGTCTTCGCTCCGTTACCTAAAAATAATTTTGAAATATTGGTACAAAAACTAAGGACAATCGTCCCGGGGAATTGGGTGAAATGGTGCTGACACGTCTGGTGCTTGCGCTGGCGTCCTTAAAAGTAAATAATAATAAAGGTTATCGCATTTACGCTCGCTACAAATTGACTGTGTTTTACCATCTGATAGGATATTTGAAAGCGACAGCCCTCATTAAATTTAAGACTATCTTCACCCAATGTAGCTCTTCACCGCTCTAATTCGGCAAGCATCATAAATTTACAAGCTACTTCAAATTTCCTAAAAATTCAAGTCTTAGGAATGTTCTAGTAAATAGGGGACAAAGTATAAGAAGTGTTAAAAATATGTACTTTTATGATAGAATACAAAACCACTTTGCGAGTTTATCTTCTAGAGCTAATTTATTAAAACTCAAACTTTTTGGAAAAAATCATTTTCTGCGCGTGACATCATATGAATATACATTTAGAGGCAATTTGGTATCGTCCAAACATCGCTTAAAAATGTGAATTGTTTTTCGTTTTAGCTTAGGAAATACTTTGGTTACCGATGTGATTCTTATAATGATACTTCTATTCTGCCGTCAATAGGATAAATGCAGTAAGTATGCTCTAGACGATTCCGAGAAAAACGCGGTTAAAGTTTTGTTACGAAAATCTTCAATAACTCTTATGTTTGTTATCATATCATGATGGTTGATACTTTAAATGAAAGAGAATCTCATCACCTATCTATTACTTACCTTGGTAATCAATACTAGGTAATTGCAAGAAAAATAAAGATATTACTTTTGTTATACTAAGTATCTCCTAGAAGCCTGAATAGGAACACTCAGCATATACACAGGAAGTGTGTTCTTTACTGTATATATAAGCTGAGTTATCATACTATGTTAATATGATTACCTATTTCAAGTTTATATTTTATCAGGCCGGTAATAATACAACTAAATTATTGGATTAAATTATTAAAATATAATAATCATGTTTAAGATATTATTAACTGTAGATGAAACATTTTTATTATTAAATGATGACTTATTGGGTTTTGACACAGAACGTCACTTTCGCAAAATGTCATCGTGAAAAATTTGGTCTCTTTAGCACAATGTAACTTTCGCACAATGTCACTTTCTCAAAAATGACAAAAATGTTCTGTAGTAACCAAATTTTTCACAATGACATTTTCCGAAAATGACATTCTGCGTGAAAACCTTATAATATACTAACTAAAAATGGCACAACTCAGAATTTAGTCAAACATGCAGTAAATACCACTTGCTGTTCATAAAATAATTGTTATATTATATTATGTGTATGTACTTCCTCAGCAAGAGTACAGTATAGCTAATTTACTCAAAAATGCATGTAATGTGGTCATTATTTTGATAACCTTGTTTGAGCAAAGTCGACTTTGCCGTTCTGTTTTCAAATAGCGGCCGACAAAGTTTTGCTGGTCGCTCTAACAGGCCAGCAAAACATTGCCGGCCGCTATTTTGACGTTTCAACATTTTAAAAATCGAATGCAAAAAGATTTTATTTAAAGCACAGCTGTTTGTATTTTATAGAGATAGATTATTCCATATTTGGCTGTATAGTTCCAACTACCATTGCTTAAAAAAAACAAAGAAGTAACAAAAGCGCGGTTCAGCGAAATTTTTTGTTTTTATTTAGTGACTTTTTGGCTAAAAATGAGCTCTCAAAGCGAAAATTCTTCCGATTCAATGTGTTTAACACCGCCAGACATTAAAGATGAAGCTAAATTAGTGATTGAAAATTGGATACCGCGAAACTCAAAGTAAAAATATAAGCTTTCATATGAAAAATTTGTGCATCAATCCGGGAAAGTCGGTGTTGACTGTACTTTTCATAATTGTCATTTTAATTAAATTTCTAATTAATTAATATATTTTTATTTAAATTACTTGCTGGTTTTATTTAGATTTAGTACTTGCATTTTTGAGTAAAGCACTATACAAGCCTTGGCCCACAATGACTGCTTCGCTGGTCACGCTATGATTGCCTCGAGCTAGCCTAGCTACGCTCTAGGCCTTCCAGCTTGGCCATCGTTGCAGTTTCCTTGCTGTCCTCGCTGTGTCGGCCTCGACCTCCGGTCTCGGCCGACATCTCAGCTCGTCCATCAAGTGCTGCACGCTGACCGCGCTGTGTCGGCCTGGAGCTGCGCTACGCTGCGCTCTCGGCCATCATCAGCGCGACCAGCAAAGTATTCATTATAGGCCGCGGCAGTAATGTACTATTACTGCTCGCATGATAAGTATTCTAACCAATAAAGATACTTACTACTTAACTTATAAATGTTATATATATCATACTGTACTTATGCCGAGAGACTCTGAATAACAACTTTTGCCTTAAGTGTATACTAATAGTGCCGTAACTGTACTCATGCTTTGTAATGTTAAAAAAAAAATTTTAATTGTTAACTTTGGATCTAAAAACGATACAAACAAATGGGTAAGTTACGATTGTAGATCTCGTTATCGTGATCATGGCTATATATCTAACTCAGTTTTGGCAAACATCCGACTTTACTGTAACTATGCTATTGACGGCAGTATTATTGTGAGATATTTCAATGAAGCATCAAAAAAAAAAGTTGTCCGGTCCGATAGAATGAATGAAAGCAACCATTTGACGACCTCCGTGGCCCAACGGTCATCACGCCGGAATGTCACACCGGAGGTCCCGGGGGTCATGATGGAAAACGATCTTTTTCAGATTGACCTGGGTCTTGGATGTTTATCTATATATTTGTTATAAAATATAGTATAGTTGAGTTAGTATCCCATAACACAAGTCTCGAACATACTTTGGGGCTAAATCTGTGTGATTTGTCCGTAAAAAAAAGCTTACCGCAGGATAGGTGGGGCTGGAGGGGGTGTCTAGCGCGCCGTCGCTGCCGAACGCGCTGGCGCTCTGCGCGAACCGCTGCTTCGCTTTGAGCGCACGCGCACGCTCGTTTTTCAAGCGCTCCTCGTCTTTCAATAGATTCACTAGCTGTTTCGCTTTTTCTCTTACGTTCAAACCTGTCATAAAATATATATATGTAAAGAGTGATGAGTGTAAAGGAAGCAAGAGAGATCTGTAAGGATCATAGCAAGTGGAAATCGCTAGTCTCTCTCCGCCACGGGAAAAAGGCGTGATAATATGTATGTATGTACAAATTTCATAAAATATAATATTTCAACAGGCATTAAATAAATCACACCAATATATAAAGGGCGGGTGCTTGCGCGGGACCGGAGATGCTGGCGTGCTCTTGTGTTAGAGGCCAAGACTCATTTTGGGTCACTGAGCCCAGATAGTAAGTAATATATAAATATAAAAGTTTATATGTTTGTTACTCAATCACGCAAAATTTACTGAACGATCTTCGATGATATTTGATATACTAGTAGATAAATACCGGAAACTGTATGACAGGAACCAATATGATGTTTTTATGTGATGAAACACCTACTTTAAAACATTAGTCAACAATTAAAATTATAGATAATAATTATTTTGAATAACGGTAATTGGCACAAACCTTTATAATATATTGTAGCGTGTGACGTTGCAGTCGCCGTTGCAGTGCAGACTGAGTCTGGCTGCGACCACGGCGACTGCAACGTCGCACGAAACGTCAGCTAAAACTACAATACATAAATATAAAGGTTCGTGCCGTTGTTATAATTACTGATGAGTTTGAAGCTCTAAAGGTTAACAAAAATTGTTAAGTATTTCCGCAATATCTCTGTCAAAAAGTGAAATGATAAATGTGACTAGGTACAGTCATTTGCATGGAAATGGACGGCCATCGAGAACAAAAGGTAATCCATCTTGCAATAATTTGTAAGTCGTCACAAGGCTCTCACTTTCGTAAGTCAGCATATCATTGTAACACGGCTTACAGCTAACCAATAGTTACGCAATACTACTTATATGTTTGGCTACTGACAAATCAGATGATTTGGTTTTAATTGTTTATCATTACAATATCAACATTATGTCATAGTCGCAGAGTTTCAAATCAATAGGAAACCGAACAATGCGTCAGATTTAACTTGCATGATTTAAGACTACAAATAAATACAATTACTTGGATTTTGTACACTGGAGTTAAGTTAAAAGTAAAAAAAAATCTACTTATATAATAAATGCGAAAGGATATGAGTATGTTTGTTACAAAATCTACCAAATGGATGTTCGGTACACAGCATAAACTTACGAGTATAATATACTGGCGTAGTATATTTGTAAGTCTATGGTACAAGGGTGTAAAAATACTGGAAATACCAAAAATGGTACTTTTTATCCTAAAATTCTTACGGAAGCGGAGCCCCAGGGCTTAGCCAGTACCATATAAGTTCCCTTAGATTATTTAGGAAGATTGTATGACATAGATAATAAAGATATCCATATACGAATACTTAATTTTATACTTATAACGTTGAGACAACACAAAAGAGGACAGTTGCCATGGCAACTGATTAGCATGCCAGCAACATGTGACTACAGCGAAGCAGACATCTGGTTAGGTTTATTTACAAGTTACGACCAGGCATTGGGTCACGTTTCTATTGCAGAATTTTTTGTAATTATTGTGGTTGTCACGATTTTTTTGTTGAAGATCTAAATTAAAATCTAGCGCAGGTTACATCTTGATACGCCATCCTGATATATACAACAGTTAATTCTGCGCGGACGAAGCAACGGTTAAAAGCTAGATTAGCAAAACTGCTAGGACTTGCTCAAATACGTGCAACTAATTATTATCTCTCGTCTCATTGAAGTGAGGTATTTTGATGTCATGCCTTTACAATAATAGCATTGTTAAACACTTCAAAAAGACATCAAAACAACTAGTTTAATTTAATTTATGATAATGTTGACGTATTCTTGCAGGCTTTCAGCGATCGAAAAACAATTGACGTCCTGTGAGACGGCGATTCGTGGGAAAGAACTGTCGACCTTGACATAATGCATTCACATGATGGCTGGGACACAATAAGACATTAGAATGCGAATTTTACTCCATTGAAAGGATGTATGTGTAAATAAACATGTCCGTCATGATAAGATTACACTGTACAGCTAGTTGACGCAGATAAAATTATTGTTAAACACAAAAGCCATTTTTAGTATGTTTAAGATATGGTCTTTCCAGTATACACACATCAATGTCTTTGCTTTTAAAGCCTTTGTCTTATATAGAGTAATGAACTTAATAATACACCAGTAATTCTACATAAAAGTAGTAAAGGTCTTTGGAGTAGACCACAAACTGACTTTAGTCTCTCTAGCTGGGGTCCTATTGGGAAAAGTGCTACAATTTTAGGTAATGAGATACCACATAGCTTGGGATGTTATATGACCCGAACTGAGTTAATCGAGCTCGTTAGCCACTCGCGACCCCGCGTCAGGGGGGCGGGGGAGAGGGTCAAAGTTCCAAACACCCTGCGCTCAAAAAAAAAATCTAGTGGCTACATTTGAGACAAAAAGTCGAGTTTGGTGTCGTTTTCGTATAAATCGATGATGGCCTATTCATTGGGCATAATATTTTTGTAGGTATTCATAGAAAAAAATGACGTAACGCCTAAACTTATGTAGAACCAGTGTTACAAAATTACAAACAAGCCCGTATTTTTTAAGATTTTTATATAGAAGATGAATTTGAAAAAAATAGCACTAAAAAGCCCAACTAATGTAGATTATAAAAACATAAATATCATTAAACTTTTTTATTAAAATGAATGTAAAAAAAATTGAACATATGCGCGGTCTATGCTGTTCCGCGCCGAACGTGATACGAGCGCGGGCTCTATTGTCGACTCAGTGGAGTTTTTTCTTCATAAAATTCTCAGAAACAACTTCGATTTCGGTGATTCCATATTATAACTAGCTTTTGCCTTCGGCTTTGCCTGCATTAATTTAGTTTTTTACTCACTTTACCACCTTAGGGGTGGAACGTGGAATTTCAAAAAATATTTTCATTTTCCGGTACGTTATCAGATATTTGAAATGTCTACATTTAGTGGTTGCGGTTTCATCTCTGAGCTGATATACCAGTCATTCACTTAGCCACCACCGTCCAATTTTACAAATGTACTGTACATAGATTATGGGTATATAGAATGATATAAAAATCACAAAACAATGAATAAAATTTGCAAGAATGACCATGTTGAGATAAATGATTACTTGCCCGCAGCAAAAAGTATCATTATGTTTTTTATAAAGACTTTCACCCCCCATTGCGGCCTTTTGCGGGTTGATTTTTGATTTGATTGACCTCGAGTCCTATAACTATTTCTACCTATATCAAATTCAATCAAAATCAACCAAGCGGTATATTCGTGAATGCTTAACAGAACTTGCTTCGAAAAGCCAGTCAGACAGATTATTGCATTCCATTGGGAGTTGATTTTTGGAAAAAGTGCCCTATGTTTGACCTCGTGGTTAAATTTGGTGCAATTATATCCGCACCAAATTTAATCAAAATTGGTTCAGCGGTTTAACCGTAACAGGATGTGTTTTCGACACTAACTTCTTTCCCCTATTCGGCCCATAGGAGTTTGATTTTTGAAAAAAAAAGTTACCTATGTTTGACTTTGGATCTTCAACTATACCCGTACTAAATTTCATCAAAATTGGTTTAGCGATTTAGTCATGAAAGGGTAACAAATATGTGTTTGACACGAACTTTCTTTCCCCACTGCTGACCATCAGAGGTTAAATTTTGAAAAAAAAATAGTTATTTTTGGCCTCGAGTCCTTAACTATATCCCTACTAAATTTCATCAAAATTGGTTCAGCGGTTTAGTAGTAAAAGCGTACCTGATGGATTTTTGATACTACTCTTTGAAGGTTGATCTTTGAAAAAAAAAGTACCTTATGTTTAATCTCGTGCCTTCAACTACATCTATACCAAATTTGGTCAAAATCGGTCTAGCGGTTCAGCCGTAAAAGTGTTTTTTGATTAAAAAATTCACCGCCCATTGCACTCGCTTGGGGGTTGATTATTGAAAAAAGAGTAGCCTATATTTGAGCTTGGGTCTTTAACTATATTTATACCAAATTTCATAAAAAAGGGTCCAGCGGTTTAGCCGTGAAAGCGAACAGACAAACAGACTTTCGTCGTAGACTTCAGATGAGGGAGTAGCAAACATCCAACTAAACTTTGTGACTTACTTCCGCATTTGTAAAACGGGGCACCACCTGTCCAGTCAGTTCCTGGTGTAACCATATTCTATCATTATTTTACTTTACTAAATTTCATCAAAATGAAAGCTCAAAAATAATTTCAGAAAATCCACCCCTAAGGTGGTAAAATGAGTAAAAAATTAAATTCATGGAGGCGAAACCGAAGGCAAAAGCTAGTTATAATATGGAATCACTAAAATTGAGGCCGTTACTGAGAATTTTATGAAGAAAAAACTCCACTGAGTCGACAATTGAGCCCTCGCTCGTATCTCGTTCGACTCGGAACAGCATAGACCACGCGTACGTTCAATTTTTTTTTACATTCATTTTAGTGAAAATGTTTAATGATATTTATGTTTTTATAATCTGCATTAGTAGGGCTTTTTGGTACTATTTTTTTTAAATTCATCTTCTATATGAAAATCTTAAAAAATACGGGCTTGTTTGTAATTTTGTAACACTGGTTATACATAAGTTTAGGCGTTACGTCATTTTTTTCTATGAATACCTACAAAAATATTATGCCCAATGAATAGGCCATCATCGATTTATCCGAAAACGACACCAAACTCGACTTTGTATCTCAAATGTAGCCCCTAGATTTTTTTTTCGAGCCCAGGGTGTTTGAAACTTTGACCCTCTGCTCCGCCCCTCTGACGTGGGGTCGAGAGTGGCTAACGAGCTTGATGAACTTAGTTTGACCCATATAACATCCTAAACCATGTGGCATTGCATTACCCAAAATTGTATTCGTCCCCATACATTGCTGCCCAATAGGACCCCAGCTATTCCTCCATAACGTTAAAAATGATGAATGAATGAATGAAATTATTTATTTACATGAAATATGATGTCTGTGATCGCATAAAAGTGGAAAAAATAAAGATGAAGATAGTCTTTTGGGTAGACCATAGACTAATCATGGTCTTTCCCCTCCGTGTTATTGCAAATAAATATTTCTATTTCATGATGTTTTTAGTAAGTTCAGCGTTCATAAAAAAGTAAAGAAGAACAAGGTCTTTCGAGTAGACCAAAAACAAACCTTGGTCTTTCCCCTCCTCCATGTACTGGAAATCCTTCAGCGTGTGTATCGCGTAGATATTCTCTTTGCATTGCATCGCGACCTTTTCACTGCCAGTTTTGATAAGATACTCCATGAGAACTAGGGCTTTGTACACGTGCCGCCAGTTTTTCCCGTGGTCGTTCAGCCTCTTCCAGATCATCTGCATGATCTCGGTGAAGGCCATGACGTTGTACGTGAGATCGGCGATCTCCGCCATGAGGGTGCTGGACGGACCCCATGGATCGTTGGAGGTCGCCTCGCGCACTTTAACCTGGAAGACCAAAGTTTATCGCTTGTAATAAAATAAATACACGAAAATTAAAGGTTAATCTGCACGTCTATACTTTTTAGGCGGTATGTTTTTCAGTATATTTGATAGGTTTACGTTTGATTGATGTCTTTTAAATAGTACCTATATATCTTGAATCGTATACTTTTTGACGTGTATACCTCACAAATTGTAGTATACATACATAAACGTTATAAAAAATGGTTTACGGTTTTAAAAATTTAAATTTAATGAATAAGTACATATTATAGTTATAAAAATATATACCGTAATTATTATGTGTATTGTCAAATTGCCATTATATCTTGTAAACTTTATTGAAATGAAGATATGCCAAATGTTATTATATCATACAATACGCACCCAACAAACATATCTCATTTTCCGCTGGGTCTGATTGTTTGCATAAGGGCGCCACTTTAGCAGCGACATTGCTTACAATTTTCCTCGCTTTGTAATAAGATAAAGTTATTTTTATTTAAACAATCCAACAATAAACCGTAACTTAGGTTTAATTATCTAGCTAGACTGACTATACGGACGTATCCTGGTGTATCTGCACTCCTATAACGCAATTACAGGAGTGCAGATAGACGTATCTTATCTCCAATATGATTGCTTCAGACAGTAGAGTATGTTATACATCACATGAGTCAGATTGATCTACAAACTCAGAGGTCGGGACGAAATTCGAACCAGCGTAGTTCGAACGCAAGTCTAGGGTTCCTTATTCATTTGCATAAAAATTTAAGACATTAATATAAATATTATGCCAAAGGTTTATTAGGATAAATAACATTATACAAAAAGATGGGATCCCAAAGTAGAGCGCCTAGCCGACTGAGTCACAGCTCCGTCTCCTAATTATTTATTTATTTTATTACTAGCTTTCGCGCCCGCGTGAATTTCCCACGAGAACAGTGCTTTTTCCCGGGATGAAAGGTACCATATGTCCTTCTCCGTACTTCTAACTATGTGTATGCAAAATTTCATTGGAAGATCAAGAAAATTGGTTCAGTACATAAAGCGTGAAGACGTAACAAACAAACCAACAAACAAACTCACTTTCGCTTTTATAATATTAGTTAGGATTTGCTATATGGGGACGCCAGCGCGAGCACCAGACGGGTGATCAGTCTACTTCTGCTGGGACCATTTCACCCAACTCACGTCTCCTTATAAGGAAGAAGATATAATATCAGACATACCTGGGCATCTGAGTAGTTGTGCGCGAGGTTTTTAATGTTCCGCCGCAAACCCGACACGTTCACTTGCATCTCGTCCCGGCCGCGGGGCATCTGCAACATTATATATTATGTACTGTATTGTGTGACGTCACGTGACACTCACAGTTCTGGGAAACAACTTATAAAGAACAATATATGGCGAGGGAGCAAGTCAAAAATTCATATTCTTTTCAAATGTGTATACGTATCTGGTTCAATGGATGGCCATCGCCATCCACCGTGGCAATGCCGCCAGCGTACTGGGCACCTTTGCACCAGATACCGTAAGGAGCAATTTATTAATGTTGTTCTTTATAGTTTATTTAGTGATAGTTATTAACTATTCGGTATCTTTATCAATTTTTCATGTATATTGACGAAATAAATTTCCTATTTTATTATTATAATGCATATATACTATGCTCATTACTTTTTTTTACCTATGTATTATTATGTGCTTTGATGTCAGTACAAAAGACCTCAGTCCTAGTAGCTATTTTATTCTAGTTTGTCATTTTAGAATTATTGTTATTACAAAGCTAAAACATCAAAAACTACAAAAGTACGACATTGATATATGATTTATTTTAATAAATTAATTCTACAAAATATCACCAGACTCTAGTTTTCAAAGTCATTACTCTCAGACTGCAAATGGTATAATTTTTTTTACAAAAGTTATAAAAGTAGATAATAAGCTAAAATATATGTAAATGTAAGGAAAAGAGAATGACATATGTATATAACACATGCAATTACGAAAGAAAACGGTGCAATGCAGAGTTGCAGATTACTAGAAAATGTAATAGTTATAGCTGAAATTTTTAGCTTAAACTTTTTAGCACGAATTTTTGTTGCCTATTTCATAAAACCGGACTTTTAAAATGCAAATCGTTGAATAGTTTCATCTCTTAGTACAGAGCCTTAATTGTCAGTTGTCAGTACACGCACAAAATGAACCATTATTTCTGTCTAGACGACAATCTTATAATGAAGACGCGTGTGAAATTATGTCATTAGAGTTAATCAAAAGAGTTAATTAGTAATTAAGGAAGATTACAACACACAGCTATGCGTAGTGCGGCTTTCAATGCAGGTGTTGAACAATTAAACAATAGACGTATATAATGTACAATGTTGAGAAGACAATTTAAATGTATCATTTTGGTTTAAATGGGAGAAGTGAAATGTTTTCATTTTAATAAAACTCTAATACATAGTCTGGCTAGTGTTAATATGTTGGCATAAAAAAAATTAATGGTCTGGTCATAAAGAAAAGAAGTACCTATATATATTTAAAAAGTTATTTTAATTTTTGAAGACCCCATTGCCAGTCTGTTAACTGCATGTCAAGTTATCCTGCATGTATCTCTAACTGCATGTCATATCCTGCATGTATCTTTATGCGGCGGGGTAAAAGCACCGAATTCGCAATTAATTTGGGAAGGTTGATGCGCACTTTACTGTACAAGAGCACTTTGTTTTTTGATCTCCAGAAATAGAAAAAAAATAAAAAAAATATTTTCATCGAGGTTACAAATACGTTGATGTTGACGATTTATGGAATGTTTTGGCCGTGTTTCTGTACAAAGAGTTCGACGTACCTACATTATACAGCAAACTGTACGCACAAAGACATTTGGGAAACGACGTCTGTCTGTTCATGTGTTATTATTGTCTCGGTGTTGATGACCTGCGTTTTAACGAAGAAGAACATCAATAAAACTGAATAGTTAATGAAACTGTAGCAATCCAATAAACATTTATCTATAGATCTAAAACTCGAATTAAATATGATGTCAAACTAGATGGGGATTTATAAATTAAAGCAATAAATTAATTGCTAGCCCTATTAATTATTTCCCAAAAAACAAAATACAGTTTTACAGTATTAAAATTTTGCCAAACTGCTAAGCAGTTTAACGGCTATGTGCTGACTATTTAAAGTTTTATAGTAAGTTTACCAAATTTAAATAACAACCATGGACAAACAAGTTATTTGGGTACCCTTTTGGGTGCAGAAGCCTATAAAGCGCACTACACACCAAAGCCGCCGACCCGCCGACACAGCCCGCCGACACAACCCGGCGGCCTATATGAATAGAATTATATCGGCAACACAAGCAAAAAGTTGCCGACATAGGTCGGCGGGTCGGCGACTTTGGTGTGTAGTGCGCTTAAGAAATACTAGAAAATAAATAAACAACAGAAAATAAAGGTCAAGGCCACCACGTGATTGGGAACTTATTGATCAACTCACTAATTCACGTGGCATTAACTATGTAGTATTACTCTATGTACCTATATACCTACATATAAAAATATAGGTAAGTGGACAAGTAACAGATAAGTTAATTAAAAAGATTACGCTAGCAAATTGACGAAAGATAGAAAGTTTAAAAAACCGAAATTAACGAGGCCACCAATCCCCCTTTTTTATAAAAATAGTCACTGAAAATGTAACAAAATTATCGTAACACAAAAATGGAAAACAGCCTAGCTTTAAAAAATAACAGGAAATGGCGACATTGGATAGTTAAAACAAGAAACCTAGCAAAATCAAATATCGAAACGAATGGACCTAGGTACTAAGAAAAAAAATCAAAATCATGATCACTAAATAGGAAATGACATAGAGTAACACGGTGGAGCGTACATGTTGTTCTTTAGGAAAATAACATTGAGAGCGAAACAAACTGTGTCGTTGGGATGGGACTCTGGATGACAAGTTCAAAATAAAGATTAAAAACAAAATCATGAGAAAACAACATTTCGAGCTAAAGATATGGGCGTCGTGGGGATTCGCACTTACTTTGCCGTGCTAAAAGGTGTATTAGTCAAAAACCAGCCAAGTGCGTATGCTGTGCGCCCTCTGTTGACAACACGCAAATCTGTTAAATAGACCCATGCATATCGTACAATTCGAATCAAATGGATGGCGGCGTTTTTGAACTTAGCTGCCAGTGTGCTCAGGTCGTCCGAACGGCGGCGGTAGGGCCACCGCGGGTGGCATGGCGGTTTACTAACGGGCGGGTGTGTGTCCCCCCCCCCCCGCACTGTAACGCCCCGCTGATACCTAAAATTCGCTACTGCGATGCGACTTGGTATCTAAGTTCAGAACGACCATTCTATTTGATTCGTATGTAACTTATAAGAAATAACATAGATATGCACTGTGTAAGCATTACGGCTATCTTACTTTTGCAAGAGCTTAGCAACTAATAGAATACATTTATATATACAAGGGCGAAGGGCAAATAAATAAGATGTGACGCTATGGACGAGGAAATACAATACATGCTATGGGGAACGGGAAACTAATTGGAACTATTAAAACAATGAATTGATTTTGAAGAGCAATCTAACTACTGAGCCGAGAAATAAAGATTATTTGGGTCACTAAGCCAGTGAAAGCAATGATAAGGTAAATCAGTTTTAAAAGTTTTTAATAATTTACAAAACCACAGCAACATTCGTGTAAACATAGCATGCGTTTACATGGTTATGTGGAGCCGTGTCATAAATAAGCATAAAATCGTGACATTGGCAGTCTACCACAACAAAACGAGCAAGCAATTACAAATGGCCATATCTATGCTAATTTTATTTATACTTAGCGAGATGATATACAAATTATATTCACTTTTATTTTTATAATAAATATTTACAAGGTTATATCAATGAGTGACTGAACCCCGCGGCTTCGCTCCCGTGAAAACTTCCAGATTTTGGATGGATGGCACAATACTCGGAATCTCAAAAAATCGAACAAAGATTACCAAACCGTTCAGTTAATTTATTAGTATAGCAACGCTACATCTCATCCGGAAGTACCTTAGTCAAATTTATCTTGAAGATTTGAGTGCAGTGCAGACATAGGTAAAGCTAAGCTCGTGAATAATATTCTGACACTATCGGGGATACGACTGTACAATGTACACAAGACCCTTTCCTTGATTACTCTCTGAAAATGAGGGAGGAAGGTGTTGCAGCGGAGATAAAAGACGCCAACGATAATGAGCTAGCGTACGTATATCATACATATACATAGTGGCTTGCCTACACAACATCAAGAAGCTAAACATGAAAACCATCTATTATTATCACTATCTGATAAAGATAGTATTTATTGATTAAATAAAAGCAAGCACGATGATTCAGTTTGTGCTCACAGCAAAGCATAGCAAGCAAAACAAGTTGACATTTAAAAGTATAAAATAAAACGTCTTTGTAAGACTTTTGAACACAGTGCTCTACTATAAATATTTCCAATTTCACTATTCGCTTACAAACTTTTGTGTTATGATTCCCTTCACATTTTATACTAACTCGGACAATAACAAATCTTCAGATAAAGAGGCAAAAAGGAATTGAAATAGAAAAACTTTTCACAAAAACAAAACACAGACTTGCGATCGTAACGTAAACGTACGTATATACGTCTGGCTCACTTATGGATTAAGAGGGGGAGGAAGCTCTACTAAGGGCGCCCGTCTGCAAAGTAGAAGGAGATTGTAAAAACAAACGCGATGACTACCAACCAACATATGACAGTTATTTAGACCAGTTGCAAAAACTCAACATAAATACGGGTAAAGTTAAAAGTAGAAATATGACTCTCTGAAACAATCTTTATGATCTCAAAGTGGTTGTACGGCATTTAACTTATTTACGGATTACTGGGAAGTACTTGCCAAAAATAGACCAACTTATCTCAAGTTTAAGTTACTAGTTAGTTTACTTGCTATACTACTAAGCTACCCTCTATCTAAAGAAATCCTGGCAAAGTTTGAGGAGTCTTATTCAAAGATGCTGATTCTTTAGAATCAGCGTCTTTAAATAAACGCCATCTTTTAAAAAAATACTACATAATACTTCCTACATTACGGGTACATTTTTTTAGATTAGCAGCAACGTGTCCTGTAACTTAATTTGGTTTACCAGATTTCCAAACCTAATTTAAAAAGAAATCTATAACAAAACAAGTCTAATAGACGTCTTACACAAAAACGAAACCAATTCGTTATGTTATTACATTGAAAACTATTGCAACATAAAATATCTCGTGATATCGATGTAGTTGTTCTCATGTTGCGGTTTTTCTTTCACATCTTGCCTAGATAAATAATAATTTAATTTTATCGACGACAAAACAATTTATACATCTATTAAATACATATGTTTTTCTAAACAACAGAGAATGTATTTTAGATTCTTGGTTGCGTGTTATACAACTCTGTGCTGTAGTTTACAGTAATTTTATTCAAGGTTCGCAATCGCAAGTTAGATTTTACCATCTACCGCATGTTCGCAGGTCAACACACAACGTATATCAGCAGAGCTTGTTTACTAGATAACAGTTCGTAAAACTGAAAAGGACGAAGGTGCAAGTAACTCTCTTAATATTGTAAAGTTAGCCTGAAATCTACGCAAGCCAAGTCACGACCCCAGCCGTCTAAAATCCGTCTACACCACAAAGTCACCTTGAAATCCATCTGAAATTCATGAACAACTCATCGTGAGAGGTCATCGCGCCTAGTATAGCTAATGCTCGATTGTGCACACCTATTATATACAGAAAACTAAACAATATTACACTTTAATCCATTGTGTTAGAGTTGCGTTTCGTTAAGAACGAAGATCGTGGTACAGTTATGGCTGTGCAGCATCATATCTCAGATGGATTTAGTTCGATACCAAACTGAGTTTTGCGATCGTACGGTACCTACTTCGATTGCATAAAGTTGTATAATAAAAAATCTACATTTTATTTTTCTATTAATAGTCTGTTTTGAATGCAAATTCTTTATGTATCGAGAGCAGGGTGGTATTAAAAAACAGATTTAAAAAATACAGAAATTACTCATCATACCAGTGGATTATTAATCATCACCGATTTGCGATAATCCAAGTTATCAAAATGACTGTTTGGACAAGGTGACGTCATTGACAAGCCAGTTTTAGAAAATAGAGCTCAATCAATATGACACGAACACGTTGTGTTCTGGTGTTCTTCGTTCCTGAAGGCCTTTTGAAAACCCATCCCTGCATAAATGGCCATGTTGTTTATAATTAGGTACCTATGTTCATATGCTGCTCAGAAACACCTAACACGAGCAATTAGCGAGGTGGAAGTGCTGAGGTCAGGCCACGGACGTCAAGTCCAACGATGAGGTAACACGAATTGATTTGCCTTGTTATATCTTAGCCCTTAGAACAGAGTAAATATAACCACGCGTACGGTCAACAACACGTCACAGCTAGCTAGCTATCCAAAATGTTTATAAACACGTTATTTGAAGCCTAAAATTGTTAAGAGCGAAGGACCAGCTAAAATCCTATTCCACATTTTGCTTCCAATGTAGGGAACCATCGAGTTAAGTGCAACTTGCATTTATCTACTATGTGATTGGCGTCCTTAGGCTGTGGTCACCGGTCTCCATCAGGAAGGCCACATCTATGGTATGTGATTCTTCTTCTACTCGTCGACGAGAGTCGAAATGGCAAAAATCTTTATATTTTCCCTGACCAGTCCAACTCAAAGTCAAAGTCAATTATTTTTATTTATGTTGGCTTAAAAATAGCACTTATAAATCGTCACGTTCTTGTTTTTTAGTTAGTTGACGTCATAAAATTACTTAAAGCTAAGTTTACCACCGCCTCCAAAGCGCAAAGATGCCTACAACATTGCCAATAAATGGTTATCTCCACATCTGTTTATAACACCATTCTCACCAGTGCGAAGCCGGAGCGTCTCGCTAGTTATCATAACAGTCCCGCGATGGGTCAGTGCGGCGCTGGCGCATTGTTCCGGGCGATGACACCGCCATGTGAGCGTATGCGTTTCCGGCTGGGTTATGCTCGTGTCATGGCCGTTTTTGGGTAATGATAATCAAGGTTGTCAGATAAAGGCATTTTATGAACATAGCATGGGATACATCAATAAGTTCTTACCCTGATTTTTTTCGAAACGACCAATTATTTGACCGAGCGAGTGAAGCGAGCGAGGTCTATAATTCAAGTTGGGGCGAAAACAACATTGTTTGTATGTATGTATGTATGTTTGTTTGTTCCGCGATAACTCTCGAACTCGTTGAATTAATTTCGATGATATTAAGAATACGTGTAGCAACTATCCATAGAATTTTTAAGTTCGTTGCGCAACAAAATCGGTTCAGCCGTTTTTGGAGAGTAAGAAAGTGGTGGGGCCTGGACTGGCGACGAAAGAAATCCAGTAAAAATTAAAACAGCTAAAATAAACTTCGATTTGTCATTGACATAGTCGTCAAAGATGATAAATAAAATGCAAAAAAATATGAATTGATAAGCTGCGGTAAAATAAGTAGCCCTAAACTATATAATCCAATAAGTTCCCATCAACAAATGTAAAAATATCTTTACAAACCAGTTACCAAGTTTGTGCCGTCATGTTATCCGCATTGCTCCATAATTCATTATGAATCATTAACTAACCAACACTATTGATACGCTCGTGCTTAATAGTCATAGAGCAACACGGACTCCTTACGGAGGGAGAAGCCATAGCGACATGTTTTCATTCAAATCTTTCTGGCATTTATTGCGGGGGGAGGGAAATTCACGCAAGCGCTGTTCGGTACACACATACATAATGAAAATCTGTAATTACGACAAATTACGACACCACATATGAAAAATAAAACAATACATTGACAAATCTGTCACCACCCGTCAGATTTTTGTGTACGAATATAAGACAGAACACACATTAACATATTTTTGACTTCGTTTTCAATAGTGAATGGCAAAAATGTAATTCTGCATTATCGATGAATTATAAATTATCGAATTTCTCGGGCCTTGAACTAACCAACCAATTGAACCAATAGCTTTAATAAAATCTGTGGAGTGGTTTAGCCGTGAGTATAATAGTATTACTTCGCATTTATAATATTTATTGCTAAGGAGGTATGGAAATATTCTTATAACTATTATAATATTATTATAACGTTCTTTCTTATGAATGACATACCCGGGGCTCTTAATTTAGTAATTTGCATTTTTTATATACTAGTGGTTCTATCTGTGGGTCTGACGAAGAATGTGCATTTCGCAAACGTACACTCGAACAAAAGAGTGTGCACTTCGCAGAATAAGCATAATCCTAACTATATAAATGCGAAAGTGAGTTTGTTTGTTTGTTCCTGTAGACACTTAATCTACTGAAACAATCTTCTTGAATTTTCGCATACACATAGCTGGAAATACGGAGAAGGACATAGGGTACCTTTCATCCCGGGAAAAAGCACTGTTCCCGTGGGAAATCCACGCGGGCGAAGCCGCGGGCAAAAGCTAGTAATAAATAAAATCAGAGTTGGAAAGTTATCACGTTTATTAGTTAAATACCACAAAGACAAGAAAGGAATACTTATAAAATTTAAATTATCTAAATATAACTTAACTATTTCTAGTGATTTTCTCTGACACATCACTGTCTTGTTCATCCGAGCTGACTTACACCATTCGTGGAAATCAGATGCCTTATAATGAGCTAAACAAACGGGACTTTTCTTTTTGGCATCCCAGGTTTGCTAGTTGTTGCACAAGTTTTTCCATACACACATATCTAAGTAGGTATTTTTAGGAAAGCTGTAAAAAAATAAGAAAATACACGTTACAACATACAACAATTTAAAACTATACCTATCGCAGTTTATCGATATAGGACTACAACATACGATGTAAGCAAAGTAACATCACTAAATCTAGATGTTGGACGGAATTATCTATTAAAGATAAATAAAAAAGAATTAAATTTTAGACGTTTAATGTACGAGAGTATATTATTTGGTGAATAAACAAAACCATAGCAACAGATATTTATCATAGAGAAACCTCATTCCTAACATGCCCTGCTCTTTATTTTAAACCAAATATTTCACAGAACTTTAAGAACTTTGGTTTAAACAATGGTTTTGTGAATACATCTGCTAATTCATTTTCAGAACTCACATGTTGTATCTTTATCTCACCTAGTGTTACACATTCTCTTACATAAAAATGTTTTAACTTAATGTGTTTAGTTTTTCGGTGACGTTCATAAGATGGATTGTGGGCAAGGTTTATAGCAGATTCACTGTCTATGCATAGGATGGGTGTTTCAATAGTACCACATAAATTTTGGAATAATCTTTTCAACCAAACTATTTCCCTGCACGCTTCGCTAGCAGCTACAATCTCCGCCTCTGTGGAAGAGAGAGCCACTGAAGTTTGTTTAGAACTTCTCCACGAAATAGCTGATCCTCCATACAGACATATGATTCCACTTGTAGAACTACCACTCATGGTATCACCTCCGAGATCTGCATCACTATAGCATACAAGGCGTTTCTCACCTTTCTTGTATACTAAACCTTTCCCAGATGTTCCTTTCAAGTAACAAAATATTCTCTTTACTTGTACAACATTCTTTTTAGTAGGATTTTCCAGATTTCTAGATATAACACTCAGGGCATATGATATATCTGGTCTTGTACCAACCATTAGATAACTGAGTGCTCCTACAGCCTGTCTGTAAGGAAAATTTACATAATTATCTTCCATGTGTTCGGTGTTTAATTCCGAATCTTTGATTATCGGCGTTCCCACTACTTTGCTATTATTCATACCATATTTTTCTAGAATTTTCTTTGTATAGGCCGCTTGGTGTACTTTAATACTACCATCTTTACTGTTTTCTATTTCTAGACCTAAAAAATAGGATGCTGCTTTTGTGGTTATTTTGAATCGACACTTTAATTCATTTTTAATGAATGTCTCAGCATCAGAGTCATTAGAAGCCAATAACCCATCATCAACGTACAGTGCTAACAGTATCTTTGTTTTTCCACGTTGTCGAACGTATAAACATGGATCTGCATCACTTTGTACAAATTCACTCTTTACCAAAAAATCATGTATGCACTCATTCCAACATTTGGAGCTTTGCTTAAGTCCATATAAACTTCTCTTTAATTTACATACATTTTGAGTTCCATCATTGTATCCTATAGGTTGTTGCATATAAACCTCTTCTTTGACTGTCCCATACAGAAATGCTGTTGAAACATCGAATTGTTTAAGAGTCAAACCTTCATTCGCAGCAATACTTAACAATGCTCTTATCGAACTCATTTTTGCAACTGGACTAAATGTTTTATCGTAATCTATGCCTTTCTTTTGTAAGTAACCAACAGCCACCAATCGTGCTTTATACTTGTCAATAGTGCCATCAGGGTTTCTTTTTATTTTATATACCCATTTGCAGTTAAGGGCTTTTCTGTTCTTTGGCAATTTTGTCAGATCCCATGTCTGATTTTCATTTAACGAGCTAATTTCATTATTCATAGCCTCTACCCACTTATCTTTATCAGAACTGTTCATTGCTTCTTTATAGGAAGATGGTTCCGAGTCAGATATCACTTCATTAATGAAGTTTTCAAAATTAAACCTGTCTGGGGCTTTAATTTGATTACGATCACGAAGATTACGTCTGTTGCTTTCTGCAACCGGCATTTCGTATTGTCGTACGTTTTCATCTGATCTTTCATTTTGTTGCTGTAAAGCAATCTCATCACCATCATTAGATCCAATCGATGCATAGTCCTCAGACTGTGTAGATAAGCAATCTTCATTGTCCTGATTCTGTGAGTTATGTTGATTAGCTCTTGAAAAAGTAGGAAGCTCAAACTCATACGTATTTCTTTCTTTAGCCTCAGGTGTGATTGGGATAGATGCATTGTCTATAAGAGGAACTTCTTGAAATGTTACATCTCTAGAACGCAGCAATCTGAAATTTTCTAAATCAAATACTCTATATCCCTCGTCACCGTCGTACCCAATTAAAATACCTTTTTGAGCTTTTCTATCTAACTTTCTCACTCTTCTTTGTTTTGGTATATGCACGTAGCTATCGCTTCCAATTATTCTCAAGTGGCTTATTTTGGGTTTTTTATTGCACCACAGTTCATAGGGCGACTTTCCTGGTTGAGTCGTAGGTCCCGTGCGATTTAATATATATACTGAGGTTCTTGCTATTTCCAGCCCACAGTCCTCTAGGAATTTTATTGTGAGCGTGCATTAGTGCTCTTACCATTTCAACGATAGTACGATTATCTCTCTCAGCACAACCGTTTTGTTCTGGAGTATAAGGCATTGTTAGCCTTTGTTTTATCCCTTCCTCTCTTAATACATGTTGTACTTGTTCATTATCAAACTCGCCACCGTTGTCACTTATTATTTCTTGAATGACATGTCCAGATGTTTTAGCTTCACGCAAATAATCTCTCAATCGTGCAGCAACTTCCGACTTTTTGTCTCAAGAAGTAAATATGTCGAAATCGGGAGTAATCGTCTTTGAACAATACATAATACCTGTATTTTGAAATAGAATAAGGGAATGGTCCACATACGTCTGTGTGTATTAATTCTCCTATTCGAGTCGCTCTTTCTCTTGTTCCGAATTTATTTCTATGTGCCTTCCCATAAACACATCCTTGACAAAGTTGTTCATCTTTTTCGTCTTTAATTCTAATTCCAAATTCTCTTTGAATAACTTCTTTGACATGTCTTTTGTTTTGGTGGCCGAAACGTTCGTGATACAGTTGAAGTTGATTTAAAACAGTTAAGCTATTGATTTGGATATTTGGTGTAAGTACTTTTATATTTAATCTATACAAACCTCCATATCTCTCTCTATAACCAATTAACTTCGTTTTTCCATTGATCTTCAACGTACAAGTTTTAGTACTTGACTCGAAAATACTATTTTCACATAGATCTTGTGAAGCCAATACAGAAAACAAGTTTCGTTTTATGGATGGAACATACCAGACATTTGTTAGAGTGATGAGCTCTTTCTTATTGTCGCTTAAGTGAGCTTGTAATCTTATTTGACCTTTTCCTACGGCCCCGATACACTCACCATTTGCGGTCATTACATTATGAGATTCGATAAAGTCCTCGTAAGATTCAAATAAATCTCTTCTGTTTGTGACATGGTTGGTTGCTCCATTATCAACATACCAAGAGTCTTTATCTCTTTTCTCTTCTGACATGAAAGTTAAGCTTGTCAATACTGTTGTATTACATGCAGGTTGATGTGATGGTTTAGGAGGTCTACCATCAGCTTTCCACTTACTGCATTGTTTCACTCCATGTCCTTCTTCTCCACAATACTTACATTTGAAAAATCTTTTCTTTTTGTTGTCTTGTTTTATTTTATTAACATATAGTACCTCTTTACTATTTTCTGATACTGATTCATTACCATTACTTTTATTTTCTAACGCTCTTTCATATGCACAAAGCTGTGTTGTAAGATTTTCAATCGTACGTTCCTGAGATATAAGCATCCAACTTGATTTGAAACTGAAGTAATCCTCAGGAAGCGTATCCAATATTTTACATATTAGCAAAATTTCAGGAAGTTGACTTCCATCTACAGATAACAGTCTATTCAAATCGTGCCATAAGTTCTTTATGACGGACAGATGTGATCCCATATCATGTTTTGGTTCCTTTTTATATTTAAAGAATTCCATACATACGTCATACGATCTATCTTGTGATGAGCGTTCATATAGGCGGTTCAACTCATTCCACATCTCATGTGCTGACGTAAAACGCATCACTTTTGTGAGCATTTCTTCGGTCATGTTAGTCGTTAGTAGAAGCATGGCTATACTCTCTACTCTATTAAATTCGTCACATTTTTCTTTAAAACTTTTTAATAATTCAGGAGTAGAATGCTCACCTGGATGTTCAGGCTTTTGGAAATCACCTTATAGCACTTCTAAGGCTCCGTGATGGGTCCTCAGCAATAGCACAATTTTATATCTCCAAGTCGACCAATTTGTTCCGTCGAACTTGCCAATATCTATTTTTATATTGTTGGCCATGGTGAAAAAATCTTCTTGATCAGCATAAATTCCTAACGCTCTGCTACCATATTAAAGATAAATAAAAAAAGAATTAAATTTTAGACGTTTAATGTACGAGAGTATATTATTTGGTGAATAAACAAAACCATAGCAACAGATATTTATCATAGAGAAACCTCATTCTTAACATTATCACCCGACAAATCCGTGTTTCTATAGGCGACCGGACTGATGTTGGTAAACAAATCCAACAATGACATTATAATAAAATGTATGAATTTTTGTTTAATTTATAATCATATGATAAGAATTTACTTACTAGAGAAATGTAACACCATCTTTCTGTAAAATAGATGTCCCAGACCTCTTTTTGCAGCACAAAATTGAACAATTCGGAATTTTTTGTATTGCGGCCTATGTGTCATTCACACTGACTGATGGATTCTGTCTAGCGAAAAGTCCGAATGCAAACAGTTTTTATAAACGCTCAAGTCCACCTGGGCCTAAGCTTTGCCAGAGGGGAAAGACATTTATGGCGCCTCCCTTCCGGGCCGCGCGCGGAAGTCCTTGTTGCTCGAAGTTAATGGTAGATAAGTTATCTGTCATGCAGAACGGAAACATATGTTACGTCGGAGTCAACGGCCAGCGCGATACCTGTTGGTTGTCAACCATAGTTAAATTGCTTTTCAAAGCAATTCAACTATGGTTGACAACCAACGTTTTATCCAAAGATAATGTTATCACTACATTATATATAAGAGGCAAGACTCCCATAGAAAAAAGTGTCCGATACAAATGTCAAACGCAAGGAACTGCAGGTACGAATGAGATGGAAATAGTCGGTCATCAAAACGCTACTCCTCCGTTTCATAGATCAGTTTTTACCGACCTGAAGTTGCGACCACCTGGTTTTATCCAATCCATGGATTGTATAAAACTAACATTGGACTTTCAAGTGAAAGGAGTTTTAAAGAAAGGTAGATAATAAATCCTAGAAGCATCATTATCATCATCTCAGTGACAGGATGTCCACAGATGGACTGGACATAATTAGGCAAGGAGAATATCCTCCTTGTACTTAGGCCACTTTCTTAGACTTTAAGCATGTCATTTCACAATGAGTGTTCCTGGCAAAAAGAGCCACTTCTTCTTCTGGTAGAAATACACACTTGATAAGAAGACGAGAAGAAGAAAGATTAGTCAGTTTATTGTCCACTTGCACCAACATTTTATTAAATTTACATTTTTTACTGCAATCACACACTGCAGCCAATGAAGTTTTATCAGTTTACGTTGCGGAGCGTGCAACACAATTTATAGCATATCTCACAGCAATTTTATCTTGTACAGGTTATGCAAATTCATATTAAACTGTTCAGCCACACGCCACGCTTTATACATTGCGATTACGTAAGGTAAGGCGTCCGGTCTTCGTCCCAATTTACCTTAAAAGAATCTGTACCTCGTGTGCTAAGACAAGTAAGTCTATATAGTAAAATGCATTAACATTGTTACGTTAATTCGGTTTTTGCATACTTTTTGTTTCATTCATCATTAAACAAATATTACTTTAAAAGCTGATCACGCATTACAAATTCCACAGTACTGAGTTATGGCAATAGGAATTCCCAATGACATGAGTGAGAAACATACGTCAGAAACGGAAAAGGAATTGATTGTTATTGTTTCAATATTTTTTAACGTTCTGTTTTCAACCGACTTCCCAAAAAAGGAGGAGGTTATATGTTTCGATGTATGTATGTTTTTTTTTATGTATGTTCGCCGATTTCTCCGCCTACAGTGGACTGATTTCCGAAATTGTTTTTTTATTCGTAATGGTATATACCCAAGTTGGTCCCATTTTAACCACGTCAAAATCTGTTCGGTAATTTTAAAGATACCTAACAAAATATAAAAATACCAACATTGCATTATAGAGCAAAAGCCCGCGATAGCATGCCCTTAATTACTTTATTAAAACTAAAGATTTTCTGTGTATGTTCCCAACATAGAAATAGCGATTAGCGACTATAAAAGTTGGATCATGATTACTTAGGCAGATTTTTTGGAGCAATAACATTTAAAGTGGTAACTCAATTTATATATAATAATATAAGAAATCACGCCATCCATTGCCAGGCAATTGGTGCAGATATAAACCCCTGCTAGACATTGTAACTTTACTAAATTATAGTTATATTTGTTTTATTACAAATGCTGAATTTAATTTTACATTGGAAGGCCCCAAGGGTGCTTTTTATACCTATAAAAATCATCCTTGCTATCCATATTACCTGCATAAGCAACAAGAGCCAAACTTCATACCTAGTCGCTAATATTTTTACCCGTATATACCACGCAGAAAAACATTCAGCATGTTTAAAATAAGGAAGGTTTGGTCATCGCGGGCTCACGGTCTATTTATGTGCCAAAAATAATAGACAATTTGACATGTTCTGACATTTCAAATCAAACTGACATAAAAAGTTTCGAATTCTTAATTCTTTATTTTCGGCTAGCAGTGACAGAAAAGTTTAAGTTTTTATTAAAGAAAATAGGTGTAGAAGCACAAAAAATGATAAAATAAAACTTTTTTCCAAAAAAAAAAATGAACCGACTTCCATCATAAAACTTAAAAACATGAAATAAAAATAAACAAACAATAAAGAAAAATGTATTAGCATGCTACCTACTGAATGAGGTGAAGTCGGTGCCAAATTGAATTAAATAATCTAAATTAACAGAATCAAATCAATTAGAATCATGTATGTATACAAAATGCCTAGCTAAACAATTACATAGTCCTGCACTTGGCACCGACTTCACCTCATTCAGTAGGTAGCATGCTAATACATTTTTCTTTATTGTTTGTTTATTTTTATTTCATGTTTTTAAGTTTTATGATGGAAGTCGGTTCATTTTTTTGGAAAAAAGTTTTATATATGTATACAGCCTAGCATTTAGCTGTATGTAGTTTAATAGAGTTGTCATAAAGAGATTCATACGACAAAAAACAATTGAGGTCTTATGGATCTGATATGATGACGAGGCCGAAATATGGCCATAGATTACAAAGTTTGTAATAAAACTACAGAAGTCCAACCAGAGGAGAACTATACCTAGCAGTGGGTCACGCAAGGCTGTTGATGGTGATGATGATATCAGAACTTGTTACTTTATTGCTACTAGTGTTTTTCCTTATTAGATAAAATATTCAGTGATAGTGAATCCCGACCTCCAGGTAGCCGAAGGTGGAGCATGGAGCCTTGACGGGTCGTTTCCTAATACATGGCCTATCGATTTGTTTAGTCATAGAGGGCTATTTATGGAACACCCGATAAACGTTCTAGGTCAAAGTTTATAGTAGCGATTACTTTTATAACTATTGTCATATTGTGTGTGTATTACAGTTGCAGGCATTGTTTGTTTAATAATAAGACGATCATCCAACTATCCCGTTAATATAAATTTGAAAGTTTGAATGAATGTTAAAATGTGTAAGAATTTACATCATCACCATCACATCAGCTTATGACCGCGATGAATTTTTTTTTTTATCATATGAGAAATAAGAATCTTCAAATTTCCTGTTCAATCTGATCATTCAGGCTAAGTCATCCATTTTCACAGAACTGCGATGATTCAATATGAAAGACTTCCGACTATGTCGCATGTTATAGCGCCATGGAAACTTTGATGGTGGTCAAAATACAGATACAATATCTCGTCTCGTCTTTATCCTTGATGTCAAAAAGGGCTCTCCTGAAACTCCTTATCACCTTCTTATCCTATTGGAGCAACATAATCTTTCTTGTCTAGTCTTATGAGTGTTTATTGATTGAGTGGTTTTTCTATTCCATCAATAAACACACCAAGAGGTCCTCCTCCTCCTCCTTTAGTCGTATTCCTCATGACTGAGGGTCGTGGTCATTATATGCAATAAAACACGCACAACGACTATCTTGGCAATGACATGCGGCATTTGCCATAGGTTTAGAATGCCTTCTCCAATACACACACTAACTGTTGAAATTGGATATCTATTAAAATTGGCATCAATGACTCAGATTGGTCAACTCAAGAGGTACGAGTAAGATTCGAACTTGGAACCATTCTTCTGACATCTCTCTCTCAGCCGAAAGACGTCCACTGCTGGACAAAGGCCTCCCCCAAGGATTTCCATAACGACCGGTCCTGCGCTGCCCGCATCCATGCGCATCCCGCGACCTTCACCAGGTCGTCGGTCCACCGAGTGGGAGGCCTACCAACACTACGTTTTCCGGTTCGTGGTCGCCACTCGAGAACTTTTCTGCCCCAACGGCTATCTGTTCTACGAGCTATGTGCCCCGCCCACTGCCACTTAAGTTTCGCGATTCTGCGGGCTATGTCGGTTACTTTAGTTCTCCTACGGATCTCCTCATTTCTGATTCGATCACGCAGAGAAAATCCGAGCATAGCGCGCTCCATCGCCCTTTGGGTGACCTTGAGCCTTCTTATGAGGCCCATAGTAAGCGACCACGTCTCTGTTCCGTATGTCATTACTGGCAACACACACTGGTCAAAGACCTTAGTCTTGAGACACTGCGGTATTTTGGACGAGAAGATATCGCGAAGCTTCCCGAACGCTGCCCAGCCGAGTTGGATTCGACGGTTGACCTCTTTCTCAAAGTTGGACTTACCCAACTGAACTGTTTGTCCCAAGTATAGATAATTGTCAACAACTTCGAGTGTAGAGTCTCCAACCTTCAGAGGAGTGGGTGCGACACGGATATTAAACATAATTTTCGTCTTGTCCATGTTCATTTTTAGACCCACTTGTTGAGAGGCTCTACAGAGGCCATCGAGCATTGTGCCTAGGTCTTCCAAGGTCTCAGCCATGACTACGATATCGTCAGCGAATCGAAGGTGAGTGAGGTACTCGCCGTTGATATTGATGCCGAGTCCGCTCCAGTCCAGAAGCTTGAAAACATCTTCCAGGGCGGCGGTGAACAGTTTCGGAGATATCACGTCTCCCTGTCTCACCCCTCGCTGCAACTGGATAGGTTTGGAGCCTTGATCCTGGAGACGGACCGACATGGTGGCGTTTTCGTACAAACACTTCAGCGCTTCGATATATCGATAGTCAATTTGGCACCGTTGGAGAGACTGTAGCACAGCCCAGGTCTCGATCGAATCGAAGGCTTTCTCGTAGTCCACAAACGCCAAGCATAATGGCTGATTATACTCCTCAGTCTTCTGTATAATCTGCCGCAGCGTATGTATGTGGTCTACGGTACTAAAGCCTTTTCGGAAACCGGCTTGTTCGGGAGGCTGGAAGTCGTCAAACCTGCGAGCGAGACGATTCGTAATGACTCTCGAAAACAGTTTGTAGACATGGCTCAGAAGTGAGATAGGCCTATAATTCTTCAATAGGGTTTTGTCACCTTTTTTGAAGAAAAGTACCACCACACTTCTGTGCCATGCCGTAGGCGTTTGTCCCTCGAGTATGACGGAATCAAATAGCTTCTGAAGAGCTCTTAATACCGGCGTTCCACCTGCTTTCAGAAGCTCAGCCGTGATTCCATCATCACCCGGTGCCTTATTGTTTTTTAACTGTTTGAGAGCCATTCTAATCTCATAAAGGCTGACGTCCGGGATATCTTCGGTGTAGTGTCGGGTCAATCTGGCTCTTGGATCTTTGGCCAGATTACTGACAGGTGTGCGTACGCTGGTGTATAATTGTCTGTAGAACTTCTCAACCTCTTCCAACAGCTCTGGCTTCGACGAAATGATTCTGCCATCCTCAGTCTTCAGCTTGGTCAGTTGGCTTTGACCAACAGACAGATCCCTTGCACACACTTTTGAGCCCTTATTTCGCTTGATCGCCTCTTCAATACGGTCAGTATTGAATTGGCGTAAATCACGAGTTAAGGACTTGGAGATCTGTCTGTTTAGACGTCGATACTGAGCAGCATCGTCAGAGGACTGCAGAACCAAGTTTCGTCTTTCTTCCATGAGTTTGTTGGTGAGGTCCGAGATCTTTTTGGTTCCTTTTGAACGGCGGGTTTTGAAAGCCTTAGACCCAGCTGTTTGGACAATTTGCACAAACCTGTCATTATAATCGTCCAGATTTTCGCAGTCTCCCAGGCATTCGAAGCGATTCTGCAATTCGAGCTGGAAAGCTCTCGGGGTTTTGGAGCTGGATAGGCGCTGGTCGGAGCGTAGACTTCATCAGTCGACACCTTTCGAGTTTTATTCTAAGATTCAATGTGCCTCTTACCAATCGGTGATCGCTTCCTGTTTTTACGGCATTGATCACAGAGACATCATTGAATATGTGCCTCTTCGTCGACAAGATGAAGTCAATCTCATTTTTTGTAACGCCATTAGGATGCAACCATGTCCACTTTCGCTGTTTTGGCTTTTTGAAGAAGGAGTTCATCATAAAGAGGCCCTCCTTCTCCATAAAGCCGGCCAGCAGATGACCACGTGCATTCCTCCTTCCATATCCAAAATTCCCCACCCTCAGCTCATCATCGCTTCGTTTGCCCAGTTTCGCGTTAAAGTCCCCCATCACAACGGTATAGTGGGCCTGGGAGCTATGTATGGCTCTAGAAATATCCTCATACATAGTCTCTACCTCGTCGTCGGAGCGATATGAGGGCGGTGCGTATACTTGTATTACCTTCAACGAATACCGTTTGGTAATTCTGAGTACAAGGTACGCTACCCTCGCCGAAACACTCTCGACCTGGACCACGTTGTTGACGAGGGACCTGTGGACGATAAACCCGACACCACCCTGGGACAGTTGGTCGCCCTCCCGGAAATAGAGCAGGTTTCCGGACTTGAGGATCATGGTGTCCTCCCCCTCTCTTCGGACTTCACATAATCCTACAATATCCCATCGTAACCTGCTCAATTCTTCCTCCAGTTCAGCGAGCTTCTCGTCGGTCCGCAGTGTACACGTGTTATAAGTTGCCAGGGCCAAAGGTCGTCGGGGTTGGTAGCCTGGCATCTGCCGGGGATTCTTAGCACCCCCTGCCCCGCCGTTACCGTGACCGCTACCAGAGTCCGGGATAGCGGGGCCGCCGGGGACTAGGGGCCGTGTTATGGGTGTAACAACCATAGGGGGTTTTGCCGTAATCGCCACGCTTGGCAGGCGGGTTGGCGATCGCAGTGTGATGTCATAGTACGCGGAAAGATGCTGCTGCCCATCCTCCGGTGTTTTAGATCCCTTAGTCGCCTCTTACGACACCCACGGGAAGAGATGGGTTGGTGCTATTCTAGGGCCACACCACAGGCCACGTTTTCACAATCCACCAGTAGCCGTAGAGACCCACCGGAACTTACAGGTGGCTTATGGAAATCTTCATACTCATAGATATTTTAATAGATGCAGCGAAAGTCAATATGACGCTAAAAAGTGTAGTAGGTACGTATCTACTTTCACTGGCATACTTTGCTTCAAGATACATACTTGAAACATACCTGCTTGATTAATAAGGTTCGTATCTACTTAATTAATTTTCTTTTGATTTTTTCACTTTGAGACAGGTGCACGACCGACACGAAGACTCCATCCAGGAAGGGAGTGCACTACTTTCTGGGTTCATATTAGTATCTTATTTCGTCAGAAACCCTTATGAGTCCTTGCGGATCCCGGATGACATCGGCATAGTATTTTAGATCAGATAGCAGAGACGTATTTTATTAAAGGTGTCATGTATTCGATTTTGGGCTCACTCACCACTGAGAGACTCAACTGAAAATGCTACTTGTTGAGTATTTGTAAAAGCAGTCTTCTCCTCAATTTAGGTAAATATCAGGTTATATGTTTGTCACAAAATGTCGGATCAAAGTACTCATGATACGTGCCACGAGATCGTAAGTCTGACAAACAAGTTTAGTATGCCCGATAAAATTTTGAGCTTCCATTAAACTCGACGTTAGCGAGAGCTTTTACTGGCTTTTACTCAAATCCCATTAGGTTTGACTGGATTCAGGATCAGGGTTACATTACAAAATGTTACATTCAGGGGTATTATATGATTCCGTAATGTATTTAGGAGTATATGGGTCTGTTCTAAAACTCCTAGGTGATATGATTTATTCCACTTTTAGGAATAGAATAGCTGACAAATATATGTTTTTTTTTTTGTAAATGGCATGCCCAACTAAATAACAGCCTGCAACACCAGGGATGTCACGCGCGCAACGCCAACAACCAACAACCCTTGAATTATTCTTTTTTTACATCCTATTTGAAGAACTTTATGTTGAAGCCCTAGATGTCTCATCAGTTTATTTCTTCTGAACCAGTCTTCTCTTTCATTTAGAATATTTTATTCGAAAGGTTGAAATTTTGGACATTACAGACATGTTAAGACCCATCAGTGGTCCATAATTGCCAACTGAATTTGATGTGGATTATCAAACGACGCCGGTAGGCGGTTTAGAAACTATGACCTCAGGGGTGCATGAGTCGATGATAACTTCACAACGTACTCGAGAATTAATTTCAGTGCAGATACATCGGCATTTGAATGTTTTGTAGATAATTCAGAAGCGAAGTCGGGGCAAACCGCAATTGCTCAAATTTTAGCACAACGCGCGTATAAAGATATTTAAAGATCACGCAGAGCAGAGGTGAATAACATTTGTCAGACTGATTTTGATGTTTTCATGTCAGATTAAAGTGATAATGAACTCTGCGCGGCAACTAATTTGGGGACAAAACAACTCGTTATCACTGGACAGGTTCTGATAAGGTTGTTTTCTGAACTGAAAGGGTGAATGGTTGTTAGTCGCGGTCGCTACATGGTGGTCGTCACGTGAATACGTCAGACGAAGAGTGACACTTCTGCAGAGTTGGTTCTGTCGGATTTTGTGGATGTTTGTTTCTAACCCTTCTCGTACAACTGATGGGCAGAGGTCTCCCCCATTCCTTCCAAATTTGAGGGGTGGTTTAGATTCGTAGATATCAATGCATTACAGCAGGTGAATGCAGTGTAACATGCACTATGTAAAGAGCCGTCAGTGACAATCACGCAATTAAGAGGAATCTAACATATTTTATCCTCTCCTCTCCGACACAAGAACTTTGTCAGGCTCCCCATAAAACTACATCAGTAATTTTCATCAAAAATGTTCTGCCTTTTAGTACACTACCAAAAAGCAAGATTGTTGTTTATTCTTTATACGTTATAGTTAGTAAGTACCTCTCTCTAGTTATTAGAGGATAATCAAACTATGTAACCCACCCCACCCTCTCCCTTCTTTTTCGCTTCACTGCAGTTGGGTAACACAAGCTTCTCCTGCCTCAGACGCGTCAAGTTTCCAACACCCATCTTTTCCGTCTCAGGCGTCTAAACAAATATCTAACGGATCTAGGACTGCGAGTTTACGAGATTCGTACGACCAGCTCGCCTTGGCCTGTTGTGTAAGGTCAGGTGTCATTTTGCAGATCGACACTTGCCAAATCTTTGCCGTTTTTTTTTTCTATATTTTTATTAAGCCTTTTTAATGACAGTAAGTCATAGGATATTGAACCTTGTGTGCCGGTGATAAATATAGGCTGTGCTATGTAATGTCTATAAATGCATTTTTTTTTGTAAAATAGCTACTGTAAAAATCTATGGGGTCTACATAAGAACACGAAACTAGGAGGGATACAAAAATCGATGCCTGGCCATTTTCTTTTTTTACGTTTTGCGCATTGTTGTCGCTTATGGCGACCTTACGCGGAGGCTGTGAGGAGGAAACGAGAAGGGCCTTCCTGAAATGGTTATTATTTCTTTATAGGTCTCATGACTTTTATAGTCTGCTGACATACCTACTAAACTTTTTTTATTGGGGACAGGTCTGGTCATCGTTAAATACTAACAAGGGAAGATTTACCTCATAACAAGGGCGATATGTAAGTAGTTAAGTAGGTACTACCTATAGATACTTACCTATATTAAAAAAATAAATTAATAAAACTGAAGAGTTTGGTCTGATTTCGGGAGATACCAAGAGGAATTGAAAAATGCTTTTTTCTATAAAAGCCACGTTTATCATGTTATTACAGACTTTCTATAAAAATCTTCCAAAGCTCCCACATCAGATCAGCTTAAATTAGACTTATAATGGTGCAATGTATCAAAGTGACTACAAGATGAACAAGAGGTTAATGACCTTGGCTGAAAAGATCATGAAAACAAATAATTTAAAAGGCCCAAGACAAAGGCTATTTGTTAGCAATTAACCTACAAAAATTTACAACTGATAACAATCCTTATGTGAAAGAATTGTATGTTATTATCAAAATGATAATGAGAATTAACAATTTATTATTGTTAAAATATATCAATGATAAAATTGATAAAAAAGTTTTTAATAATGCATTGTATTGATCAGCAGTGAAGCTGGGGCACAACTCATCATCATCAAATTTAAGAGTGAGGCTCTTGTTGGTGGAGTTCCTTCCATTTTCACTTTCCATTGCCAACTGTTTCACACTTCCTGATACGACCCGACACTAACTTTTTCTTTGTTTTGTCTCATGTAACTCTGTTTTGGTCTTCCTGAACCCCCCCTTTTTTCTTTCTTTAAATTACTACAACTAATAAAATAATAAATAAAAATTTGTTAACCAAGAAACATTGGGGCTAGCTCATTTATGCAATAACATTGATAAGTATAACAAGTATTTGTATTTATTTAAGTATTGTGGTCATTATGTTATTTAATGAGGATGTTGTAGTTTGATGAAGACTAGATTGCTATTTCAATCAATTAGTTCAACAATTGCCAAATCTACTCAAAAACTAGATTAAATGTCGATGAGCTTGAATTGAAGACAATCCCCCACAAATTAAGTTGCAAGCATCAGTCATTAGCAAGTTCATTACTGCACTATCGCAATTAGTTACATCGAGGGCAGCCTGTTTAAGGGATATTGACTTGATATTGAAGGCTCTAATGCAATCCCAAATGTATACCCATCAAATATTCATTATTATTTATTATTTACTATGTGGGGACACCAGCGCGAGCACCAGACGGGTGATCAGTCCACTTATGCTGGGGCCATTTCACCCAATTCCCCGAGACCCGTATAGGGTTTTGAGTTACCTGGTAACTCACGTTGGTGACGACCCATTGAATCTACCTGTTACTTTGCAGAATTTTAACATCTGCCCTATTGTAATGTTGCTCAGATCATCCTCAGATAGGACGTCTGAGCCCGCCCAATATTTCTCTCCTTGCAGCGGCAAATGCAGGACATTCTGCTACTAAGTGAAAGCTAGTTTCCTCTTCTTCCAGGCAGCTGGGATCAAATATTCATGGTTCTAACTTAATTATTATTTTAAGAAGAATTTACAACATAAATTTAAGTTGCAGGTAAGCAGTGGTAAACTTAGATTATGTGTTTAATTTCATTATGAGAAATTTGTCATTATATGCTATCTAATTGAAAAATAAAGGAATTTGAAGAACTTTGAGAAATAGAGAAGTAAGTAGGTACCTTATAGGAAAAGATGAAATTCTATTAACTTATAATGTAAAATTTCTTACCGGAAAACTATGCATTTCAGATATAATTAAGTACCTACAGAGAATTATCCAATTCAGCGAATTCTACTGACAAACATCAGTCACTACACTACAATGATATCACTGATGTAAAATTGAAGGCAGGGTCATTGTTTTTTAGCACTGCAGCAAAAACCTTCACGGTTGGCAGTTTGATGTTATAAAAAATATTAATTGTTACATTTAAGTAAGTGATTTTTTGGAAATAAGTTTTGCTTACTTGTAGATTTCAGTGCGAGAGTTTGAGTCCAAAAATTTACAAAACATAGTTTAATTTGAGCTCCTTATTCATTCAAGAAGTTGTTAAACCATGTGAAATTTAAAGTTTTACTGCTAACTAAATAAGAGAATATTTTCCCTATACAGATAAAGATGTGAAAATATGTTTCAATACTCAGCTAGCACCTGTTATCTATGGTGACAACATCATAGATAAAAATTAAGCGCTTATGGCATCTAGTTAGCGAGAACAAATATGTTATAGCAAGACTTACACAATATGTATTGGACAAAACTAGGAACTTGAGGCACTAGCACACTAAAAATACACTCTACACTACACAGGGCACTGTTTAAAACACTATTTCAAATGAAAAATGAATTGCAATCCAGGCACTGATATCACTATCATGTAGATAAATTTTATCATATCAGCTACATTAGCACAAAGAATTTCGAACTTGTACACAATTGACGTCATAAAACAACCATCCACTGCGCGAATAAACACAACAACTAAGCAAAAACTGAGCCAGAGCCGAGACAGTTCACAATCCACATGCCTAACTACTATGTCAACTTCTTTCCATGTTTACTATGCTTGTGAATTACTCAAAAGTTAACGTGAATGGGGTTAAGGTGAATATTGGCATAGCGTACGAACTGCCTCGGTCCAATTACCATGAAAGTTAGTGTGCAGAGCAACTACGCTCTGCTGCCAGAAAATGTGCGCAGAGCGAAATCCGGACAAACGAAGCGGCGGGAAAGAATTCTGTACGGAACTTTGCAGGAAAAAATCTACCGGTAAAATTAAGTACCGGGAAAAAATCTCCACGCGACACCACGCGCATCGATAGAATCTAACTTAAGCTATACGCAGTCTGCTACCACCGTAGCTTATGAAGGGAGCTACAGGGCCCTATATGATAACCTAACCTATAAATTAACTAGAATTGAACACTTACCAAGCTAAATCTTCTTTCTCTTCGGATCCAAACTTGAGTGTCTTCGGGAAGGGGGAATTCCTAATTACACTACCTAACCCTTGAGATCTCAATTCCCCAGGACAAATAAATAGATTTCTTCGTAGTTGCTCGGGAACAGCCAGATGTGAACAGCCAGCCACGTTTCACCTCTCACAAGAAAAAGTCACCATGACGGGTACACAAACACAAAGTTCAATGGTTATTTAACAAACAGGAAATTCACAAACACAACTCAAGCTAATTAGCAATCAAAGAACGCGGAACCTCTCGCGTATTAAAAATCAAACCGATATCGCATAGGGCAATGCAATGACCGACTACCACACGATGCCATTCCACCCTAGCAGTGTAAGAAACCCCGAACGCCCTCTGGCGGCAGCAACAGGAAACGCCTGCGTTTAGTTTTACCCAATATATATTACAAACATCCCCCCGTCCCGGTCTGAGAAGCAGACCGCTAGCTTACTCTACGGGAAGGCGGGCGAGAGAGGTCACACCTCTCCTTAAAATCGAACCGTCGACCAACACCTCAGCCACACGCGGAGTGCCATCTCCGCCAAGAATCAAACGTAATATGCGAGCTCGTCGCCAAGCCAATGAGGGCAAATTTGCCTCTTTTAACAATACTAAATCACCCTCCCTGGGAGGCTCGGTCCTGTCTGTCCACTTCACTCTTTGCTGCAGCAAATGCAAATATTCAAGCGACCAGCGACGCCAAAAGTCCTGGCTCATTTGCTGCAACATTTGAAAACGCGACAACCGATATACGCGTTTCATCCTTTACGGGTATTCGGGCAGGGCGTTCAACCCTCCCACACAAAAAATGACCAGGGTGAGAGCTTCCAAGTCATTTGGATCACGGAGATAGCGGACAGAGAGGACGAGAGTTGAGGACCGCCTCAACTTTACAAAACACTGTAGCCAACTCGCCCAAAGTTAGAGCCGTTTCTCCGATAATGCGGCGGAGGTGGAGTCTTTGCGGATTTCACAGCCGCTTCAAAATCCCTCCCCCCAATGGGGGGCAACCGGGGGACTAAACTTCCAGGTTATTCCCCTTTGGGCAGCAATTTGACTTAAACTAGTACAATTTTTATCAATAAACACGAAACATCAACCAGATAATTTACAGTTATTTATAGTTTGTGCCATTATCAGACCTAATAAGGGAAGGTAGACCTCGACGCGAAACAAAGCGATCCAACGCGGCGACGAAGGCCTCCGTAGTCAGAGCCGATACCGCCTCCAAATGGACAGCCTTGGTGGCCAAACAAACAAATACACACAAATAGCCCTTCATAATACCAGGCATTACGAAGGAGAAGCCTTGATCGAAAAGGGACCGGCAAAATCGGTTCCAACGCCGTCAAACGGTCTCGAAGGTCGGATTCGATCAGCGGGCAAATCACCCATCTGTGGTTGCATCGTGGATGCCTTCAACCTATAACATGCAATACATCGAGCAGGACACTACGGATTGCTCTTCGGGCAGACAAAATCCAAAACTCGCGTTGCCAAAATAGCCAACAAAGCATTGCACCCAGCATGGGCATTGAATATCGATCAGACACCAAAAGCTCACTGAGGTCCGCCCTTGAGCAACAACAGAGATGGCGAGTCTCATATGGAAGATCCGCCTTCCGGAGCCTGCCCTCCAACCGAAGAAGCCCATCCGAGTCGATGTACGGGTTCAAACGGCAAACCGCGCCTTCAACAAGCGCGTCCGTCGCGCAAATACAGCTCTGACTCAAACCGTCCGGTCTGCACGACACGGACCCAATGCAACAATGCGCTCGCTCTTCTGCACCTGCAATCGGCTCCAACCGCTTTGCCTGTGCGGGTTTCTACAATTATGTATGAAACGCTTAATCCAACTGGTAACACCCAGAAGCTTATCCAAGCTGCTATACCGAGCAAGTAGCCAATCCGGCTCCGACGTCGTCTCAGCGACTACAGCATGTACACGGGGCCCAGTCAAACTCAAAAGAAGTAACATCTGTCTGACAGACAGGCCAAGAAATTTCTGATCCCATCAGCCACTCTGGACCCCACCAGAGCGGGTGTGACACCAATTCTGGTGCCGTACAACCTCGGGAAGCACAGTCCGCTGGGTCAGCTCTCCCGGCACATGTCTCCATGTTATATCAATTCCGATATTCTGGATTTGGGAAACCCGATTTCCCAAAAACCTCCAAGGTATGTGGGGCCGCGCGCAACCATGCAAGCGCGACCTGGCTATCCGACCAGGCGAAGATGTCTCGTATCTCGACCGTGGCCGCCAGCTCACTGGCAACGTGATGCAACAATTTAGAGAGAGGTGGGCTCCACTCGCTCAAGCTTGGGAATGATCAGCCTAGTCCTGATGGGGCGACCTTGCTCTTCCCTAACAAAAGCGAGACATTGACCCGGCCATCGGCGTCAACTGTCCGCATATAGACTGACGCGGCGTGGCCTCGGCAAACCCGTCACAAAAGCCATGCAGGCTGGCTCGATATTTCCCGGGTGGCAATATTCGACGAGGCAAGGCAATCCGATTGACTTCCTTAATCGATGAAAACAACTCGAGCCAATCATCCAATGGAGGACCAAACAGCGGCTCGTCCCACGAGACGCCCAAAGTCCAAAGTCTCTGAAGAATACACTTTGCAGAGAATATCACTGGACTGATCCAACCGCTTGGATCAAACATACGGGCTATTACGGACAACACCGTTCTCTTAGTCGAGACTTTTGGTATTTCCAAGTCCACTTGGAATGTGAAAATATCGGTTAGCGGCTGGTACTGCATGCCCAGCACCGCTATCCTGTTGGGATCATCCACATCCTCAAACAGGTGAGGGTTCTGTTGGTGATCCTCCGGGATCCCTTCTAGAACTTTAGGCTCATTAGACAAGCACTTACGTAGCTCGTAGCCACCTGTCTTCAATATTTCAATCAATTCATCCCGCAGTAGGAGGGCCTCCTCAATACTTTGGGCTCCGGTGCACACGTCATCAACATCCAAGTCACGTGACAGCACGGAAGCCCCACGGGGAAAGCGGATCCGTTCCCGCTCTGCCAATTCAAGCAATGATCTGATGGCGATATAGGGACTAGATTTCAAACCATAGGTGTTTGTATTGAGTTCATACACCGTCACAGGATCCTCAGGGCGCTCACGCCAGAGTATCAACTGGAATCGCCTGTCCTCAGGATGTATGACTGTCTGGCGGAACATCATCCGGATGTCCGCACCAAAAACCACTTGATGTCTTCTAAAGTTCAAGATGATGTAAATTATGTCCCTATGCAATTTGGGACCCGAATGCAAACACAGATTCAACGAAACCCCGTTCGAAGTGGGTGCGGACCCATCGAAGACGGTCCTCAATTTGCCTGTTGAGGCCTTCACCACCGCGTGGTGGGGCAAAAAATAATGCTCAGTTGGGCTCCAATCAACTCGAGCCGGAGACATGTGACCCAAATCCTCGTACTCGCGCATAAATTCAATATATTTATCGCGAAGTACGTGGTCACCTTGCATACGTCGCTCCATGGATAGCAGTCGTTTCTCCGCAAGCGCCCTACTTTGCCCTAGGCTAGGACGAGAGGCAACAAAGGGTAACCTAGTTACAAACCGACCGGAGGGCAACCTCTCCGTGGTCGCTCGAAAATGGGCTTCGCACTCAGCGTGTTCCGGATCCATCCTGGAACTCATAGGTGGCTCCTCCACCTCCCAAAACCTTTGCATGGCCTTGGCCAAGGACGCAGATGCGACGACCGGTGGCTCCTCCACGGTGCTATTATCAAACACAGGGCCCATCAGGGCAAAACCAAAAATCATGAACACTGCCATCGGTGAAGACGAACCCAGAGCTTTCTGGGTACCCAACAAAATCCAACCCAATACGTCCGAGCCCAGGAGCAAGTCCACTGGGCCGGGATGAAAGACAAAGGGGTCGGCCAAATCCAGACCCGAAACCGAAGACAACACACCCGGCGGTATGTCTGTCGAGGGGTGCCAACCCGCAATGGTATCCATTACCATAGCCGAAGTCGTGATCCTCATTGTGGAGGACTTCGGCGAAGAAAAGGTGACAAGTGTCTGGCCCGTCAGACACTTCACTTGTATGCCACCAACTCCAAGAAGTGGCACAGGCGAGTCTTCCACGACTAAACCTAACTGGCGTGCCACTCGAGTGGTAACCAAACTGCTTTGAGCCCCTGAGTCCAACAGAGCTCTCAAATTCATGGCTTCCCCCCCCCGACCCCATACGCGGACCACCGCGGTAGGGAGCAGAACCGTCCGCGGCTCTGTCCCAGCAAGGGAGCAAGCTAGTTACGGGCTCCCCACTCTCTCCAAACCAGGGGCGCGCCACTGACCCGGATAATATGGCGGGCGAGTGCACATCACCATCTGAGGGGGGGCAGAACCCGCGGCCCGGCCATACATATGGTACGGCGGGTGGTACTCCAGCCGTGGGTACTCGTGCAGCGGCGGAGAAAACCGCTGCGGCTGCATGTGTTGGGCATTGGTAACCCGCGTGGAGGGGGGTGTCCCCACTCTCACGTCCGATCTAGGGCCCCCGCCCATGGGGGCCCTATCCGGGGCCTGGCCAGCCACATACTGGCCATGACCTTGGGGCGCGTAGTCCCGGTCCGCCAAGACCCGCGCAGGTACGCGACCCCCCTCGAGGGTGCGACAAGCGGCTCGCGTCCTCCGTCCGGTGGTGGAGGGCTTCGCGCAGGAGCGCCCCCGCCCATAGGGGACCCCTGCCTCAACATCCGGGTGCCATCCCCGTTGCGGTTCATGCAAAGCATCGCGTGGTGCCGCCCACGGCATGCACTGCATGGTATGGCACTGGGACAGTCACGTGCAGAGTGACCGCCCAAACAATAAAAGCAAAGTTCATGCCGCTTTGCCATGCGGCGCCGATCTTGTACTGGCAGTCCCTGCCAGTCCCTGCATTGCAGCAGGCTGTGGCCCATCCGACCACATTGCAGGCAGTCCGCGTCCCTCGCGACTGCTGCCGTGTGTGCAACCCGCGCACCAGCTCCACGCGGTGGCGGTTGCCGTCCCTGTTGGGGCCTCCCTCGCCATGAGGGTTCCAAGGGCCTACGTTCAGGCGCTCTGGATGGCGCTGAGTCCGTCATGGTATTCTCAGCAGCCCGTGCCTCAAACTCCAAAAACTTCACCAAGTCAGTGAATGTTGGTAGGGTGGTGCTATCCCGCTCCGCATTTTCGCGCCCAAACCGCGAGCGGATGTCATTGAGCAATTTGCCCAGCCTGATAATGCCTCAGCAAAGACCGGTGGTCCACCGGCAGCCCCAGTGTGCGGAGCGCGTTACGGGCCACTGTAACGGGCGTGAGCAACTGCAGGCGCAACTGTGCCCTGTTGGCCACCTTGGGCAGGGCCATCAACTGTGCGGCGTGCGCATCCGCTAACAAACGTAAGTTTTGGTGGCGGAGTTCAATAACTCCCAAGCCGTATCGTACTGGTCGTCCTCCACCCGGAGGTGCTGGATGAGCGACCGCGCTTCATCCTCAAGAGTGGAGAGGGTAGGCCATCTTCTGGGCCTTCGACAAATCCTGTCGTGCTACGACCAGGGACTCAAACATATTTTCTATACCACTCCTCCATCCTACCCCCAAAGTGGGACAGCTGAAGGGTGGGGAGCCGACCAGTAACCGCTGGTCCTTCCTGTCTAACAGGTGTGCGAGGGGCTGGTCCGCCAGCCTGTCTCGCCCTTATTGCCGGTCACCGCCTCCGCGCAATCATCGTGCAGACTCGGGATCTGGTCCATGTCCGCCGTATGACCTGCGTAGGCCTCCGAGGTAAGATCGGCTTCGGTAAGCGCCGCCATGGCCCTAACTTCCGCGCTAATCAATCGCGTAGGTGGGGGAGTGATCCGCTCTTAACCAGTATGTTTTCCTCCCTGTCCTTCCGGGACAGGAGTCCTCCGGCCGTCACGAGCCATCTCAATTCGTTGGCGAGTGTCGCCCTAGCGTTGGAGGCCTTCGCCATCGCGTCAAGTCACAAACAAAAAATAACAAAAGGTAAATAAAAAACAACAAAATCAAGCAACTACACGAAGAACCGCGGTAGGTATGAGAATGGCACAAACCCGGAACGCACGGTACAAACCGCAAACAAATACAAAAAAGGTTACAAATATTCTTATACAAACAAACTAAGAAAAATCTAATAATTTTTACAAACAATTAATTATTTTTTACAAACGAACAAATAGAGGGTAGATAAACTACGCTCTGCTACCAGAAAATGTGCAGAGCAACTACGCTCTGCTGCCAGAAAATGTGCGCAGAGCGAATCCGGACACACGAAGCGGCGGGAAGAATTCTGTACCGGAACTTTACCGGGAAAAAATCTACCGGTAAAATTAAGTACCGGGAAAAAATCTCCACGCGACACCACGCTTGTCCGACTAGAATCTAACTTAAGCTATACGCAGTCTGCTACCACCGTAGCTTATGAAGGGAGCTACAGGGCCCTATATGATAACCTAACCTATAAATTAACTAGAATTGAACACTTACCAAGCTAAATCTTCTTTCTCTTCGTGTCCAAACTTGAGTGTCTTCGGGAAGAGGAATTCTAATTACCCTACCTAACCCTTGAGATCTCTCAATTCCCAGGACAAATAAATAGATTTCTTCCCGTAGTTTCACTCGAACAGCCAGATGTGAACAGCCAGCCACGCCCCACTCTCCCACGAGAAAAAAGTCACCATGACGGGTACACAAACACAAAGTTCAATAGTTATTTAACAAACAGGAAATTCACAAACACAACTCAAGCTAATTAGCAATCAAAGAACGCGGAACCTCTCGCGTATTAAAAATCAAACCGATATCGCATAGGAGCAGTATTGTGCATTACCACACGATGCATTCCACCCTAGCAGTGTGAAAACCCCGAACGCCCTCTGGCGGCAGCAATGCGAAACGCCTGCGTTTAGTTTTACCCAATATATTACATAGACAGTTAGTGACGAGCAATTTTTGATGCAACCAAAAACTTACCTACCAAATGACAACGGGACACTACGATTTGATGTTTCACTTTTTCAAACTTAATTGCGTAAATATATATCACACATTATATTGTTATCGCGCCACACAGTATGATATCACTAGGTAAACTGTAAAATTTTGTTTAATTCCTGTCTAAACAAAACACTTTTTGACGAAACTGACGAATTGACAAATTGTGACTGTGATCAACATGTCCTCCAACAACTCACTCATCCGGTCATTAATTTAATTGACTTTAAATCGAGCAAATCAAATATTGGAGTTAATGGGAATAATTAATATATAAAAATATTTAATTTAAGATAATACAAAATATTTAAAATAAATCATCAGCAAAATGCAAGAATAAAAAGATGATTATCAACAACAACCATAGATATTTTTTTTTTTTTTGGTTTCTTCAAAGAGCATATTTTATAATCACTAGGTTTCTTTATCCGTAGGAAACAACCATAGATAGAACGTAAATTGGAATGGAAAAATGAATAAATGAATGACTTCATCTTCATTTCATTCATTTACTAGGTATTCGAATTTTGATACTAGAGAGAGAGTCTAGAGCATTGAGTTTCGGAAATTCCGGTTTGGTCACAGACATCAGACATATAATGTAACCCACACATCGCTATTCGTGTTCGCGTATTTGTCTTATTCGCTCAAATACGACGATGTGAGGAGGCTCTATTCCGTCTATATTTGCCTATTCTTCACGAACAAGACGAATACGCGAATACACGAACACCCCGATCCTCCGCTTGTCGGTTTTTTGCCACATATCAAAGGATTGCGAATTGCCGAATATGTTCGTTTGCCGTCCACACATCGCTCGCCCAGTAGTAAGCGGTACGCGACAACGACGGACGTGTTTGTTTACTTAGTTTATTTCATAGATTTATTTACAGCACGATCGCGCCAAGATGGATTGGTCAAATGACATGGTCATGAGATTTTACGATGGGAATATTATCAAATGCATCCCTGCATATGGGACCCGCAACATGCATCTCATAAAAACAGAAACAAAGTTATTTACGCATGGAATAGTATTAAGAAGAGCCTGCAATAAACAGGCACTATAAAAGATGTTAAAAAATGGTTGCGAGTCCATTCACTTTGATGGCTGGTATTTAATACGTAAATGAATTATTAACATCCACCATAAGCGCCTTCTCCGTGGTCTTTTGACGACTTTGTTTTTATGTTCGCATAACATATACTGATATACTGGTATGGCCCGATGGAAATAATAAGCACTGCTGCAGTCAATACGTCCATCTTAATGCGTTCAAGAAAGATGAGATTTTTACTATAGCAAAAATATTCGTATATGTTCGCATATTCGCCCAGCCATGTAAACGATGATGTAGATGGTGTATTCGCTATATTCGGACTTCGACACGAAATATAGCGAACAAAGCCGAACAAAATGGTTATAACCGAATAGCGATGTGAAGCGCCAGCATAATAATAGTAAGCAGACTGAACATGTCATTTGAAATTGCATGGCAAAAACACACACTAAGATTATTATTCACACAACGACAGAATACATGGTCGGATCTAAGATAATTAATTATATTCGGTACAGTGTAGCAAAACCAAAAATTTTGAGACGCTGAATCTTAAGCCGAAGCGAACGATATGCGGACGGATCTGCATCAAGCTTTTTACGATGGGATATTCTATCCCTTTTGGGAAAAATACTAGTCATTAAATCAATAAAAATTTATTTTAAATTATTAAAAATCACGTGCAATGAAACATTGCAATGATGTTAATGGTTGCTGGCGTCCATTCACTGTCCTGGTACTCGTAGTACGTAAGAGAAATACTCTCATAACAGTTCTCTTTCTTGAGGTATTATTTTTTGGCATATTTTCCTTGTCCTGAAATAAAATTCACTGTCAGTATTTTTATAAAATGTGCATTTTAATCTTCAAGAAAGAATTCCTGAGATTTTTATAGAATAGGTACATACTAAATTCGTATATTTGCCTTGATTCGGCCCAGCCATAGTAAACAAAACTGGATCCGTCAAATGATCTATGCTATTTACGAAATTATTAAATTACTTGTAGTATTTCTTATGAAATGGTTATAAATAATACACTACTTTATAAAATAAATAATGATATTGCTGATAAATAGCATTCAAAAGTCTAACAATGATTACATATTGTTTCAAAAATAACACGAAATTGTATATTATCATTGGGCACGTCAAAAAAACATGTATTGCTTACCGAAGGAACGATATTCCACGAATATTTTTTTATGAAACACTTCCACATATTGTACACCTTGCATTTTATCATTTCTATTGAGTTTAAAAGCACAAAACAGTAAAAAATTATTTTAAATATTTATTACAACTGTGACAACACAACAAATATGACAGTTAGGATCATTTCGCATGAAAAATCCGGCTTGGATGATAAATCTTTCAGTGTAGTGGTTCGTGTTGCAATACATTGCAATGCTAAGGAAGGAAAGGGACAGAGTTATGTGACAGTCCTTATCATGAACAGGATGCAAATATTGTCAAATATCATCAGTGTGTGTGTGAAATTTGTGTTCCTTCTGCTTATATTTATTAAAAATTTTAAAATTCTGTGGGTTTGGTATAGGCCAACAAAAATTGTTTTTCTGCGTGAGCAGAAAATTTATAAGCAAGATAGAAACAAATGACAAGATAGATGTAATAGTGATTGGCACAGCCGACACTCGCACATAAATATATCATAATCAATAGATTCATTTAAATATGGGATCATTCAATTCAATTCAATTCAATTCACTTTATTGTTTCCATGTAATTTAGACAGGTCACATAATAAATATAGTACAACATGGAACCCTGGTAGGGCACTACAATTAGCTTATTATAACTTAACAATTAGATTACAATTCGATTCAAATAAAAATATGAAAAAAATAGATTAAAGTAAAAATGTCAAATTAAAACGTATCGGTACAAATTAAATGAGATGTCAAATAAAATAAAAATTAAATCATTAAAAAATAACAATAAAGAAATAATATTAAGAAATGTCTGCTTGGTAGTAATTTTAACAAATTATTCTAAAAAGTCTTTTAAGCAATAGAAACATTTTTCTATCAAGTATTGTCTAAGCTTTGTAACATGTATAGCCTGACCAGGAATACAAAAACCCTCGCCATGTTGCGAAAAAGCAATAGAACTAATTTCTTATACTGGCAACTAATTTAAAAACCCATCTGTCATTTCTCCTGTCAAAGTTTGACTTTCAATCAAGGGCGGATCCAGTATTTTTTATTTCTGGGAAGGGCATCGTTTTCCGTTCTCGAGTATATTTCCCACAGACATATAATAATAGTAAATGCAGACTGAACATGTCATTTGAAATTGCATGGCAAAACACACACTCAAGATTATTCTTCACACAACGACAGAATACAGGGTCGGATCTAAGATAATTAATTATATTCGGTACAGTGTAGCAAAACCAAAAATTTTGAGACGCTGAATCTTAAGCCGTGCGCGGTATGCGGACGGATCTGCATCAGCTTTTTACGATGGGAAATTCTATCCCTTTTGGGAAAAAAATAGTAGTCATTAAATCAATAAAATTTATTTTAAATTATTAAAAATCACGTGCAATGAAACATTGCAATGATGTTAATGGTTGCTGGCGTCCATTCACTGTCCTGGTACTCGTAGTACGTAAGAGAAATACTCCCCATAACAGTTCTCTTTTCTTAAAGAGGTATTATTTTTTGGCATATTTTCCTTTCGTCCTGAAATAAAATTCACTGTCCAGTATTTTTATAAAATGTGTGCATTTTAATCTTCAAGAAAGAATTCCTGAGATTTTTATAGAATAGGTACTAAATTCGTATATTTGCCTTGATTCGGCCCAGCCATAGTAAACAAAACTGGATCCGTCAAATGATCTATGCTATTTACGAAATTATTAAATTACTTGTAGTATTTCTTATGAAATGGTTATAACTAATACACTACTTTATAAAATAAATAATGATATTGCTGATAAATAGCATTCAAAAGTCTAATAATGATTATTGTTTCAAAAATAACACGAAATTGTATATTATCATTGGGCACGTCAAAAAAACATGTATTGCTTACCGAAGGAACGATATTCCACGAATATTTTTTTATGAAACACTTCCACATATTGTACACCTTGCATTTTATCATTTCTATTGAGTTTAAAAGCACAAAACAGTAAAAAATTATTTTAAATATTTATTACAACTGTGACAACACAACAAATATGACAGTTAAGGATCATTTCGCATGAAAAATCCGGCTTGGATGATAAATCTTTCAGTGTAGTGGTTCGTGTTGCAATACATTGCAATGCTAAGGAAGGAAAGGGACAGAGTTATGTGACAGTCCTTATCATGAACAGGATGCAAATATTGTCAAATATCATCAGTGTGTGTGTGAAATTTGTGTTCCTTCTGCTTATATTTATTAAAAATTTTACTTCTGTGGGTTTGGTATAGGCCAAATCCTATTGTTTTCTGCGTGAGCAGAAAATTTATAAGCAAGATAGAAACAAATGACAAGATAGATGTAATAGTGATTGGCACAGCCGACACTCGCACATAAATATATCATAATCAATAGATTCATTTAAATATGGAGTTCATTTGTAACATGTATAGCCTGACCAGGAATACAAAAACCCTCGCCATATTGCGAAAAAGCAATAGAACTAATTTCTTATACTGGCAACTAATTTAAAAACCCATCTGTCATTTCTCCTGTCAAAGTTTGACTTTCAATCAAGGGCGGATCCAGTATTTTTTATTTCTGGGAAGGGCATCGTTTTCCGTTCTCGAGTATATTTCCGAGATATTTTTAAGGAAGTTTTTTCTCATAAGTACCAAGTGTTAGCAGATCTCAGCTTGATATTTTGTAGAGTTAATCTATGGGTGTTTATGTATACAATATTTTTTTATATTCAATTTTTCTCGTATAATATGAAGTTAACAAAAAAAAATGCCAGAATAAGATCTTATCGCCTTACTTAGGGCTATCGATTGGCGCAATGAAAATAATGATAAGTAACAAAAAAATGCAATGTCCGCTTTTCCGAAATCCGTCCCACTGTGCGACGTGTCACGATTTGCGAATATATTGGTCTATACTATGGAACGATTCAATAGTTTAGGGTCTAGAGCATGGAAGTAATAAGTACTTTATGGTCTGGAATCCAGACTCTTGTGGATAGTTTAGAACTTTGGATCTCTGAGTTTGGATGTTTTGAATAGGTAAGATAAGTAAAATTAACCTAAATTATAAATCTGGATCCTTATTTTACAGTATAGAAAGAAAGATTCAAACTTTTTTATTGGATAAGATACGCATAGAGCTAATAGTAAAATAAGGAAAATCACGGAAAAAAACACAGACATATAATAAAAAAAAAAATTCTGTGTGGGAAAATAAGATGATTCAATGGGAGATTTTCCGAGACCCAAATAAAAAAAACAATAGTTTTAGTTAACTTCATGGATGGCACACATGAGTAGTGTAAAAAGGAGAGTCCATAAAAATTGCGAAAATGCACGGGGTTGGTATTTTTTTGAAATAAAAATAAATAAATAAAATAAATAAATAATTTTTATTGCAGCCAAAATTGCCATATCAAAATAAAAAGTAGGTAAAAATAAAATAAAATAAAAAAAAAAAAGAATAGTACCTAGAACTTATCTAGGACCCGTCATTACTTTCGGTTCTCGCACCGATGAACCTCCAACCAGTACCTAAATATAGGACTGTTCAGTCCGCAGCTCACCGCCCTCAGTATGCTGTTATCAGAGCGACGCAGCCTCTCCCAGAAGGAAGCAATGCGCACTCTCATAACAGCAAAGAAGTCCGGCACTCTCGCTTCGGCGAACATGCCCGACGCACTGCAGTAGCGTGGCAGTCGCATGAGAGTGCGAAATGCGTCATTATATTGCACCCTCATGGATTTATACGCATTTTGCGTAAAGTTAACCCAGAGTTGGCAAGTGTAAACCTAATACCTAACATAAAAATAAATAAATAAAATAAATAAATAATTTTTATTGCAGCCAAAATTGCCATATCAAAATAAAAAGTAGGTAAAAATAAAATAAAATAAAAAAAAAAAAGAATAGTACCTAGAACTTATCTAGGACCCGTCATTACTTTCGGTTCTCGCACCGATGAACCTCCAACCAGTACCTAAATATAGGACTGTTTTCGTCGCAACTCGCATCTCAGTATGCTGTTATCAGAGCGACATGGCCTCTCCCAGAAGGGAAGCAATGCGCTCTCATAGCAACAAAGTCAGCACTCTCGCTTCGGCGAACATGCCCGACGCACTGCAGTAGCGTGGCAGTCGCATGAGAGTGCGAAATGCGTCATTATATTGCACCCTCATGGATTTATACGCATTTTGCGTAAAGTTAACCCAGAGTTGGCAAGTGTAAACCTAATACCTAACATAAAACATAATACCTAACATAAAACATCTAAAAAGAATATAGGTTATTTTTTTCTGCCCCTGGTTGACAAGAAAAAGCGCACACTATAAGTACATTAGAGCCATTGTTACGACCCGGCTTATTATAAAACGCCGCCTGTTGAGACTTTTTTATACTGATTTTTTTTTCTTAATTTAGCTGTCAGAAAATCGCCTATTCCCTTCCCAAAACACACGTTTAGTTTTTTTGGCTCCGTTAATTAAAATCAAATCCTTGCTTCTGCTGTTGACACACATCACTGTCATTTTCTAAATAATCAAAAGGCTTCAAAAGTGAAAATAAAATAAATATCAGATTTGGGTTGATTTCTAAAACGTAGTGATTATATGCTCTTTGTTGATTTCGGATGCGGATGCGACCGTTTGTTTATCGCAAAATATTTTGAAAGTGATAAATAAAGTATAATTTAGTAATTTGATATAAATTTTCATTATGAATATCTCCGGCTCTTCATATTTGAATCGTTCAATCAGCTTGGATAGTAAAAACGTGAAGACATTTGTAAGTTACACTCGTTTATAAATTTGAAGGTTATGTTTGCATTTCTCCAAATCATTTTTTTTATTTTTATAGGCTTTGACTGACAAATGTTTCCAAAAACGGATTGCTGGCACGTGGAGAAGAGGAAATAAGTTAACAGTATATCCTAGGAGCCAAACTGTGAGTAAAACACCGTCTGAAACGAGCGGTGACCGGATTGTGAACATCCGACAAGAAGTTTTATTATTTACTTCAATTTTGAGGAAACTTGTTAACGAGTCCAATGGCACATATTTGTACCTCCAAAAAGCTGCTGAAACGGCTAAAACTTCGGACAATCAAGTGGAGATTCTCAAGCTTTCCCGTCAATACCGTTCAATCATTCGAGTTTGTATCGAAAGCCTCCAAGAAGCTGCCGAAAAAGAGACAAATGGGATTGAAAAGAATTCGTTATTATCCTACATAACTATATTTTACTCAGTTGAGTGTATATGGCATTTGTGTGAGATATTATATGTGGATAATATACCAGGTGATGTGGTTCTGCCATATTTGTTGGAGTGGGTGCGTTTCCACTTTCCATGCCATGAACAAGTAGCAGCACAGTTGTTGGAGGCTTGTGAGAGGGGTTCAGAAGATCACCCGGACTACTGGGACACTGTTGTAGGAATGGTGGTCCAAGGAAGGGTGGATGTCGCCAGAGCATTATTAAAATTACATGCGGCTACAGATTCGAATGAATTTAAGCTGTTAGATAACTCATTGAGGACTATGCCTGTCTACAGTGTAAGTACTACCTATGTCAATTTACTTATTTGAGCCCCTTTTTTAAAAAGAGACAGTTTTCCTCACACAAATTCTCTCAGTTTGTGTTCATGCCTTTATTTATTCTCATTATTATTAGACTATATCAAGCTATATTAGTTTTTTTGCATTCTGATTCTGCATTTGGAATTATTCAATAAATTCTTATTTTAACATTTAGGTGTATGGAGGAATATCAACAGGAGAGTTCACAATATCTTGGAAGCACTGGCAGGCAGAGTGCCGCTCTAAGCTAAGTAACAGGATATTTGTTTCACAGCCCAAGTTAGAGCTTATTTTGAGGGTAAGTAAAAGTTTTGTATTATTATTTTATTTCAGTACCAGTCATAGATATTTGTTATTTAAGTTTATCTGATGGATCTGTATAGCTCCACCCACACAAATGTTAAACTTAGTTACCAGTTAGTTACTGGAGAAAATAAAAATTTAGACAGAATGCAATAAAAAATGCTTGTAATTATCATACATTAGCTTTCGCCCGCGGCTACGCCTGCGTGAGTTTCCCACGGGAACAGTGATTTTTCCTGGGATGAAAGGTACCCTATGTCCTTCTCCGTACTTCCAGCTATGTGTATGCGAAATTTCAGGAAGATTGGTTCAGTAGATAAAGCGTGAAGAGGTAACAAACAAACAAACAAACTTTCGCATTTATAATATTAGTTAGGATTATGAAAAGCATGTAAATTGGCTTGGTTATTGTGAAAGAACTTATCTGCTTCCTTTTGATATTTGTCTGTGGTAATCAAATTCAATCTGGTGAGAGAAAATAACTCAAAATATTGTTCTTTTCAGCCAATTTCAATTGTTCCTTTTAGCTAATTTATAAACTGGTTTCAGCTAATCATCGGTGACTACAGTGCTTTCGAGTCCATCCGGGACAAATACAACTCGTGGTTTGACATCCTCGGCGGCTGGGTGATGTACACAGCTCCCTGGGCCCGGAGACACGAGCTGTCGGCTGCGGCGGCGGCCTGTGCGGGCATGAGGTCGCCTCACCCGTCGCGGACACATTTGGATGTGATGGTGCGAGCATTGCTTGATGGAGATTTGCACCAGGTAAATAAATCATCGGCGAGATGGTCAGAAATGATGGTTGTGTGGGAAGTTGGGAGGCATTTGCCCAGCAGTGGGGCTTATAATTGGAAACAATTGATGGAATGAGAAAGCACTGATTTAAGTTATTTATAGGTATAAAATATGTATTTTTGAGTTGTATGAAACAATTTACTAAACCGTTTTGGTATATTTCCAGGTGATAAGTGAAATTCAACAGATATCAGACAACGGCTGGTTTGCGACGCACCTCACAGATATGCTGTTCCATTGTGGCAAACTGAAGATACTGGATAAACATCAAACTGAGTATGTTATTACTTAATCAGTTTTAGAAATTTCATAGTAAAAATATTTCGGATTTTAAGTAATGTTTCCCTTTTATGGGTCCAATTTTTAATTCTCAATGTGGCATTAGTAGAATTGCTATGAACCTGGGACTTTACCTTCAGTCCAGAGGCGCCTTAACCACTCGACCACCATAGTCCTAAAAATCTGCCATTGTTGTTTAAAATTGTGGTGGTAAGGCCACATATTGCACTGTGATGACGACCATTTGGATATTGTTGAAGGAAAGAGGCAGATGCCAACCTTACATAACTTGGACTAGTTTTATCAGATCAGATGAAGACGATGGGCTTTCCCTGACATAGTGCACAACAATGCGAACTGCACAAAAAGATAAGGGGAGACGAATCCAAACAATATGGGAAATGGTGTTTAAAATTGTTTTAATGTATTTGCAGCGTCACACCTCGCCTCCGCGACAGCTTGATCCTAGAATATGGCTGCCTGCTCATGGAACACAAATCTCTGTGGTCTGTTGGCCTGTCCTACCTCGCTTCGTGTCCGCCTGAAGGCCTCAAGCGGGCTGAACTCCTGCTGGAACGCTTGCCAGTCAATACTGAGGCGAAAGCTATGAGGGTTGTCGCGGAAGCCAAGAAATATGGGCTTCTTGGAATTGGTAAGTTATTAAGTTCGATTACTATAATGACATAGATTAGGTACTCATTTCTGCCTAGTTCTGGGGATAAAAATTATATTATCCCAATCCAAACTTATTTTAAAATGCAGAAGTGAGTTTCTATATTTGCAACCTTACCTACTGAACCAATCTTGATGAAATTTCACATACTTAGGAATCCTACTAATATTATAAATGCGAAAGTTTAACTGGATGTGAGTTTGTGAGGATGTTTGTTACTCAATCACGCAGTCTACCGGACGGAATTCGATTAAATTTGGTGTACGTGTAGAAAAATACTGGGAATAGCACATAGGGTATTTTTATCTCGAAATTCCCACGGGAGCGAAGCCCCGAGGCGCGGCTAGTACGAGATGAATATAGAGTATCATTCCTGAAATTCTCACTTCTTAATCATGTGTAATATCCTTTTGGGTGAAATGGTCCCAGCATAAGTGGACTGATCACCCGTCTGGTGCTCGCGCTGGCGTCCCCTCTCTCAGCCGAAAGACGTCCACTGCTGGATAAAAGCCTCCCCCAAGGATTTCCACAAAGACCGGTCCTGCGCTGCCCGCATCCATGCGCAACCCGCGACCTTCACCAGGTCGTCGGTCCACCGAGTGGGAGGCCTGCCAACACTACGTTTTCCGGTTCGTGGTCGCCACTCGAGAACTTTTTTGCCCCAACGGCTATCTGTTCTGCGAGCTATGTGCCCTGCCCACTGCCACTTAACCTTTGGAATGCGGATGGGGGTCTATAATCTGACACCGTGTCTGCGGCAAGATGGCGGCGCTAAATCTAGATTCGATATCGAGTTCATAATTATTCATTATTTACCAACACATTGTAACCAGCCGCATATATTTCCAACGATTTTATTCGAAAGCTGGATAACCAGTTTATATATTTGTATTAATATATATGCTAAAACATTTCCTACCTTATACTTTTTTCAGGTAATAAAACCAAAAAGTACAATTTTCACACCCAACTATTTTATTTCATAAATTAAACGTATTTTACAATATATTTTTTTATGTTTTCTTGTTTCTTATCTAAATTCAGTATTCTGAGAATGCACTAATAATAAAACTTCATGATTATAGCACAAAATCACTCTGAAAATAATAATGTAAAAATCTCGATCTCCCTGAAAAAAGTTACAAATTGCACCACTTCACTCCAAACTTTGATAAGGCCAAAATACCTATTTCTGAATTGTTTTGCTATAAATAATTGTTTATTCAGGCTTATGCATATTTATTATTATCTCAATCTAAAATAGAAAAAACTAATGTTTTGTACGTTTAGCATATTTTTTCAATAAATAATCGAAATAGATTTACCCAATTTGACAGTAACAACGCGGTCTGTCATAAAATGCAAATTTCTTGTTCATTCGTATATCTGTAGTCTCTGAAAATGATTGAATGAAACAATAGACAAATAAAGCAACCTATACACGGTACAGCATAAGTAAATTCAATACAAAATAATAAAAGAAAACAGCCAAAAACAATCAGATGTTTGTTCAGATCATCATTCCAAAGAGTATATAATCACTACGTTTTAAGAGTCGGGACTCCCATACAAAAAAATGGACTATGAAACGGGAGCGAAACAGGGCTTCGGCCAATATGAAGGCCACAAATGCTTAACATTGTGCCAACATCAAGAAAAAAAATAGGGATGTGGTACATCACACTTATTATCTGACTTATCGGTATTAGTATTTATCGACCGTTTATCGTAGGTAGGTAGGTAGGTCGATATCAGCATTTGCCGACCGTAGGTAGTAGGTAGGTGATCTAATAGTGACCCACGCCCACAGTTTTATTTTGGGAGGAATTAATGAACACCAGTTTTATGTCTTTCAAAGTATATTTCTTTTACATGTTTTTATAGACGAAAAATGACAATTCCTTAACTCCAGGCTGTGCTCCAGGTTAGAAGTTCTGCAACACAAAAAAAAACATAACTATTAAATAGTTAAAAACCTTTTCCGTTATGAGTACTGGTTATTTTTCTTGTACTTTTTTCGGTCGAAGCCGCGGAGCAAAAGCTAGTATTACAACAAATGTAATTATGACAATGTACTTCAATATGGTGGTGGCAATATGGTAGAGCGCCCGCCTGTGGATGCAAAATCCAGGTTCGAATCCTGCCCGGGCTACATTAGTTTGTACACCAATCTGACTCATGTATGGTAGTTTTCATCGACCACCACTTGCTTTCCACAGTGTGAAGGAAAAACATCGTGAGGAAACCTGCACTCTGTGTTGATGATTATCAACTAGTGTGTGAAATGGAGAAGGCAATGGCAAACCACTCCATTAAAATTGCCAAGAAAGTCGTTACTTGTGTTTCATTCTCATATAATGACCACGACCCTCAGTCATGAGGAAATACGACTAATACCTAATACTTCAATATATAAAAATGCTTACTTGGACTATGTGATCTTTTTCTTTTAGTGTCACTCACAGTAAAATTTTCTATAGAAGTTAAAGGTTCTGAAATAGAATAAAATTACAGAGTAGGTAAGTGGCTGATTATGCGAAGTTAATATTGCAGAACATGTTATTAATACAATATACTTTTAATATATGAAAAAGATACTTACTTGGACTATGTGATTTTTTACTTATGGAGTCAAAGAAGTTGAAGTCTCTGCAACACAATCAATTTGTTTAGTAAATTTGGCAAGTTCTGCAAAGTTAACATTGTACATACGTAATTATTACAATATACTTTTCCCCAACCTTTTGTATTCCACTGCTGGGCAAAGGTACAATATATTCGCAATTTTTTAATATGTAAAAAGTGCTTACGTGGACTACGTGTCCTTTTTTCTTTTAGAGTCACACTCAATTGAAAATTCTGAAGTTGAAGATTCTGCAACACATATTAGAAAATGAATTTGCAGAGTGACATCCAGCAAATAAAATAATAAAACAAATATAATTTACTAACCCCCTAACAGTGTGGCTGTAGTAATTATGATCATCCAAAACATTTTTCCTTTTCATATGTTAGATATGTAATGGAAAGCTGGAGGAACAGGTCATCAATACATGGAACAGCATTTTTCTTAAACTGCATTTTCTTATTCTTGAAATCTTTTGTAAGAAAATGCTTGCCACATACATATTTTAATTGGTTCAATTTTTCAATTGGCACATTAATCAAATTTTTGTTTCCAGTAGCTGCTACCCATTGCCTACAGCTGAAAATAAGACTAGATTAAAATTTGTATGCATGTTCTGTATTGTACATATTAATTAGTTATGATCTGAACATAAACTTAGGGGTACCTTAAAAGTAGTCACGATTATTAAGAGGATTTGCCAAGCCAAAAACATTTATCCTTCTAATACACCGTTTTGTATACATATATCAATATACCTAATAAGCTTTTCCTTCAATAGATTAAATTATAAACCATTCTTAAGATTTTTTTTATATTTTAATTGGAAACGAAAATTATCGATAAAATTTACAAACACTATACTTATCAGCACTATTGTTTACATGCAACTAAGGTTATACCTTTTAATTTACCCGTTTATCTAATTTACAATGAAATTTATGACCAACGTAGTTATATCCACGATAATAATATAGATTTTGTACTTACCGATCTTCTTCTAATGGAAATTTTGCCATGAAAATTCTTTTTGACCGTCCATTCGATACGTTTTTATTTTACAAATTTCGCACTTTTTCCTGTTCAATCCGCTCATATTTGCTTTATATTTGTATTTCTACCCCTAGACGCTATAAAATTTTAAGAAAATTAGGCAGATTGCTTTAAAAAAGAGCACAGAATAATAATTAATATTCAGCGATCTTTTCAGAAAACCACACAAACAACAATAGAGAAACGTCAATGTTATAGCATGGCGGTCTAAGATGGCGGTGAAGTATAATGCGATAAAAATTGAATGCCGTCAATTGTTCACTGCTTTGTAGGTATGAATAATCTTTCGAACATAGACGTATTAAAAATTCGCTCCCGTTTTCATACGATCGTGTTTTTTCTTTGGAGTTGCGCCAGGCTGCATCATTCATGGATGGCATGCATGTGTGCGTGTACATTCTATGGCGTCGCGTGCGGAAGCGCTGATCAGCGCTCTGTTATAAATCGTTCATTTTGCCTAGCGCTGATCAGCGCTGCTACGAAGTTGCTATACAGGAGGTTCACTTTGAAGGGAAGCTAATGAAAAGTATGACTTTTAAAAACTATTTTTTGGTTATAAAAAAAGAAAGTTTTATAATAAATATGCCGCCCCTATCTAAACCAAAGAAAATAAAAAAAAAAAACGTTTCGGTACACAATTTATCAAAAATCGTGATATAGACGAATTCAAATCAAATAATTTAGAAATTTACACAAATACAAAATGCTCAAATACATAAATGTATATCAACATTATCAAACTAACGAAAATTATTACGTTGAACAAGATAAACGCCATCATGCTGTATAGTACTATGGACAATGTCGTATCTGTGTACACAAGACGGCCATCTTGAGCCATGCATGTGTGCGTGTAAATTCGCGAGTCATGCGAAAAAAAATGTTCAAATTTTAACTGCTTATAACTACCGATTTCTTCGATCTTCTTCAATGAATGTCATTCAATATGGTTCGTTCATATTTAAGGAATATTAAACAATACAATTTAGACTGTATTTCACTGATTTTCGTATCAAAATCCTTTAAAATTTGTCGCATGTCACTTGAGCGCTGATCAGGGCTTAAGCAGTTAAGGATAAAGCGAAGGGCTTTTCATTAAACAATTTCCGCTGGATGGCGTTGATAGCAACATTTTCCGTTTTATTTTTTTTGTTGCGTTGTTGCAGTACTTATAGGCAAACATTTTGAATTGGCGAGCGGTAAACATACTATTTTATTTATTTTATGGCCTACGATTATATTTCAGTCAACATAATGAAAAAAAAGCTTTAGAATAGAATCTGCCATGAATCTTCGTATCTCTACACTCACTCACACTACGACGAGAGCTTTCAAAATGACATTAAATATAGCGCAAAGCATTTTTATAAATTTAAAAATACGCTACTAGATGGCACTTATTTCAAAAGAGTGTCTAACTACAATAATGCCAATCGGACTGGCTGGCAGCATAAGAAAAAGAAAAAGAAATTTAAAAAATACAAAGAGCGAAAAATAACCTATAATTTCTTCTTGTCATTGTCATATTTTGTAAGAAAGCAAAAAAATGTATTTATGAGAATTAATATAGGTACCTATATAGTATCAATTGGACTCAGCAACGAAAAAGTCCTCCAGCGCGTTGCAAAATGTCTAGACTTTTGTTGCAAACTGTCAAAAGCGCAAAGTTGAATATTTGGGACACGTTTTGCGACACAACAGATATCAGCTGCTTCAACTTATGGGAAAAATAGAAGGCAAGAGATGTGTTGGAAGACGCAAAAAATCATGGCTGAGAAACATATGTGAGTGGACCAGAGACACCACGGTTGAGGGAGCTGTTTCGCTTAGCGACGAACAGAGAAGAGTTTGCTAATCTGACGGCCAACCTTCAGTAATGGAGAGGCACTAGTTCATTAGTGCAAAATCATAATTAGTAATAAGAAACTGTAATTTAAATACCTATCTACCAATAGTTTCAGCAGTTTGGATTTCACCACCTCTTAGATTCCCAACACAAATCTAGCAATAGTTCGAACATCCATTTTCAAAAATCAAATCAATCAGCAAGCAGCACCGCAGACGTTATGATCATACTGTTCCTATTGAATTGTATGACTAGAATTATATATTTTTAAATAAAACTAAATAGTACCTACATATTGTTGACTTTTATTTTTAGTAATGAAGTGGAAATTTATTTTCCGAACTTTTTTTTATTAAAGAAAACAAAAGATTAGGTATAGTTATTCCTTTCCAACATAAATTGTTAAATATTGCAGTCATTATTCATGATGACTCCTTCATTGCTTGGAATGGATGGTGATAATAAATTCTTCATCACGACAAACCTGTGTTACAGTTTTTGTTTTTGTATTACAGAATTAGTGTATAAAGAAACACTTGTGCTGTGCATTTCCTGCCACAGTATTGACATTTGACACGTGTCAATACTATCGATAGTCCTGCAACGCTAGTAGATAGATATGTATATAGTGTAGACTTACATCGATACCACGACGAACATCGATATCTTTTATTGTTGATATAAATTAATATCGTTTTTAAATATGCAACAAGCTAATTATTAAAAATAAAAAACACGACTGACAAGTTTTTACTCAAAAAGTATACCTATATACAAACATATAAGTAATATACATTTTTCAAATCGCCTTTTAAAGCCCTTCAATTTGATACCCCACCCGATAAGATTGATCAAATTTTATTGTTTTTTGGTCTGCTATTTATCGCATATATAATCCGCCATTTTGTTTTTATGATGACGTCATATAGCCTATGTCACTCGGAGGAATGCAAGGAATCTAAAAATACCTCTCACATCAAAATCTGTTAAGCCATTCAGGACTTATGGTGGAATAAAAGAAACTGTTGATCTATACATCTATCTGATAACATAACATCGTTTTTAAATATGCAAAAATAAATCTGCAAATAATAAATGCGTATTTTATGCATTAAGTGACGAAAGTAATACACAGATACCTTTATTTACATTTTAATTGATAATTTGTTAATACTTATCCGAATCTGATCGATTAGATTCAGCACTGTCAACGGTCAATACATAATCACACTTTCAATGAAATGTATTTAAATAAAATCGGAAAAAAAATAATTAATATAAATCACGGAGGTCGAGCCCACCTCGACTTTATCGATAATTCAAAGTATCGATACTTCGTGCCCTAGAAGTTCTAGGATTAAATTAGACGTTCAGAAAACATGTTGTGAAATGCAAACTAAAAATAATTAATCAGTAATATTTGTTTTCTTTGAAACTAAATATAAATGTATGCACATATTCCTATAGTTTATTTTTTGTAAATGAATACCTACGTGTATAATATCTACCTACTATTATGTCTTTTGATAAAAGTATTTTCAAAATTAAATTGTTTAAGTTTTAGAACGAAACATATGATTGTAAAAAGAATTATCTTTTGGGTAAAAAAGCAACGTTGCCATACTTGCCATCTTACACCTCGCACAGATCGGCAACAACGTATCGATGAATGCCTGAGATGAATTCGCACAAATATTCCAGTCCAGTCATATACGTAATGGCAAGCTTGTTATAATATATTAAATCTAGGGTTCAGTACGTATTTTTATGAAAGATTTTTTTATGGTGAAATTTAAATTTGATAACTGGGACTTTTGAATATGAAGGCAGGGATATCTGAATATGACATCTTGACATCTGGATGTGAAGACCTGGGTGTCTGGTCATGTGCATATGAAATGCTGGACAGCTGAATATGAAGACCAAAGCTTCAGGAGATGATCACCTGAACATCTGGAAATGAAGATCTGAAAATGTGGAGCTGAAGACCTGGACATCTGGACATCACACCTGCACATATAAATTTGAAGACGTGGGAGTCTGGTCATGTGGATACGAAAACCTGGACAGCAGGACATGAAGTCCAGGACATCACATCCAGATGTACAGGTGATGTCCAGATGTCATATTTAGATAGCCTGTCTTGATATCCAAAAGTCCCAGTAATCAAATTTAAATTTCACTATAAAAAATCCTTCATAAAAATAAGTATATTGAACCCTAAATTGTATTTAATATTGAAACTTGCTATTTTATAATTTTTTAGCATTTCATGATTTTCTTTTGTTTTTCACGTACAGCCGATGGCGCTGTCAAGGCAAGCAACATCGAGGTAGCATGCATTTAGGTCTCAAAGTGCTTTTATATAAATAGTAGTAGTCAGTAGTTTGTAATAAATCTGCTAGACGTCGCCCCTAAATGTCACAAAATATTACGCACACATCATCAAGAATCTCAATTTTTGTCGTATTTTAAATGCCGTTTTTCTCGTAAATTATTATACATTATTATGTTAAATTCAACATGAGAGCACAATTACTTCATAAGAATTGGAAATTCGATTTTATTATGAGAATCATTAACGAAATTTAGAGCATTGCTGTAGAACAAAATGTATGGACAGCCAAAGCTTGGCTTTCACCTTAACAGGGTGCGCGCTGATCAGCGCTTCCGCATTCCAGAGGTTAAGTTTGGCGATTCTGCGGGCTATGTCGGTTACTTTAGTTCTCCTACGGATCTCCTCATTTCTGATTCGATCGCGCAGGGAAACTCCGAGCATAGCGCGCTCCATCGCCCTTTGGGTGACCTTGAGCCTTCTTATGAGGCCCATAGTAAACGACCACGTCTCTGTTCCGTATGTCATTACTGGCAACACACACTGGTCAAAGACCTCAGTCTTGAGACACTGCGGTATTTTGGACGAGAAGATATCGCGAAGCTTCCCGAACGCTGCCCAGCCGAGTTGGATTCGACGGTTGACCTTTTTCTCGAAGTTGGACTTACCTAACTGAACTGTTTGTCCCAGGTATACATAATTGTCAACAACTTCGAGTGTAGTCTCCAACTGGCTGCTGACGGCTGGCGTACACATTAGTAAAAAAGTAAATGTGTAATATCCATGTGTTTCCAGCGCAGACAGTGTGCACATGCGTGGGCGCACGCCACCTGTCGGCGGGGCGCGTGGGCGCGGCGCTGGCGTGGGGCGTGCGCGCGCGCAGCCCGCCGCTGTGCGCGCGCGCGGCCACGAGGGCGCTGCGGGCTTACACGCACACTGGTATGTAGTGGCATTGACAATCAGCATGCACATCATCAATCTTCGTCTCTCAGCCGAAAGACGTCCACTGCTGGACAAAGGCCTCCCCCACTGGGGGGTTTTGCCGTAATCGCCACGCTTGGCAGGCGGGTTGGCGATCGCAGTGTGATGTCATAGTACGCGGAAAGATGCTGCTGCCCATCCTCCGATGTTTTGAATCCCTTAGTCGCCTCTTACGACACCCACGGGAAGAGATGGGTTGGTGCTATTCTAGGGCCACACCACAGGCCGTCACACCACATCATCAATACATATAATAAAACTGTAACTGGTCTGTGTCTGTATATAGAAGATTTTTAAGAAAAAAACTATGAGGGGTCTTCATGGGGCCAATAGAAGCCAAAACCATTTTTTGTAGAATTTTTGTCTGTTTTTCTGTCTGTACGTGATGCGCTTCACGCAAAAACTACTGGACCAAATTTGATGTGGTTTTCACTGTTGTATTGTAGAAGGTCTAACTTAAAATCTGACGTCAATTCCATCTTGATACGCCGCTAAGAACCTGAGATATGCGCAGATGAAGTCGCGGGCATAGGCTAGTCAAAAAATAAGCGTTCAGATTCAATAGTTTAGTATACCGATAAAAATTAGACTTACCTATAATTCTTTCTTACAAGATCCGCTTCGGGTCGCTGCACCGCAGTAGCAGTATATTTCTTTTGTTTTTCTTTAAAACCACTAGCTAAACTACACCCGCCCGACCCCCGCTCACCGCATAGACCGATATTACATGACGCGATACTGTTTTACATGACGCGACCTGGGAGTCTAAAAAGGCCACTTTGACGAATCAGAATATGATTCATTTCTCATTTTCTAAATATTTAAAAATAAACCTTATAAGTAGTAACATAGGTTTCATTTTTAAATTTTTAGGAACTAAGAAATGAATCATATTCCGATTCATCAAAATGGCCGTTTTAGACCCCTGTTCTTCATATAAAATTCCGTATATTGTATTCCAGATGGCAACGCATCATTACCAGCCCCGGACCTCCTCCTGACTGCGGGAGCGTCCATGCTGTTGGCAGATGACTTGCTGTTCCTGAGCAAATACTGCGACTTCCACCGACTGTACAAGAGTAGGGAGTTCAAGAAAGCGGCCAAACTGCTTGTGTCTTTGATCACATCTAATATTGCGCCGGATTAGTAAGTATTTCCATTAATAACATACATTATGTATTTCTAGCTTTCGCCCGCGGCTTCGCCTGCGTGAATTTCCCACGAGAAATCTGCTTTTTCCTGGGATGAAAGGTACCCTATGTCTTTCTGCGTACTTCCAGCTATGTGTATGCGAAATTTCAGGAAGATTGGTTCAGTAGATAGAGCGTGAAGAGGTAACAAACAAACTCACTTTCGCATTTATAATATTAGTTAGGATTAGGATTAGTATGGCGATGTTCAAACAATGGCACACATGTTGTCATGTCCCAAATGTCCAACTTCCTGCACAATGGAGGACTTGAAAGAGGCCAACGATAGGGGTTCAGTGTGGCCAAATACTCTGGTCCTGATTTGAATAGCCATTCCAACTCAACAAGAACTATGGGTCGATGAATTTAGTCCATTAATTTTACAATCCTACTAATATTGTAAATGCGAAGTTTGGATGTGAGTATGTTTCTGAATCATGCAAAATCTTCTGGACAGATTTTGATAAAATTTGGTACACTTGTAGAAAAATACTGTATAATAGCACAAAGGATACCTTTTTGCACCAAAATTCCCAATATATAAAAATATAACATTCAAAATTTGCTTCACAGCTTCTGGGAAACCTTACTCCTCGACGCCCTCCCCTTACTTGAGTCAGACGAGCCCATCCTATCATCATCAGACACCTTCGAGTTAATGCAGTGTCTTGAGCTGAAGTCCAAGGAGCTGAGCGGGGAGCGAGCTGATCTGCTGAGGCTGGCATTATCCAGGAATCTGGCCCGGACGCTGTTAGAGGATGTGCCGGACCCTAACTAGTGTGGTGGAACAGTTTTAGTAATAAGATGGTTGTATGTTGTGATTAAAGTTAAGATAGTGTGGTTCAAAACTAAAGTTGGTTTTAATGTATAAGTGGTCAAGTATTTAACTCTGTATATTAAGTATTAACATGTTGAAGCATGTAAAAAACTGTACTTTGGTAAAGCACAGGGCACACCGCCAGCTAGCTAGTGAGCTGGCGGGCGAAGCTAGGCAATATGGAAACTATGAGCTAAGCTATGTGGGTTCACACCAAAAACGGTACTAGAGAGCGAGGTGGCGTGCGATTTCCCATAATTCTATCACCTATTTTTACTCATCAGCTTGCTCACTGGCGTCGTTGGATACCTTCGGCCGCATCGCTCATAACTTTATATCTCTGTAGTTTGCACCAAAGTATAAAAAGAGGTGAAATGCTCATCCCACATCACATGCTAGCTCATTGTGGAAAATGCTGAAGATATATGCCATTTTTATATCACTTTGTACTTTTGTGATAAAAAGCATGATTGTTGAAGTCTTGTGGTTTTGATAATGAATGGTTGAAGGATAACACTGATAATGAGATCAATTAAAAACTTATTTTTTACCGTTTGTATTTTTCTGATTAAACCAATTTTGTTATGGTCATCTGTGTCTTAGGACGGCGGATTAGCCTAGTAACAAGATTAGCAAATGTAATGGGCCCCTAACATTAATTTGGCCCCCCTGCAAATGATGTATGATTGGTAGGATACTTGGATAAATCAGAGGAGTTTCATATCAAGGGTGTATAAATAAACAAGTTCATTTTCTCATTGATTTACATTTAGTCAAATTATGATAAAATCTTATACTAATCACAGCATCATGATCACAAAATGTTTTGTACTTTCTACAAAATAAAATTTTGCTTGAATAAAAGATAAAATAAGATTCTACTTATCTCATTTTAAACAAAGGTTCATAATGTATGGAGCATCTTATTTAAACAATTCAAAAACTATGAGGATTCAAAGGGCCTGCTCCAGATCTGACTTCTACTTATTCTTTCTTTCTAATACACCATTGTGAGAAGGCATCTGACATGGCGACTAAAAACAACTTAATTAAATACACTTTGCATCTCTATCATTAACAATATGAAATATTTTTTACTATTGAACAGCCAACATTATTTCTTATTCTTGTAAAAAGCTTCCATAGATTCCAGCTCCTCAATTTTACAGTCCAAGATTTTGTCAAATCCTTCGTAGTGAAATCTTGCATATATAAACTTCCCTCTCAACATGTATGGTAACCAGATTCTATCATCCAACCACATCTGGTCATATGGTATATCATCAATATTAAACCATTTTGGTCGCATTTCTTCAGATTCTTTTAGGGTTCCGGTGAAGATACTGGTTGAATAAACTCGTACATCCATCAACGTAGGTTGGCCTTCAAATGTGAATTCTAAAATGTCCAACATTATTCAGATCAGAAGTTTTCGCGTCTAAATTACATTCTTCCTTTAACTCTCGTGCAGCAGCGTCTATTATGCTCTCGTTAGGTTCAACTTTACCACCAAAACCATTCCATTTGTTTACACCGAAACCGCGTTTCTTCAAACCTAAGAGAATTTGCTTTTTCTGTTGTTAAAAATACCAGAGTATACAGTTTTCTTTGCATTATATCTAGAGGAGTTCACAAAATCAAAAATAAACTAAATTTTAATTCAATAACTCCTCACCGAAAGATTTAATTTTCATACAATAAATAGGTTATGTTTTTGTGTCAATCAATCAGTACGTTGTTGTTGAAAATCGCGCGCGAGTATTTGACAGTTTCTTTTTTTTTTAAGAATTTGGCTGACATTTCCCAAACGTGAGACCTACCAGCCGCGTATTTTTGCAAGTATAAAGATTTTTTTTTATCTTTAACACTTTAACTCGATGAATATTATTGAACCTCTAAATTATCGAACCTCTATATTTGCACCTCTAAATTTAAATTCTCGCATATTGACCCTAGTGATATAATTAAAACTTTTAAAGAACTAAACATTAAGAAGTCTGAGGATCACTGGGGTATGTCTGTTAGCATAATTTTCCATATAATAAATATCATAGCTGTCGACTTAGCTTATATATTTAATAAATGTGTTGACCAAGGCATTTTTCCAAATTTAATGAAACTTAGCAAATTAATTCCACTGTTTAAAAAAGGTGAAAAATCAGAGCCTGGCAACTATAGACCTATATCTATTTTGCCAGTCTTGAGTAAAGTATTTGAAAAGATTATGCTTAGTCAAATGCAACAGTACTTTAATATCCAAAATCTATTTCACGGCCAACAATTTGGATTTACTAGTGGTAAATGCACAACTGATGCGGGAGTGGCTTTGGTTACTCATATCTTCAATGCATGGGAAGATTCACAGGATGCAATTGGAGCGTTTTGTGATTTATCTAAGGCGTTTGACTGTGTTGACCATGAGACTCTCTTGCTCAAGCTCTCTCAGTACGGTTTTGACACTAAATCAATAGAACTAATAAAATCTTATTTAAGTGATAGGCTGCAGACTGTATACCTAAATAACGTAAAATCTAAAGGATAAAAAGTTATGATTGGCGTACCTCAAGGTTCAATTTTAGGACCTTTCCTTTTTTTATTTAGTCTATGTCAACGACCTGCCTTATATGGTTGAGAAGCAGGCTGGTATAGTGTTGTTTGCTGATGACACGTCTTTAATTTTTAAGACTGACCGCCATAGCGAAAATGTGGATGCTGTGAACAGCACTTTGTCTGCCATATCAGACTGGTTTTTCTGCTAATAACCTGATGCTTAATGCAAGTAAGACCCATTGCATTAAATTTACGCTTCCTAATGTTAGGCAGGCCCATGTTGATATCAATATAAATAGTAATAAGTTAGAGTTCATTGAAAGTACCACATTTTTAGGAATAACATTAGATTCTAAATTACAATGGGGTGCTCACATTTCTAATTTGTCTAAAAAACTGAGCTCCGCGGCTTATGCTGTAAGACGAATCAGACAACTGACGGATGTGGCAACTGCTAGGTTGGTTTATTTTAGTTATTTCCATAGCCTAATGTCGTATGGCCTATTACTTTAGGGAGCAGCTGCCGACATACAAACAATTTTTATACTTCAAAAAAGAGCTATTCGTTTTATTTACAGATTAAGAAAAAGAGATTCACTCAGAGATTTCTTCAAAGATATAGATATTTTAACCTTACCATCCCAATATATTTTTGATAACATTATGCATGTTAGGAAAAATATTTCGTCTTTCAAAAAAGTTTGTGATGTCACAGATATATCCCTGCGAAACAAACATAACTTGTACGTTCCAGGGCACAGACTGGCTAGGGTTAGGAAATCATTTGTGGGAAACTGTATACGATATTATGACGATATTATAATAAAATACCAAAATCTGTCCTTGATATGCCTGACAAGAAATTTAAACATTATATTAAGGAGACACTTTGTAAGAAGGCATATTATACGACGGATGATTATGTAAATGACAAAAATGCGTGGCCCGAGCCTGGTACAGTGACCTCCTAAGACTGTCATATTACTCTCTAGGTACATTGTGTACTTTTACTTTTACAATGACATTTTATTAATTTATAATTTTTATTAATTTATAAATTTGACATTTAATATATATATATATTCAATGTATATTCGTCCACATATACAGTTATTTAATTGTAAGACATATGTTGTAAAGTGACGTCTTTGGAGAAAATGCAGCAGTGGAGTTTGTTGCGCCGCCTCTTCTCCACTTGCGCTTTGGAGGCGGTGGTAAACTTAGCTTTAAGTAATTTTTTTGACGTCAACTAACTAAAAAACAAGAAAGTGACGATTTATAAGTGCTATTTTTAAGCCTACATGAATAAAAATATTTGACTTTGACTTTGAACAAGCAAATAGAACATTTTAAAGCCTAATAATGATATTAGCAACCATAGACTTGACTTATAATATGCTAGTACGCCAGGTATATTATAAGTTTATGATAACACCCAAGAATAAGAGCTAAACGGAACCAATGGAGGAGCTAATAGGTAATCTAGTTCTCTATTTCAGTAAAACTAGTAGATAAGTAATATTATAAACTAGCTGTTACAGTCTTTTAACGAGTTTTGGCTAAGGACGTTCACATAGGTAGTCATCTTTTAGATACGACAATCCTGGCTATAAAAAGTACCTATTGGTTAATCCAAGTCCAAGTAATAAAAAGTTTTACTACCAACATGACGCCAGGAACTATTTGACGAAAGTCACTAGAGTGAGTTTCATCTAGAGATGTGGATGGAGCTAATGATAACATGAAGTCATCACGCGTCGTCATTTCCGCTTTTGCTGCTGTTACTAAAAGCCACTAAAGAAGACCTTCATATAAACATACCTATTGTGATGTGTTCCTTTATTTTGCCAAGACGAAATTATATTGTTGACCTACTACTACCTACCAAGGTCTATAATCCATTGATATAGGTACACTTTACACAGCTTTTACCCGCGTCTTCGCCCATACGTCAATTTCCCACGGGAACAGTGATTTTTCCCGGGATGATGGTTTTCCCTATGTGACTTCTAACTATGTGTATGCGTTTTAGGAAGATTGGTTTAGTAGGTAGATAAAGAGTGAAGAGTAACAAACAAACTCACTTCCACATTTTTAATATTAGTTAGGATTACAGTAATAGAATAGGTATAAAGGTAAAACAAAAACAGTAAAAATATTTTGTCTGTAAATTTAGTATATTTGACTGAAATGGATAGAGGGACACTTAAAAAGAATAATAGAAAGCAAACAATTTTTTTTGGAATTTATTGTCTGTCTGTCTGTATGTATGTATGTACGCGTTTCATGCAAAAACTACTGGACGGATTTGAATGAAACTTTTTTTGTTGTATAGCTATTAAGCCTGGGCAACATATAGGCTATAATTGATTTTGAAAACAGGAACATCTGATGAAGAACCATAACAGAACTGCTAAACTATAAGAAATATGGAAATGGTACCTTTGCAAAAGTTTATCAATCTGATGAGCATTTTCTGTTGACGTATAAAAATTGAAGATCAGGATCATCTCATGAAGAATTTCAAGGGACCAGCTACATTATTTCATATATGGAAATGGCGCCTTAGCAAAAGTCGTTCAACCTGATAAGCATTTTCGGCTGACGTATAAAAATTGAAGATTATGGAACATCTGATGAAGAACTCCAAGAGAGTACGAGTCCAAGAGAGAAGTACTCTATAAAATAAATGGAAATGGGGCCTTAGCAAAAGTCGTTCAACCTGATGAGCATTTTCTACTGACGACGTATGAATATACAGGACACGGGATAGGACAAAGTGGGACTCAGGGTAGGAGTGGTGGTACATGGGAAATTGTAGATAACGAGCAGATGAAGATCGTTTATTGAATGGAATATCACTTTTGATTCATTTTAACACCGCGACTGTACTACGAGTACCTAATATATTCCCGCGGGACAAGGATAAACAAATGGCTGAAATTTTGAGTAAGCTGGAGTTTAGATTACTACAGTTTGGAACACAAAATGATTTTTACACGACTGACCAAAAAAGGAGTGTTATGTTTTCAGGGTTCATGTATGTATGTATGTAATTTCTTTATTCCACCATAAGTCCTGAACGGCTTAACAGATTTTGATGTGAGAGGTATTGTTAGATTCCTTGCATTAGCCCGAATGACATAGGCTATGTAAGATGTCAGTCGTGTTTTTTATTTTTAAATAATTAGCTTGTTCATCTAAGCGAAACATGTGAGCGAGAAGCCGCAGGCAACAGCTAGTAAAAAAGTAAAAATGGTTAGATGATATCGTTATCATAATAGAAGGATATTATCTAACAAACACATATTTAATAAAACTTACGTGGGTCCTACATTAATCTGCATAAATTAATTCTTTTCAACAGACTTTATTATAATTTATAATACAATATAATACAATTAAAGGTTTAGGCAGAGTCCCCATCTAAGAACAAACATTCGTTAATCTTTGTACACATAAATGGTTTATCGTGCGTGAGCTTCCAGTCGGACAAACTTAATTTGGATTACCTAGCTTTAGTGTGAGCTATTTTATTTTATTTTACTTTTATTTTATTTTATAGGAAGAGCAACAGCTATAATTTTAGTCTTAAATGTATAAATGGAATAGTTAGTAAAGGAGCCACTTAAAGGTCCTCGCAGATAAAAGCAGAATAACTATAGAACGAAAGTTGAACACTACGAATAACACGCTATTAAGAGTTAAAATAATTAATAAGAATAATGACAACATAGGTATATTTACAATTATATATTCACAATTCGCCTTAACGTTAGGCAAGCTTGGAATTATGGCAGGGGCGCGGCAGGTGCGAGAGCTTTTTTAAAAGCTTCCAGCTATAATGAGATGAATGCATAAGGGGTACTTATGAAGAGTAACAATGTAACTTTGCTAAAAGTAGGAAAATGCATTTATAGATCGTTAACAAGTATTTACAAACATTGCTTAAATAACTGCAGGGATGGTCTCGTCAAGATGGGCGATCCTTAAAACTGAATAACAACGACATAAAAAAAAAAAACCATTTATATTGCCATATTTCTAAATTGCACAGAAGTAGACAATTGAATGCCTCAGCTTGTGTTGTCCCCAACTATGAGTTGGAGACGCTGATTTTCAGGCACCCCCCCTCCCTGAGATCTAATGCGGGAGTTGGTAAAAAGAGGGCTAAAGCATTTAAAAAATAAAAATCATCAAAAATAATCTTTTAAATTCTATTACTTACTAAGTAGTTCGAATAAAAAAGTTTTTTAATCGTTAAATTAAAATATTCTATGAGTTATAATCGGGCCGAAACCTAAACTCCCGTATGACAGGTGTCATCAGGGTCAAGCCCATGAAGTTCCGAATTTTTTAAATTTTTAATCTATGCGCGGAAATGTAGTACTTGAACTTCCGGCTTGCCCGTTTAGGGAGTTCCATTGCATCCGTCTTCAATAAATCGTTAGTGAAAATGTAAAAAATCGCGATACATCGATCAATTTATCGATTTATTTAACAAGTTTTGTAAATGTTGGATATAAAAATTATTGCGTTTTATGATTTAAAATATTTAACATTAAAGTAATACAAAAAAAAGAAAGAAAAGGACAATAATTCACGCAATCGTATCGAATCGTGACATCAAGTAGATAATATCATTCACAATGAATTTATTATCCATGTTATTGACGATGACAGCGACTCAGACTCAGGTTCAGACTTCTGATTAATAAAAATAATTATTTTATTTCGATTTGTTTGTTTACGTAACATCAAATAATCGCAGCGATTCGTGTTTAGGTACATCACTATTATTGTCAAAGTGACATACGTCATACGGGAGTTTAGGTTTCGGCCCGATTATAGTTGACGACGTCATGTTAATAATTTAAGTAAGTACCTACTTTCGTGTAACCATGGAACTAATAGGTACCTACCTGTTATACAAGTTACGATATTATTTTGTTTATTATTTTTATTTCTGTAGCTTAAGAAATAATTATCCTGCAGAATATTTTCCGTTAGTTATCATATCAGTCTAGCCGTTTGATAAATTGCTTTTCTCTGTATAAATTTTTCCGTAGATTAAACTTAGGCCGCATTGTACCATATTTGAAGTTAGGCTTAGTTGGCTGGTTAGGTTTTAACATTTAGGCTTAGTTGCACTGAAATTGAAGTTTTTTACTAAGGTTTGTACCTTATCATGCAATTAAGAATTTGAGATTGAGTTTGAAAAGTTATGGTTACGTTTAGTCATACAATTTGATAACTGGTACAAGACATATTTTGCCTAACCGGCAGGTACTGTTACCAAAACTTTATATAGTAACTAGCTGCTGCCCGCGGCTTCGCCGCGTGAGTTTCCTTAGATGAAAAATCTTTTTGTATTCCAAACTGTAGTAACCTAAACTCCAGTACTCAAAATTTCAGCTATTTGGTTATCCCGTGTCCCGCGGGAATATACTTACTCGTAGTACAGTCGCGGTGTTAAAATGAATCAAAAGTGATATTTCATTCAATAAACGATCTTCGTCTGCTCGTTATCTACAATTTCCCGTGTACCACCACTACCACCCAGAGTCCCTCTTTATCCTATCCCGTGTCCTGTCTATTTATACGTCAGTAGAAAATGCTCATCAGGTTGAACGACTTTTGCTAAGGCCCCATTTCCATTTTTTATAGAGTAGCTGGTCTCTTGGAGTTCTTCATCATATGTTGCATAAACTTAAATTTTTATACGTCAGCAGAAAATGCTCATCAGGTTAAACGACTTTTGCTAAGACGCCATTTCCATATACATATGTAATAGTGTAGCTGGTCCCTTGGAATTCTTCATCAGATGATCCTGATCTTCGATTTTTAAACGTCAACAGAAAATGATCGTCAGATTGATAAACTATTGCACTGGTACCATTTCCATATTTCTTATAGTTTAGCTGTTCTGTTAAGGTTCTTCATCAGGTGTTCCAGTTTTCAAAATCACTTATAGCCTATATGTTGCCCAGGCTTAATAGCTATACAACAAAAAAAGTTCTATCAAATCCGTCCAGCAGATATTGCGTGAAACGCGTACATACATATACAGATGGACAGACAGACAGACAGACAGACAAAAAATTCCAAAAAAATGTTTTTGCTTTCTGTTATTCTTTTTAAGTGTCCCTCTATCCATTTCAGTCAAAAATACTAAATGTACTGTACAGACAAAATATCTTTACTGTTTTATTATTATCCCCCGACCCCTAAGCGCGAAGTAGAAATCACCAAAATTGCGCAGCGCCATCTATTGAAAATATTGAGAAATAATTTCAGCTTACATTTCTCATTTTATCAACGCCATCTATTGGATATTATTTTGCTTGGCACAATCAGTAGATGACCGGAAATAAATTTGCAAATGAATTTATTCGTTTCTTTTCAAAATTAAAAAAAAAGTAAGAAATTAATTCTAGAAAACAAATAAAAAACGAAAACAGAAAATTATTGTTAGTGGCAGGATTCGATTCAGCTACTTCCAGCTACTTTTTGAAATATTTCCTTACTAATATAATAACTAATATTTTAAAAAATATAGAATTCTAAAAAACTAATACAAAACGCAAAAAAAATTGGAAAAAAAAGTCACATCTGGCAGGATTCGAACCCTGTACTTAAAAAAATAATTCGCGGCCTCTACCAATAGGCCAACATGCATTGCTTGTGACTGGCGAAATTTCAAATGGGATTTGTCTAAAGGTACGCAAATTCACCCCTTTTTTGGACTGTAGGGTTGAAATTGTGAACAACCCTTTCTTATGTGGGCAGTATATTGTATAATGAAGACACTAACCAAATTTCACGTTTATAGCTTTTATAGTTTCGGTTTTGTGATGATAAATTAGTTTACCTCCTCATTTTTTACCCCTTTAGAGGTTGAATTTCAAAAAACGCTGAAACACGCCATTGGTTATTTTTGTTGAGAAGCATTCTTGCCAAGTTTCAAGTAAATCAGTGAAGATTTTAATTTTTTTTCATACAAACTTTGCCCTCAATTTTAACCCCCTTAGGGGTCTAATTTTGAAAAATCCTTTCTTATCTGAGCACTACGTATTAACATAAAACTTCGGTCCAAATTTCAAGTTTATAGCTTTTATGGTTTAGGCTGGGCGTTGATTTATCAAACACCCTTGTTCTTTTATATATATACTAGCTGCTGCCCGCGGCTTCGCCCGCGTGAGTTTCCTTATATGAAAAATCTTTTTGTGTTCCAAACTGTAGTAACCTAAACTCCAGTACTGAAAATTTCAGCTATTTGGTTACCTATCCCGTGTCCCGCGGGAATATATTAGGTACTCGTAGTACAGTCGCGGTGTTAAAATGAATCAAAAGTGATATTTCATTCAATAAACGATCTTCGTCTGCTCGTTATCTACAATTTCCCGGGTACCACCACTACCACCCAGAGTCCCTCTTTATCCTATCCCGTGTCCTGTCTATTTATACGTCAGTAGAAAATGCTCATCAGGTTGAACGACTTTTGCTAAGGCCCCATTTCCATTTTTTATAGAGTAGCTGGTGTCTTGGAGTTCTTCATCAGATGTTGCATAAACTTAAATTTTTATACGTCAGCAGAAAATGCTCATCAGGTTAAACGACTTTTGCTAAGGCGCCATTTCCATATACATATGTAATAGTGTAGCTGGTCCCTTGGAATTCTTCATCAGATGATCCTGATCTTCGATTTTTATACGTCAACAGAAAATGCTCATCAGATTGATAAACTTTTCCAAAGGTACCATTTTCATATTTCTTATAGTTTAGCTGTTCTGTTAAGGTTCTTCATCAGATGTTCCAGTTTTTAAAATCACTTAGGTATAGCCTATATGTTGCCCAGGCTGAATAGCTATACAACAAAAAAAGTTCTGTCATATCCGTCCAGCAGATATTGCGTGAAACGCGTACATACATATAAAGATGGACAGACAGACAGACAGACAAAAAATTCCAAAAAAATGTTTTTGCTTTCTGTTATTCTTTTTATGTGTCCCTCTATCCATTTCAGTCAAAAATACTAAATGTACTGTACAGACAAAATATCTTTACTGTTTTATTATTATCCCACGACCCCTAAGCGCGAAGTAGAAATCACCAAAATTGCGCAGCGCCATCTATTGAAAATATTGAGAAATAATTTCAGCTTACATTTCTCATTTTATCAACGCCATCTATTGGATATTATTTTGCTTGGCACAATCAGTAGATGACCGGAAATAAATTTGCAAATGAATTTATTCGTTCTTTTCAAAATTAAAAAAAAAGTAAGAAATTAATTCTAGAAAACAAATAAAAAACGAAAACAGAAAATTATTGTTAGTGGCAGAATTCGATCCAGCTACTTCCAGCTACTTTTTTGAAATATTTCTTTACTAAAATATTTAAAAAAAAAATAGAATTCTAAAAAACTAATACAAAACGCAAAAAAAATTGGAAAAAAAAGTCACATCTGGCAGGATTCGAACCCTGTACTTAAAAAAATAATCCGCGGCCTCTACCAATAGGCCAACATGCATTGCTTGTGACTGGCGAAATTTCAAATGGGATTTGTCTAAAGGTACGCAAATTCACCCATTTTTTGGACTGTAGGGTTGAAATTGTGAACAACCCTTTCTTATGTGGGCAGTATATTGTATAATGAAGACACTAACCAAATTTCACGTTTATAGCTTTTATAGTTTCTGTTTTGTGATGATAAATTAGTTTACCTCCCCTTTTTTACCCCTTTAGAGGTTGAATTTCAAAAAACGCTGAAACACGCCATTGGTTATTTTTGTTGAGAAGCATTCTTGCCAAGTTTCAAGTAAATCAGTGAAGATTTTAATTTTTTTTTCATACAAACTTTGCCCTCAATTTTAACCCCCTTAGGGGTCTAATTTTTGAAAAATCCTTTCATATCTCTTAATCGTATATGTCTCGTGAAGGACAGAAAAAAAGTGTGTTCAATCGTCGTGGCCTCCTCGAGGTCACCCGTTACCCGTCCGACAAGAAGCGCTAGAAATACTAGTAAAACTATATTTATCTCGCTCTAATTTCTTTTGAGTTATATAGGAAGGACAAGGCAAGACTATAAGGTGTAAATTTCCTATGTTCACGTCCATTGTTAATGCCATATCCGACATTGAACTTTCGATTAGTACGCGCGCCTAATGGCGCGCCGTAACGGTATTGTGGTTGATTGTGGAACAGTGATATTAAATTATATATTGTTGGTGTGTGAAGTATTTATTTCTACATAAATATGAACAGGTAAGTCAAGAACAATTTTTAAGTCATAGAATATGTATTTACTCGAGATTTTTTAGTGAAATTTATTGTTTACGAAACATAGTAACTGAAGTTGCTCCAAACTTCGCACATTACGAAGGATTTATAAATAAAAATACATTATTTATTAGGAATTGTAATTATTATCACTAAATTTGTTTATTTTTAAATGTGTATTAATCATTAATGTTAAGTAAGCTCCACAAAACAATGTGTAAAAAACCAAATCAAAATACGCGCTACCCAATGTGGCCTCCTAGAGGCCTTCGACAGTCACGTAATACGATTCAGAGGTGTTTGTTTAGTTTTTTTACTCCTCAATAAAACTGTGCTGATATTTAAAACTTTGTTTATGTTGAATACAATACCAAAGCCATTGTATAAAAATATTTACGACCTACTAAGCTCTGAATGGAGTCTCGGAATCTCAAGTGTAAACCGACCATTTTTTGTCGCAACATGTGCGTCGCACCCACTTGAGACGTATATTTGTAAACAGTGTAGAGCAAAAAAAGTTAGCGGACTTAAGTGTTTTTATTGTTTGAATAGTTAAGTCTATGTTTATTTTAATAAATAAAATCATTTCATCTGCTATTTTAATGTTTTTATTTTTATTACAATCACTTTTCTATAGAATTCGGGTAAAAATCACAAATGGTATTTTGATCTCCTAATAACTATTGAATAACAGGTTAAAATGTTATTATATGAGATACAGTCGGATAGCTTATTTCATAAGATTCCATAGATATAACTTTCAGTGATAGTTTTCTTTAAAAGTTGTGAGATAAATATATATTTCTGCCGCGTGGAAGTCCGACCGGAAATGATATGTCATCCTGACGATTGACGGATTTTTTGCAAATCTGACAATTGAAAGGTTATCTGAGCACTACGTATTAACATAAAACTTCGGTCCAAATTTCAAGTTTATAGCTTTTATGGTTTAGGCTGGGCGTTGATTTATCAAACACCCTTGTTCTTTTATATATATAGATATATAGATATATAGATTTTCTCTTACTGTCAAAGTAAAACGGTGAACCTACCCTTATCGATTTGAATTTTTACCTTTTGTTTTAACTGGTTCAATTAAGGAATTCTGAATAGGTAACTAATCTGTTTATACTTGGGTGCAGGGCAACTCATGTTTTGCCTAAACGGTACTTAACTGGATTTTTGTTATTATCAAAGTAAGGTGGTGCAAACCAGCCTTAAGTACAAACTTCTCTTAATTGATTCTTTATTGGATTTTTGAATATCAAACTAATCCATCAGTTTATTGGAGAATATTAAGTATATTCTTGTTCAAATATCTCTTTTATTATTTTATTTTTTGCATTTAAACTTATCTATCAATTTAGTAAAATACCAGAGAATTGTTTTTCATTTAGAACGAAGCAATTTTGCTCCGTTTAACCCTCAAAAGGCTGAAATCGTGGTTGATCGTTTGTATGAAAAACATTCTAGTGGGCGAAGCCTCGGGCAATAGCTATATTTTATTATTATTTTTATGTTTTCGGAAAACTTATATACAGTAAAACAAAACGAAATAAAGAATACCGTTTATAGATAAAAGTTTTTCTAAGTATAATTAAGTCAAAATCAATTACATGTATACAAGTAATTAAGTATCCCACCAAAACATTTACATATAAAGTGTTGCCAAGAGGAAACCATATGGCTCACACTGACAAAAAAATATTTTCATGTAAATTCAAGCTCTAACCTCTAACTCTACCACGCTAACTTTACGAGCTCTAACATCCCAAGCTTTACACCATAGTAAAATGATTTACTTAGTGTTCATTACTTTTCTGTTATGCATTAGTTCTCGCAGTAACGAAACGGCCAAGCAACATATTTTTACTAAGGTACAGTTTGGGAAGTAGAGTAAGGGCGGTAAAGTTAGAAGCTTGGCTTGGTGCGCGAGTTTGACTCGCACTTGGCCGGTTATTTTCCCTTTATCCACCAAGTTTGCTCTTGACCACAATCTTGCCCGAGGACAGAGTTGAGGTCTACGATGTAGCGAGCTTACCTAGAAGCAGCCTATTCACTCTGGTTTTGAAGAGTCACGTTGTATACGCTATGTGTTGTTACTATTTCGAGCTGGTCCTCTCCATCCTTTTGGTAGGTAATTATTTATTTATTTATTTATTTACGGAAGATTTACAGCATACATTAAACAATAGTAATAATATAGCTAGGAAAATGCCAATTACAAATCTTCACAAATAGATTACAAGTACAATTAAGTACACTAACTTGATTTCACTTAGACTACGGCCTCAGACCATACATTATGCATAATAAGGTAAATTCAGGGCTACGTCGTAACGAAACTTAATAAATGGAGGTCCGGAATTCATGCTCCAATCCAGGAATTTCCGCCGGGACTAATATTGCCGTTGATTACATAACTTACCCCAGTTTTATTAATGCGCGAACATTCTTCAAGTGCGCTCCGCGAATATTTATTCGTTGTGTGTTCGTTTGTATGTTGAGTTGTGTTGTGATGACATTTTAATGATGGCAGATAACGTGCTTTGGTGCAATAAAGCATTTTTACTTACTTACTTACTAATTAAGAGGTGGCAGCATCCAGATATTATGTACTTACATCGAGATATTATGTACTTTCGATGGGTGGTAGCCTTATATTAAAAAATCTATATAATTTACATATTTTTTTTCTAAAAGACGCTCCCTTTTCTTGCTAATGTCTTACTAGGAATGGCTTTTGTGAAATCGTGCAGTGGAGTTGAAAAATAATTCTATAAGAACATCTATTAAAAATAATTTAGCCGCTGGCTGACTGACTAATTGTATCAGCCCAAAAACGGTTTGAAATTTGGCATTTTCAGATTGATATCAAAGCAGAGACGAAACCGCTGAAAATTTGCAGAGATGTAGATATAGTGTACGTAAGTGAACACTTAAGAAAATAATTTTGGTAATTGGTCATTCTACCCAAAATAGGGTCAATTGGGTAATGTAGCAATAAATATTCGGGGAATAATATGTCTACAAATCCGAGCCATATTATGATTTTGAATTTAATACTTCTTCTTATAGCAAAAAATATAATTCACAACATTTTTCTATTTCTCTATTTCTATTGTAAGAAAAGGAGTGCGGCCGCGTAATATTTCTCTCTAGATATGAAGGTAATATTTCCCTTTCATTTCTCAGTTCGCTGTAGCGCTCTCAAAATATGAACGGAAAAAATTGCGACTGATCCCTTCTAAGACGGTTCTAGGGTTCCAAAGGTAGAAACGAGATCCGGTTTCTGTGCCTCATGAACCGTGATAGTGACAGTATCAGAACGATATTTATGCTGTGCTGATTCACATACAACGTAAGATAGTGCTTGCAACTTTAGAGTAATGTTGGAAATTCTAACACTAATTTTAAGATTTTATTATTGTCTATGTACAAGTTTCATGTTTTGTATATAGCAACACCTTTGTTACATTATCTCTCTTCCGTGTGTGTCTTTATGTGCAATAAACGTGTCCTCCAGCATTCTCGGATTTCAATTAACCAGCCCTCAAAGTTCGCAGTCCACTTTATAAAAAACCACAATTTTATTCACTCAGTTGTTATTGAGATAGTTCCTTATTATAAGAATAAGACACATATTATGTTGTAAAGTAACGTCTTCGGAGAAAATGCAGCAGTGTAGTTTGTTGCGCTTTGGAGGTGGTGGACGTCAACTAGTATTATGATAAAACTTTTTTCCAAAAAAGTGAACCGACTTCCACCATAAAACTTAAAATCATGAAATAACAATAAAGAAAAATGTATTAGCATGCTACCTACCTACTGAATGAGGTGAAGTCGGTGCCAAATGCAAAAGTAAGGGTGTTGTGTTATATAAATTGTTTAGCCAGGCATTTTACATATATATACATGGTTCTATCTAATGTTAATTTAGATTAATTATTTTTCAATTTGGCACCGACTTCACCTCATGTTTCATGATTTTAAGTTTTATGGTGGAAGTCGGGTCACTTTTTTAGAAAAAAGTTTTATTTTATCATTTTTAGTGCTTCTACACCTATTTTCTTCAATAAAAACTTAAACTTTTCTTTCACGGGCCCAAAATAAAGAATAAAGAATTCGTAACTTTTTATGTCAATTTGATTTGAACATGTCAAATTGTCTATTATTTTTGGCACATAAATAGACCGAGAGCCAGCGACGACCAAACCTTCCTTATTTTAAAAATGCTGGATGTTTCTCTGCGTGGTATATACGGGTAAAAAATATTAGCGACTAGGTATGAAGTTTGGATCTTAGTTGCTTATGCAGGTAATATGGATAGCAAGGATGATTTTTATAGGTATAAAAAGCACCCTTGGGGCCTCCCAAAGTAACATTAAATTCAACTTTTATAATAAAACAAATATAACTATAATTTAGTAAAGTTACAATGTCTATCAGGGGTTTATATCTGCACCAATTGCCTGGTAATGGATGGCGTGATTTCTAATATTATTCGGAATAAAATCTTTAAAAAACTTTACTTTGAGGAAATTGAGCTACCACTTTATATGTTATTGCTACAAATTATCTGCCTAAGTAATCATGATCCAACTTTTATAGTCGCTAATCACTATTTCTATGTTAGGGACATAAACAGAAAATCTTGAGCTTTAATAAAATAAGGAAAGGCATGCAGTCGCGAGCTTTTGCTTTATAATGCAATGTTGATATTTTTGCATTTTGTTAGGTATCTTTTAAATTACCGAACAGATTCTGACGTGGTTAAAATGGGACCAACTTGGAAATACACCTTTTCGAATAAAAAAACAATTTTGGAAATCAATCCACAATTGGCGGAGAAATCGGCGAACATACATAAAAAAAAAACATACATACATCGAAACATATAACCTCCTCCTTTTTTGGGAAGTCGGTTGATGATTTAAAAGAGCTATTTTTAAGTATATTGAAATAAATCAATTTTCATTTCGTCATCATTATCAGCCATTTCAATGCTGTGGCACTGGCCTTCATTATGGATGGGTCCTTACCCATCCATGGGTAGGACGACCCATCACGCTGGCTCAATGCGGATGGGTAGGCTTTAACGACTGCGAATACAGGACATTTCGAAGTACGGAAAAGCTCGGAAAAATGGCGAGGGAATTATTGCCCAAGGAACTATAGACGTCACATAAAAAAACATAAATTCAATACACGTTTACCTAGGTAACGCTTTGTTATAATCCTCACAATTATTTAATCCCAGCAGCTGCTTCGTCAAGTGGTCACAGAACTTTGATCAGCAAACGTTTGGTCAATATCCACTACACAACAATATGCCTGGGTTGTCTTTGCCACAGATCAAATTAGGATTTTTGAAAGATGAATCTTGCAAATGTACTAGTTGTAGAGTAAGTTCTCTAAATATGGACTACCACATCGTTTTTGTTTAATTGACCGAGCGAGCGAAGCGAGCGAAGGTCTCTAAATCGAGTTGGGGGCGAAACACATTGTTTGTATGTATGTATGTATGTATGTATGTATGTATGTATGTATGTATGTATGTATGTATGTATGTTTGTACCGCGATAACTGCCCAACCGATGGTCCGATTTTGATGAAATTTGGTAGGCATGTAGGAAATATCAATAGAATTTTTAAGTTCGTTGGGCATCAAAATCGGTTCAGTAGTTTTTGAAATATTAATAAAAATGTCCGCGAGTACGTAGCAAACGAAACCATAGCGTGTTCTAACTTTGGATAGCGCCATCTACATTTTACTTAGGGAACTGAATTAGTTAGAAAAGTCGAAATATCTAAGCAGCGGTTGCAGACTTGTAGATGATTTGTAAGGTATACCCTCATATTACAAATTATTATTTAAAAAACAATCATTTTATAAACAACGCTTATAAAACTATACATTTGAAAAACATATGCTTTGACAAACTCATCCGTTTAAAAATGTAATCATTTTACAAACTAATTACTAGACAAATATTGTTTTTTTTTCAAATTATCATTTTACAAACAAATTATTTAACTAAATTTTCAATTGGTAAAACAACGTTAGACAAAATATCTTATGGCAAATACATCGTTTGATAAATATTATTTACCAAAACTAAAAGATATGAAGTTTCAAGTTTAAACTTACTGATCCCAAGATTTTCATCGTAGGGTTAGGTACAGAAGTCATTACTCGTCTTTTATTTGTAAATTAACTCACAAGTCGTATTGTGACATGATATCAACATGCTTATACCTTTTATTGAGTCACACCGGGTGGGGGACCTGGTAACCTGCAACACAGGATCTTTGATACCTAGCGCGGGCACCAGATCTTCACAACGATACTGTCCTTTATGGTATTAAATTTAATTAATGTTTATCATGTGATAAACATTGAAAAAATAAAAATAGTTTATTTACTCCACAACAAATGGCCTACGACTACATTACATAGGTATGTACCTGTGTAATGTAGTCGAAGGCCATTTGTTGTGGAGTAAATAAACTATTTTTATTTTTTTTATAAAAAGAAAGTTTGTCTCCAAACGATCTGAGCTGTAAGTTAGGTTCAGGTTATTTTTTTATGACTACCCGGAAAGACTTGAGGACAGAAAATAAGTTGGGTTCAGGTTATTTTTTTACCACCTTTGGAAAAGACTTTGAGGGCGGAAAAGAAGTTAGGTCCAGGTTATTTTTTTATTTGGAAAAGAAACCACCTTTGGAAAAGACTTTGAGGGCGGAAAAGAAGTTAGGTCCAGGTTATTTTTTTATGACCACCTGAAAGACTTTGAGGGCGGAAAAGAAGTTAGGTTTAGGTTAATTTTTTTATGACCACCCGGAAAGACTTTGAGGGTGAAGAAGAAGTTAGGTTTAGGTTATTTTTTATGACCACCCGAAAAGACTTTGACGGCGGAAAAAAGTTAGGTTCAGGTAAATTTTTTTATGACCACCCGGAAAGACTTGCAGAGGGGAGAAGAAGTTAGGTTTAGGTAATTTTTTTTATGGCCACCCAGAAAGACTTTGAGGGCGGAAAAGAAGTTAGGTTCAGGTTATTTTTTTTATGACCACCCGGAAAGCCCCTTTGAGGGCGGGCGTAAAAGAAGTTAGGTTCAGGTTATTTTTTTTTATGACCACCCAGAAAGACTGAGGGCGGAAAAGAAGTTAGGTTCAGGTTTTTTTTTACAACCACCCGGAAAGACTTTGAGGGCGGAGAAGAAGTTAGGTTTAGGTTATTTTTTTATGACCACCCGGAAATACTGAGGGTTGAAAAAACGTTCTAATTCATATTGTTGTTTGTTTGTTTGGTTTGGTCGTTCGTCTCGTTAGTCGTTTGGTAAAAATAATTTATATGTATAATTTACATAAAAGAAAATACAAGTCGTGTTACAGTTAAATAACAATTTCAGCTTCGTATGCCCAGTCGTTTTCGGCTGTGCATTGTCTGTAAGTCAGTCAGCGCAAGATTTTATATATGTTGATGATTGATTAATACTAATTATTTAAGCGCCTGGGCTATTAAGAGGTCTTCAAATTTTTTTTATATTATAAATTATACTATTTCTTTAACTGTTATTTTACCCTGCTCATCAGCACTCTTCAATCATACATACGTAAGAGTAAATAAATAAAAACGCGAGTAATAATCGCGAGGTCTAAGTTCGCGGCGAACTACTAGTAAAACTCAGAACTTAAATGCGTATAAAGATTTATTATCGTAAATCTATGAAGAAACTAATACAAGTTAGACTCAATTAAGAACAGTTTTAACAATTTCCTTTTTTTATTAAACCTGCACTTTCGCCTTTTTTAAATATGCTCATATTACATATATGGACCATTTAGCGTTTACAATACGGGACCATAAAATGGAATTCAGGTTTCTCGGCAAAATAAACAATGGAATCGGCCACTGTCCACGCCAGCACACTCATATCGTTAATGGTGGTGTCGATGCAAGTTCCTAAAACAAAATTATGCATTTTAAAAACGTATATTTTAATATGGACCAGTCCATATTTAGGACTTAAGACATAGTTCTAGAACTAGGAACAATCCGGGTTATCTCTACAATACAGAGATATAATAAATGGCTCTAGAATTAAAAACACTGAAAGCTTAATAGCGGAAAAAGATAATAGTAATAACCTTACAAAACTCACCGAAAAAGTACATCCAGCGACGCAAAAATTCATTTGGCGATCAGTGACACAAATATGCTGTGTAAACTCGCTGTGATCGACTGGATGTGCGCGGCGGGCCAGAGAGCGTCGAACGTAATTAACTTCACTGCAGTTGTAGCGATATTTAGCTGAAAATATCACCGTAGTCCATATTGTATGACTAGTCCATATTTAGGAAATTACTCTAAACTCCATTTATTCTTACCAGTTGATCCTATCATATGTAAACAATCTTACCATGTCTTTTTTTATGATTTTACAACAATATAAATTAAAATAGACTTTTTAGGAAATTACTTTCGTGGTTAATAAATGTTTTACTTTAGAATGTTTAGGTTTGAACTAATATTTGAGTTTCTCTCTCTCAGCCGAAAGACGTCCACTGCTGGACAAAGGCCTCCCCCAAGGATTTCCATAACGACCGGTCCTGCGCTGATTATTAAAAAAAAAACAAAACTCAACAAAAAGTACTGTGAAGATTGTTTACATGATAGGACTGGTAAATGAAATAAATGGAGTTTACATGTTTGTATTGTTAGTTAGGAAATTTAAGTGCTACTACTACTAGTGTATGTATTAATTACTTCTAGCTTTATTTATATTTCACCGGCTATTTAAATACTCGTAAGGTATGAGCAAAATGTCTGATAAATTCATAAGAGTAAGATACATCCTTTCTGTTTATATTCATGGTGCAATAAAGAGTTACTTATATACGTACTCACATACATCCAGGATAAATTAATGATAATAAAAAGTCTTCAACCTACAAAATTAAGTACCTATTTCTAAAAGTAAGAATTTCAAGCTTTTGCGACTCACACTTGGCCGATTTTATATTAGTTTTCTATGTCGCAGAGAGTAAACTTGAAAGGAAATATTAAGGGTCAAATAAAAAAAAAACTAATACTAAAAGCCAAATACTGAAAATACAATTTTCAAATATTGCAATACATTACGTATGAAATCACAGATACGTAATCACTATGTATTCAATTACCTATACCTACACTAATACGCCCTATGTATATTAGGTAAAACGTCGTATGAGATACTGAATACAATACTATGAAAATGAAAGCCCATTCTATACTATGTTGGTCTGGGGTGAAAGAAAAGCATAGAATGTATCGCACCAGATGCTTTAATTTTCGAACAGCATTGTAAAAGTAAATCAAGGAACGGGGTTTATAACCTAAGGATCCCCACCTTATCATAGGCGATGAGCTAGTAACCTGATTCTGAATCTCCATTCCACCAATAACGGACTAATCCAGCTAAGCATGGCCTTAAGGAGTCTAACGGATATAGACTGGATAAAGTTAGGGAATATAAAATGTGTTAATTAAAAAAGTAATGAGAGACAGCGAGGACGTTAGATGGGCGGGGACGACTTTGAGCGTTTGGAAAACAGAGTTTTTTTTTATAACAGCGGCAAACGAGACAGCGGGTCATAGCCTGATTCGGGCTAATGCAAGAATCTAACCGCTACCCACATCAAAATCTGGTTTCAGAGTGGAAGGGACTTATGGCGAACGACCAAAAGATAAAGTTAGGGAATATAGAGATACATCGTGCAATATAGAGACGTGGAGGACGTTAGGAAGGCTTTTTGCAATGAAGCAAATTATTGGGAAAAAGAATACGACTTTAGTTCTAGACGTCACGTAGCCTCCCCCGGGATAACGTAAGAAACAATTGTATTTTGTTTAGGTAGTTGGATTTTTAGGTGTATGGTGAAGTATACACGAACTCTGAAAACATAACACTCGATTTTTGGGCAGAGTCGTGTAACATTTACGTTCTGATATGATTTTGATAAATGTTATTAAAATTAATGATATTGCTATCCAGTCCTCATATTTTGTTTACTTGTTGCTTTACATAACAATAATCGTAACACTTCATGCTATCTCTTTATAAAGGAGCACGTTCGATTGAGTCTAAATCATTATAACAAAAAAAAAAACATTTAACTTAGATGTCTTACAAATTTTTCTAAATAATGTCTCTAATTTGAATTCAAAGTATTAAGTATGTTGTGGCAATTTTCTTAGACAAGTGTGTAAGTCTAAATAATTTATGAGACAGTGGACCTAAGAGGAAGGAGGAGCGGAAAGCTGGTCCCTTCATCTTGACGGACACCATATAAACAGTGTAAGTTAGTGTAAGTTTTTACAATCAAGTCAGACGTGTATTCAGTATTATGGTATTGTTTTTTGACGGACACCATATAAACAGTGTAAGTTTTTCCAAGCAGTTAGAAAAGTGTTAGTGTACGTTTTTTTACAATCAAGTCAGACGTATTTTCCAGTATTATCCAGTATAATAATAATATAGTATCGTTAAAGTTAGCATCCCATAACTGAAGTCTCGAACTTACTTTGGAGCCTTTGCTCAATCTGTCGTTGTCCGTATATATTTGTTGTATCTTGTTACTACATTATTGTTATTTATTATTTATGGGGACGCCAGCGCGAGCACCAGACGGGTGATCAGTTCACTTATGCTGGGATAGCTCACCCAATTCCCCAAGACCCGTATATGAACTTTTGAGTTACCTGATAACTCACGTTGGTGGCAAACCCACTGAATCTGTATACTTTGCAGAATTTTAACAACTATCTTGTTACTACATAGTTGTTAGATTACACTGATTACCTGCTTGTGATTATTTCGTTTATCTGCCTCTATATGGTCTGTATAGAACAGTATATACAGATAAACTTATCGATTTCCTGATTATTATACCTATCACTTATGTACGATTAACAAAACGTACATTTTTGTATTTAATTTTTATTGTGTATAAATTTAATTATATTAAACACTTATTTAGAATATGAGTTAGAAGATGATTTCAAGCCACTAGCTAGCTAAGAATTAAAAATCAAAATTTGTTTAAAGACAGACACCAAAATGGCACCTTCCCTCGACTCCTTTAAAAATCGTGTTTTATGGAAATCCTTTTCCTTATCCTGACTTTCTATTTGTGTATTGTTGAGCTTTACTTTCATTACTTTTTCTATCTTAGTTTAGTACTAGTATATATATTTCTATCAAATTTATTGTGGAATTGTTTGCACAGCCTCACCACTTTCTTTATTACATATATTTGTCAATGCCGGTTGACTGGAAGAGATCCCTTCATGGGATAAGTCCGCCGTTGCCATTTTCTGGTTTTATGTAATTACTGTGGAAATGCTAAAGGCTGAACAGGGCGTCCTGGTTGTGCAACTGTGTCGACTTTTCAATTTATGCTGGGAAAAAGGTATTGTGCCAAGTGATTGGTGCAAAGCCGTCATAGTACCACTTTATAAGGAAAAGGCTCACGGCAGGAATGTAAAAATTACCGAGACATTAGCCTTCTTAGCGTTGTCGGCAAACTGTATGCAAAAAGTTTGATTGAAAAGATTGTAAAAGAGACGGAAGATAAGATTTGGGATGTACAAGCGGGATTTAGAAAGGGGATAGGATGTACAGATCCAGGTCTTTTCTTTGCGATGCATTCTTGAAAAGTTTTTGGCCAAAGGTCAAAAAAGTGTATTGCGCTTTCGTGGATCTGTATGTAATTTGCAGACATGCGCCGAATAATGATTTTTGCAAATAACCGAATACCGAATATTATTCGGTTTAACCCAACTACCGAACCGAATATTCGGTCGAATTATTCAGTTTACCATAACTTTGTTTTGCCGCGTAATCAGGTTCTATTATTTACGCTACGGTAATAGCATACTAATTTCAATTTTAGAAATAAATTTTAGAGACACTGGACTCTAACAAAATTTAAACTCCATACGGATATATATTTAATGACGGATTCTTAAGAAAAAATATCTTCACATACTCATCATATTTTTAAAAGACCTATCAAACAGCTATCTCACCCCACACAATGTAGTATAATCGAGAGAGAAAAACATCATCCCCACTTTGGGTGTAGGGAGGCATCCTAAAAAAATATTTTTCCTTATTTTATTCTACAGTGCGCTCCACATGAAGTGTAATATCTATCATCTATACCAAACTGTTGTTTTCTAGTAGCAATAGTCTCTGAGCAAAGCCTAGGACATACGGACGGACAGACATGACGAAACTATAAGGGTTCCTTACCACTTCGAAATCCTAAAAATCTTGCATATGAAGCTGTCTTTTAATTCTACTCCATGTCATTGTAACCAACAGAATATTCGATTTTAATTTAAAAAAAAATAACCGAATATATTCGGCAACTAAGCCGAATAATTCGGCCGAATACGAATAGTGGAAAAGATGCCGAATACGCCGAATACCGAATACCAAACGAATACCTATTCGGCGCATCTCTAGTAATTTTGATTTATTTATGTTATTGTGCAATAAAGTTATTACAAACAAACAAACTTTTATAGGTACTTTATAACGTTAAAATTAATCACAAAATTTAAAATCAAACTTACAAACTGCTAGTATTTGAAGACATTTCACTACAATCCACATAAGTCCACTCCCTAGGGGACTGTACAGCACGTACTATTTCACGTAGATCCCTTATTTAGGAAACTGAACAAAAAAGTACCACCCACCAATAAATACAACATCTCTTCTTCTTCTTCTCTCAGCCTAAAGACGTCCACTGCTGGACAAAGGCCTCCCAAGGATTTTATCCATGGGGGAGTAAATACAACATACATACATAAAATCACGCCTTTTTCCATTACGAAATTGGACAGAGCCAAGAGAGTCGTGAGACTCGAAGGCCTCGCTTAGCTGAATAGTGGGCTTTCTGATGGAATGGTGATTCAGATATAGTGACAGGTTGCTAGCCCATCGCCTATGAGTGGAGGAATCCCCAGTTTAAGAAGTTTAATAAATACAATTCCATTAGAATCCTGTCCTAATGTAAAGTAATTTTCATAATAAATAAGGTCTAGACTTTACTTTAAATTATTCAGGCTTTAAGTAGTTACTTATATTTCTGATCAATTGAAAAAAAAATTTAACCGAATATATTCGGCAACAAAGCCGAATAATTCGGCCGAATACGAATAATGTGGAAAAGATGCCGAATACGCCGAATACCGAATACCAAACGAATATTCGGCGCATCTCTAGTAATTTGTGATTTATTTATGTTATTGTGCAATAAAGTTATTACAAACAAACAAACTTTTATAGGTACTTTATAACGTTAAAATTAATCACAAAATTTAAAATCAAACTTACAAACTGCTAGTATTTGAAGACATTTCACTACGATCCACATAAGTCCACTCCCCTAGGGGACTGTACAGCACATACTGTTCCGCATCGATCCCTTATTTAGGAAACTGAACAAAAAAGTACCAATAAATACAACATACATACATAAAATCACGCCTTTTTCCCTTACGAGGTGGACAGAGCCAAGAGAGTCGTGAGACTCGAAGGCCACGCTTAGCTGAATAGTGGGCTTTCTGATGGATTGGTGATTCATATATAGTGACAGGTTGCTAGCCCATCGCCTATGAGTGGAGGAATCTCCAGTTTAAGTTTAATAAATACAATTCCATTAGAATCCTGTCCTAATGTAAAGTAATTTTCATAATAAATAAGGTCTAGACTTTACTTTACATTATTCAGGCTTAAAGTAGTTACTTATATTTCTGATCAATTGAAAGAGCATTTTTTTTTTTTTTTTTCTTAGCCATTTTCGTCCCACTGCTGGGCAAAAGCCTCCCCTAATTTCCTCCACGTATCTCTATCTTTGGTCTTTTCCTTCCATTCTTTATCAAAAGCTCTTAAGTCGTCCGCCCATCTCGTCTTTGGCCTGCCTCTTTTTCTCCTTCCATCGGTTGGAACCCAGTTGGTTATAATTTGAGTCCATCTCTCCGGGTGCATGCGATAGACGTGACCCGCCCAGTCCCATTTTAGCCTAGCTGCCTTTTTTGCCACATCCACGATTTTCGTCATAGAGCGCAGTTTAGTGTTTCTCACTCGATCGACAAGTTTGACACCAACTATGCTGCGCTCCATGGCTCTTCAAATAAAGAGCATTGGCACAATTTATTTCAAATTTAGTTTCATTAGTTTCTAGATCGATACCGTATGGCAATTGTCTCAATAAATGTTGAATATATGGGTTGAAAGAAAACCTCGCGTCAATTTAATGAATCTATGAATAACGTAAGTATGCACTAATGCTTACTTGTATCAAAGACTACGCGTATGTACTTATATTGTTCAAAGATAGAAAGGAAAAATAATTTTTGCAAAATCTTTCAAGTTACGTTCAGCGGTTTCGTCTCTGCGTTGATATCTCAATCATTAGTGTCCAATTCTATACTTGTTTACCAAATCAAATCAAATCATTTATTTGCAATAAATCAAACCTATCAACAAGAACTGCGTGGGTGGAACGGAGTCCGTGTTGCTCTATGTTACATATACTTACTTACTTACTAACTACTGCGGCGACAGCGACGAAGTGGATCTTGGCATCCGACACGAGATGACGCCATTTTTTGCGTTACCTATAGATAACTTAAAATCTCAGAAACTTTAATAGCGCAATTTAGGACTTTTAGATTAACATTGTTACACACCATACGTAGTTGTCCGGGGAGCAGTAGGAGTTTTTGTAAGCCAAAAGTCGGACCCGGGGCTAATATCCTCTACTACCCATAAATTAATTTGCACTGCTCCCTTAACTAAAAGCTCTATGATTCTCAACATTATTAATTCAGACTCCCTTACGTCACTGTCACTATTTGAAACAACCAAACTAACTGCTAATAGAGGCTATTTTGACCCTTGGTAAGACTCCAGTTCCGTTCCATACATAAAGTTATTCTGTTTTACAGAACTTAAATCAGACAGAGAGGTCTCACATGATATCATTGCACGTGAATCTGTATATAAGAAACTAATAACGCAATTTGATGCGGTTTTTATAGTTTTTCTATTGCTAGAAGTCTAACTCAAAATCTTGCACGTATTTTAATTCCACGCGGACGAAGGCACAGGTCAAACGTTAGTTAGGTCAGTTGAATTAGTGCAATTATAACTTCTTGTTACAACTAGACATAGATATAGTCGTTATTTTTTTAATTTTAACTGGTATATTTTACATGATTCTGTACCTTGTCACTGAGTCATAAATTGCTGAAAAGCGAGAGAGAAAAGATGTACTATACACGAGAAAGGCAATACGATATGTGAAGTACACACCGTATGGTCACATAACTTATATCCTCAACAATAATGAGGATTGGGACCTTAACGTGCACATGTGATTAACTGAACACGACTTTCTTCTTTAATTGTAGAAAATTCCCCGTAGCACTACAGCTTTTTGATTTTAATAGAGCGCGCGTTTAATTGTCCTTACAAATTATAATGTCCTCTGCAACGTATGTTCGTGATAAAGTCAAAGCAATGAACCGATTTTCATGCGGTTTTTACCAATGAGCGGAGGTGGGTCATAAGGACAAATACCACTTTAAGTAGTTCCGTTTTTTAATTTTTCCGTTAAACGTTTTTCACCTGACTGTATATCACCTGGTTTGAACAATAGATTTTTTTTAAAATTTGTGGAGTAGTCCCAGTCACCGGAAGAATAATAAAATTAAAAAAATTCAGCGACTTGGCCCTCGGGTCGGTGAGCACCTTGCAAATAAGTCGCCGGGATCCCTCGACTAAGCACGTTCGAAAATATAGATTTTTAGATTCTGAATTAGAACATTTATTTCGTTCATGTTTACCGTTTATTCACATCTGCCACAGAGATCAAACGAATCTCAAACTGTAAAAGGTCATTGGATGAAACTCCCTACCTTAGAGAAAGTTTAGAACCCGTAGGCGTTTGGTTTATTACAAATTCCTACTTAATTCACTTCGGAGTTTAATAGACGATGTTGTAAGTTAATCAATTCACTAAATTCAAGGCGACAAGTAACCGTGTGTCGTGCATGTGAAGATATCACTAATTTCCTTTACAGCAACATACGTTGCTTGCTTGTCTCATTAACAAAAGCCCCTAAAAATAAAGAATAAAAACTTTGTAGATAAAACCAAATTACCTTACATAGTTTGATAAAAAAAAAGTACCTAATTATTGTGTCAATTGAAAAAAAAACGAGGTACATTAGAATATATGATTTCTTCACCTTCATTTTCGGCCCTAGACTTCAGCCTCTTCAGCGCCATTTTCTACTTCATTGTTCATGTATATATAAGCCTGGTGCATTATATTCCACAGTGTTTCAGTAATCAATATCATCTTGTGAAAGTCCACTGTACTGCATATCGGATCTACATCTCCATACTGGCAGAAAATAATATATCTTGAAATGTATGTAATCCATTATCGCAGACACTTGGTTACTCTTGAGGCGGGGTCCGCTTCACCATAAGTCAGTAGAGACAATCTAATCAGAAAGGATTGTTGTGCTTTATACGTCACATGCAGGCTCTGAAAACTCTATTTGTCCCTTAAATAGAATTGCGTGATGGCCCATTACATTTATTACATTCGATTTTATTACTATGTAACTATAGCTTTGAACTTCCTAGTAGAATTAGGAAGGGTTGTATTGTAAGCGAGTATTTTATGATTAAAAAAAAATAGCGTAAAAGTGTTCAAAGTGGGAACTCATATGAGATTGAGATCCTTGGATAACCCTATTTTAAAGTACCTATCCTGTCCAATAGTTCTTTCTAACGTGTCTTGTATTTGGTGTCAAGACACCAAATATAAGACACGTTAGAGCTCTGTTCACTCTGCTTTAGGCTAGGTTATCCTGTCTTTCAAATGACTTTTTCTGTTTTCTATTATTTTCTGAGTGCAGGTAACACATTCGATAAGAGAGAAAGACTCTGACTAAGCTTATTATCTATTAGGGATACATATTCGACGTAATTAACCGGATGGTATCAGTTATTCACAACGAACTAATATTTATAATTCAATGATTATTCGCAATAAATTACATCTTTGAAGAACAATTGCAGGATTCTCTTAGTCTAATTATGCCGACCCTAAAATCCACTGCCAAGCTGGCTCCAGCCCTACTCACTCAGCCTGCTAGTAAATCCTCCATGACTGATATCACTAAAATCTAGAACTGAGATTTCTTTTGCTACCTTTGTTCGTATGTGTATTGTTCAAATCCAAATCGTTTCTTCACAATTTTTCACATTTAAATTACAGGTATAAAAGCTACTAACATACTGGAAGATTTATCAACAAAATACTGCAGTTTCCAGGAATAATGTTTGACGTACCTGGACCTCCCATGCTCGGCTTCCGGGGTGGCCGGAGTGACCTTCGCGAATGCCGTGCAGCAGATATTGGCTGCCCAGTGCCTGATCACTAAAGACCATGTAGCTGATGGGCTCTTCATAGGGTCAGGAGTGGGCAGCATTGCTTAGATAGATGTTATTTGTTTGTGTGTCATAGCAAAATCAAAATCAAAATTTTTTATTGAAACTTGGCCTTCAAAGAAGGCTCTTTTTCACGTCGATAACTAATTATTTAATCATAATATATTATGTCTCAAAGCTACAAACTACTAGCATTTCGGAACGACCACTGTTGAGAAGAAATGCCGAAAGAAACTCATGAAACAGTCTTGGTCGCCTAATATGCCAGAGGGGCTATTTATTAACTTTAATCAATCGAATAAACATTTATCCCTAAGTACCTACCTGTCTATTCAAATCTGGGAATTATTGTTATTACACGATTGATTTCTTAAAAGGAATGTCATGTTTTCAGAGTTCAAACATGTATTAACGTAAGTTTCTTTATTCCACCGCAAGTCCTTAACTAATAACAGATTTTGATGTGACTGGAGAGACAATTTAGAGTCAACCTGTTTCCCTCCGAGTGACATAGGCTATGTGAGTGATGATCAGTCGTGTATTTTTATTTTTAATTATTAGCTTGCATTCCTTTCTTGAAATGGTGTCAAGTAATGTGGATCCGGAAATAAACAGTCTCATTCAGTATGACTTTGTATTATAATCTGATTAATTATTCCCCAGAGAGGCCTTTACCCCGTAGAGACAGCCTGCTTACAGTGAAGGGAAGCATCACGTTATTAAATTATTTCATACAATGTCAGTTACCACAGAAAGTAATAATAATTATTTTCTGTGGTAACCGCTCAATATTATAATAACTGTTTAAATATCAAATCATCAGAGATAGTTATTTATTTTTAAAAGGCTGGGCATAGGTATTTGTATCTTTGGCGTTGGCAGTGGGTTTTTCCCGATTAAACTCGTTTGGAAGTTTTAGCACTTTTTTAAAAACAAAAATATAAATTAGAATCTGTGACTTAAATCTTTTCCAGACGGTGACAGTTTTGACTTCATCGTGGTAGGCGCCGAGCACGGCTAAAGCTCCATCGTTGAAATAAACTGACTCAATTCGAGGGTTGGGAAGGTGCTTCTCATTGAAGCTGGAGAGGACCTACCCGTGGAGTCTATTGTGAGTATTCCTCATGGGAAAAGGAGTCTTTTTTAATATACAGGAACAAAGGATTCTTTGGACAGTTAGAGTTCGGAATTAACTTGCCAGTGTTGTGTCACAACGTAGTCCGTGTCGTTATACCTGCCTTCATGCCCTGCTGTCTTCCACCTGTATGCTAAAAAACCTATGTGGCGCTACGATTGACAGTGATATCTCAGTGGATGACTGGCTGTCAACCACTGTACGTTATAACAAACACTTCTTGCCATATATTAGATCAACCTGTGGAACCAACTTCCTGCGGCGGTGTTTGCGAACCGATACGACATTGGAACCTTCAAAACCAACGAGTCTTACTGGATTGGCAACGCTCCTGTGACACTCCTGGTGATGCAGTAGTCCATGGGCAGCGGTGATCGCACCCCATCCGGGTGACCTGCTTACTCGTTTGCACGCCCTATATTATAAAAAAAACTGGGGGTTAAAACAGCCACTTTGAACAATTTTAATGTGATCCATTCCTAAAAATGAACCTAATGAGTGGTTGAATGGGGTTCATTTTCAACCGACTTCCAAAAAAGGAGAGGTTATATGTTTCGATGTATGTGTTTTTTTATGTATGTTCATGATTCTCATACGGTGGACTGATTTCAAAATTTGTTTTTATTCGTAATGATATATACCAAGTTAAATCCCATTTACCATCGAATCTTTCGGTAATTTTAAAGATACCTAACAAAATATAAAAATACCAACATTGCATTATAAGAGCAAAAGCCCGCATTAGCATGCCCTTCATATTTAATATTAAAACTAATTTTCTGTGTATGTTCCAAATAGTTTGACTATAAAGTTGGATCATGATTCTTGAGCAGATTATTTGCAATAACATTCAAAGTCGTATCATTTTAAAGTAAAGATTTTTAAAAGATTTTATTCCTAATAATATAAATATTATTGCAAGCAATTGGTGCAGATATAAACTTACTTGCCGTTATGCTTTACTAAATTATTTGTTTTATTATAAAAGCTAATTTGTTATTTATAAAATGATTTTGTTTTATTATAAAAGCTGAAATTAATGTATTACTTGGAGGCCCCAAGGGTGCTTTTATACCTATAAAATCATCTTTATCATATTATATAACAACTAAGATCAAACTTCATACCTAGTCGCTAATATTTTTTACTTGTATATACCGCAGAGAAATATTCAGCATTTTTAAAATAAAGGAAGGGTTCAGTCGTCGCGTGCTCACGGTCTATTTATGTGCCAAAAATAATAGACAATTTGACATGTTACAACCCCATTTCCAAATCAAACTGACATAAAAAAAGTTTCGAATTCTTAATTCTTTATTTTATTTTTTAGTGAAGAAAAGTTTAAGTTTTTATTAAAGGAAAATAGAAAAGGTGTAGAAGCACTAAAATAATAAAGAATAAACTTTTAAAAAGTGAACCGACTTCCATAATAAAACTTAAAATCATGAAGATAACAATAAAGAAAAATGCCGCTTTACTAGATGAAATTGAGGTAATTTTTAGATTTAATCGTAAATAATATAAATTAACATTAGAATCATGTAGGTACATATGCAAAATGCCTAGCTAAACAATTATGATCTGCATGGCACCAAACCTCATTCAGTAGGTAGCATACTAATACATTTTTATAATGTTATTTCATGATTTTAAGTTTTATTATGAAGTCAGTTCACTTTTTGGAAAAGAAGTTTTTAAATATTTATTTCGCTTCATCAATGTGGCTTGAACCCCCATGGCCTTTACAATTGAATGATAGTTACGCTCGACTGGCTCGAGTCACGACATGTTAAAAATTTTTTAATTTATTTATTTCAAGCATTCCTTCACTATTATTACAGGTACACCTGCAATAGTATGGGTCTTAATTTACAAGTTATTTCTATTATAACACAGTACATACAATGTAACTCTTACGAATTCCGTCAAAGGACAAGAAGTATACACTGTCTACTCTCGTCGCTAGGTCTCATTTAATTTACAAGTTATTTCTATATAACACAGTACATACAATGTAACTCTTACGAATTCCGTCAAAGGACAACAAAATACGTCTACTCTCGTCGCTACCTCATTTGAAGTACTCTAATTGTTTCGAGACAGGGGACGGGTGCCCTCTAATTGTTCGAGCGGGGGACAGGGTGCAGTGCAGTGCATAATAAACTTGGGTTCTAAGTATCACGATGAAAAGAACAATCATTGCCCACTTTTCTAGATATCGGATTCTAATTTGTCTCTGCTTATTCCATTTGTCGCTATTTATTTATTTAAACTTGATTTACTGTCTCTACCTAAAGCTACAGGTAGTCGACTAATGGTTAGAAATCTTCCAGACCGTGTATCTTATCAGAGGGATCGTTAATTAGCTTAGTGACTATAAATGGGGGAAACTAATTTACGAATGTAGCTCAGCATTCAAGATAAATGCCTTTATGTATTAGCCAAATTCACTTTAAGTAGATCTTGACAAATACGGTGCAGAGTTGTATTTTAAACGAGCTGCGCCCTGGAGGTTCGCTTCCGTGGAAATATTGGGATAAAACGTATCCTATTCCCGGTATTTAATGTGACTGTCCACGAGAAAAGGTACCTTATAGTTGTTGGCACTTACGACAACTTGTACTATTCTATTATATTTACATTAATTTAATCGCAATCCGTCCAGCAGATTTTGCGTAAATTCGAGTAACCAACATACACTCACGCATGAGATACAAGTAATTTTAACGTATGTTTTTTTTTATAAATTTCAGATTCCCAACTTTTCCGGCGCTACTCACCATTCCGATCAAGTATGGCAATATTATACAGAACTAGACGAAAATACCAACAGGGGTTCTCGTAACGGCAGATCCTTCTGGCCTCGCGGAAGGATGTTAGGAGGAACTGGTTCTATCAACGGCATGCTGCACATGACTGGTGTCCCTGGAGGATTACAGTCCTTGGCACTTGGAGGGAAGATGATGGTTGGGACTGGGCTTCAGTCAAGAAATACCTGAAGAAGAGCGAAAAAGTAATGGATCCCTTTATTCTCAATAAACCAGAACTATTACAGCATTATGGAACTGATGGAGAATTTATTGTCGATCAGCTGAATTATACACATACTGATATAGCTGAAAAATTAGCTGAGGGTTATATAGAGATGGGTTTGATGTGGATTGACAACTTCAATGGAAATAATCTTTTAGGGGTTGGTAAAGTAAGAGGAGGGCACCATAAAGGCCATAGAGTCAGCACTGCTACTGCATTTTTAAATCCTATTAGAGAACGTGAAAATTTATATGTATTAAAAAATACTTTTGCTAACAAGATTATTATTGAAAATAAGAAGGCTAAAGGCGTACAAGTTACTCTCAGTAATGGGGAAGAAGCGACGTTTTTATCTACCAAGGAAGTTATTGTAAGTGGAGGAGCTGTTAATACCCCAGTTTTGCTTATGTTATCTGGTATCGGACCTAAAGAACACTTAGAAGAAATGGGAATAGAAGTCTTATCGGACTTGAGAGTAGGAGAAAATCTGTTAGACCACGTACGAATTCCATTTCCAGTTACTATCGATACGGGAGCTGGACCAAAACCAGATGATTTCTGGGCTAAAGCTGCAGTGCAATATCTGATGGACAAAACTGGCCCGCATTCCTTTAACTTCAATCAACCTAACGTAAACGCCTTTTTAGCAACATATAATAAACAAAAGATGCCTGATGTTCAAATTGACCACAACTACTTCGTACCAAAAACTCCGTACCTTTATGAGACTTGTTCGGAAATTATGAATTATAACGACGAAATATGCAAGCAAATGAATGAGTTTAACGAAAAAGAATTAATATTATTCTACGTTTCGTTATGCAGGCCCTATTCTACGGGTAAAATTCTGCTTCGAAGCACGAACCCTCGTGATTTTCCAAAGATATATTCCAAATACTTTTCTGATAAACGAGACGTGCAAAAATATCTGAACGCTTTAAAACGTGTAACTAAAATCGTTGACACTCCTACGTTTAAAGCAATAAATGCACAATTGAAGAGAATTAACTTTAAAGATTGTGATAGCTATAAATTTGCCAGTGATGATTATTGGCTTTGCATGATGAAGACGTTAACTTACAACGTTTACCATCCTGGTGGTACTGCTAAAATGGGGACGAAAGATGACTCGACAGCTGTCGTGGATAGTAGATTAAGAGTTTTTGGCATTGAAGGTCTGAGAGTGGTGGATGCCAGTGTGATGCCGACTATGACAAGTGTTAACATCAACGCTCCTGTGATGATGATTGCTGAAAGGGCATCAGACTTTATTAAAGAAGACCATGCTATGTTGTATGCTAAGGATGAATTGTAAGAACTTGTATTCATTATGGTGATAATAATGTTAATTTTTTTTTGGTAGTTTTATTTATGTATGATCTTTCTTTCTTTCTTATCGATTGTGTTATTACTAACACTGGTGTCAGATTTTATTCAAGTCGCCTCAAGTTATCTGACCTGCCATGTATGATGAATCAATATCTTTGGTTTAAATCTACAGAGAGATTCATGTAAAGAGAGTGAGGAAGCTTTTGCCTAGCAGCGGGTAACGTAGTTATTAAAAATAAATAAATTTATCAAAATGTACAAAAATTACTCTAGTAAAAAAACACAATTATAGCATTTAATTTATCTATGTCTTTGGGTGTTGTTTGCCGAAACTACACCAAAACTAAGATGATGATAAATGATAAACTTGTTAACCTGATAAAAGTATATTGGAAAAAGTAACACAACAATTAGGTTGTAGGTATATATTTTATTATATTTAAATATGTATGTTTATTTGCTTTTATATTTTATGTAGTATATTTGTGATACCTATTTATACAAATTTAGTCAATTTGTGCACCCAGACATACTTATTTCTGTTTATCCCGAAGGTTGACTGGTAGAGAATGCTGTTAGCTTTTATACCATTATATTATTTTTGGTTTAATGAAGTTTTAAATAAATAAATAAAAAATTAGTATAAATTCGATGACGTATGATAAAATGAGTAACGCGCGTCGCTCTTGATGACCGATTGCCAACTGAGTATAAAATAAATGTATGTTAACACCTGACTAGCTAATGCTGCTGAGATAAAAGCAAATGTATTCGAAAATACTTAAATGCTAGTGAGTACACGAACGCGATGCGCGGCGATGATGTGCGAAGGTGAATCGTGAACTGATTGATAGATAGACAAAAATATGCATTCGTCCAATATAGCGCAGTAAATCGGTCCAGTAATTGTGAATTTTTTGAAATGTTGTGTAGGATTATTGTGAGTATTCAAAATAAAAAGGGCACAATTGCCAAGTTTCCGCGTTCGTAGCAATCTTAAAAAAACTAAAAAAAAAAAAAACTTTCTTCAGATTTAGGCTCATATTTTCGTTTAGATGCATTTTTGTTAGGAAAGTGTTCTACAAAATTTTGTAGATAATTAAATTTCCTATTATTTACATTTTACATTTTGTATCTAGGACTGATAGTTACCGAGATGTGTGCTCATAAAAAAATTAAAAAAATCTTCTTTTACTGAAATTTGTCAAACTTTTCACTTCAGAACGCTGTAATCTAGTTATGGCATATTTTAGGAGAATAAGTATTGGAACAAAATTTGTAGGGAATTTAATTACCTACAAAACGCATTTGCAATTTTCTTAACCAACCCTGCAGAATGGGGAGTAAAACTCAATATTAATACTACGGAATATTGCTTTTTTTGTTATAATATTTTATTTTCTACTAACTGCGCCTCGGGTCTTCGCTCCCGTGGGAATTTCAGGATATAAAGTAACCTATGTACTATTTCTGGTATTTTTCTACTAGTATACCAAATTTAATACAAATCCGTCCATAGTTCATTGAATAAAGACCAAAATAGAGCTAAGGGTAGGGTTTACTTACAAATGGTTCAATAGTTCTGAATTTTTGATATGCTATTTAGGATGGTTATTAAGTGTTTAAAATGCAAGAGGCACAATTTTTCCCCCTTCCACGCCCGCCATATGTTGGAAAAACAAAAAAAAATTGCCACTTTATTCAGATTTGCGCTCTCACCTTCGTTTAGATGCATTTTAGCTACATTAGAGTTCTACACAAAGTTGTAAAAATAAATTTCCTATAATGTACATTTTATATTTTGTTTCTAGGACTAATAGTTATGGAGATGTGCACTTTAAAAAAATCGCATTTTTGATCGCATTCGGAAATATGTCAAACTTTTTACTTCAGAGCGCTGTAATTCATTTATGGCCTACTCTAGGAAAATATATATTGGAATAAAATTTGAAGGAAATTTAATTACCTACAAAACACATGTAATTTTTTTATAACCAACCCTACGGAGTAGGGAGTAAAGTAAAAGTTAAAATATTACGTTTTTGCTATCATATTTTATTGTCTACTAGCTGCACCCGGGGGCTTTACTCCCATAGAAATATTGGGATAAAAAGTACCTTATGTGCTAGCCCTGATATTTTTCTACTAACATACCAAATTTTATCGAAATCCGTCCAGTAGATTTTTTGCATGATTGAGCAAGAAATATCACAAACCAAACTTTTTTATTTTAAAATCGGGTTTCTTTCCCAATTTTTATTGCTGATGAAGCAAATATTATCTAATATCTGTACTTGATAATGTCCAAAGACACCTTTACAGTGTCCCGACCAGGTACCGGTTACTCACCTGCAATGAATCACACTATAAATGGGAAAGTTTGGATGTGATATTTGTTGCTTAATCACACAAAATCTACTAGACGGATTTCGATTAAATTTGGTATACTAGTAGAAAAATAGCAGGACTAGCACATAAGGTACTTTATATCCCGAAATTTCCATGGGAGCGAGGTTCAGTTAGTAAAAAGTAAAATATTATAGCAAAAAACAATTTCCGTTGTTTTATCATTTAGTTTTACTCTCCACCTTGCAGGGTTGGTTAAGAAATATGCAATTGCGTTTTGCAGGTAATTAAATTCCCTACGATGTTTGTTCTGCTACTTTTTCTCTTAGAATAGGTCATGACTGGATTACATCGTTCTAAATTAAAAAAGATTGACGAATGTTTGAAAAATTAGATTTTTTAAGGCAAAAGATTTTTTCTCGGAAACTGTCAGTCCTAGAAACAAAATGTAAAATGTAAATAACGGCAAATTTAATTTTCTACAACATTGTGTAGAACACTTTTTAGCGAAAATGCACTTAAAAGAAAATATAAGCGAAAAACCGAACAAAGTGGTGATTTTTTTTTCTATTTTTCCAATTTGGCGGCGAGTGCAAAAGCTATTCAATTGTGCCATATTTATTTTAAATACTTACAACCATCCTAAACAATAATATTAAAAAAAATAAGTTACTGGACCGCACGTAATTAACCCCTAGGGAAGGTTCGCTCTATTTACTGCGCTAATAATGATTAACGGGTGATTGTATGTGCGGTGAAACCGTACAATAAAATTAAATAGAATTACTGACTTCCGTGAAAATGCTGACACTGTACGATGCTAGCTCGTACATTGGGTATTACCAGATATATTATATTATTATATGAGTGTTAAGTATATTATTATATTAATCTATGAGTGTAGCATCTCTCACAAATGAGATTCGCGACAGAGCGGCGGCGGCGCCACCCGATCGCTGCGCAAAGTGAATTTCCCGCGCTTTTGCCGATAACATGGGAAATTGGCGGGAATGAGGTTTCTGGTCCCACCATAATTTAAATATAATTAGCAATCTGTTTTAGAAAGCTCGTATACTAATAAATTGTTTTCTGACACTGACATCTAATGAACACAAGCATGGACGAATGATTAAATGAATTGGAAGCTAATTATTAAAAAATTAAAAAACACGACTGACAACTCAAGTAGCCTCGTAGGAATGCAAATCTACATATTGTACAATATTGTATTCAAAAAAGAGAATTCCTACTATGATCTCATAGAGCAACGCGGACCTCCACGGGTCTGCGCGCAGAAGTTCTAGATCCTAGTCATTGAAAAATAAAAACTTCCGTATCCCCAAATCTGTGGAAGTCTCTTTTTCTTGAAAAAGTTTATATTTTTTATAGAAGAACCAGAGAACACACATCAAGAAAATAAAATACCTTCGAGCAACAAGGACTTCCACGCGTGGAATGAAAACGAAAACGCATGGATGTAATAAGTACTGTTGAGAACGTAATTATTACTTCCATGCGAAAGAGTAACTTCGGAACGGATCTTCCGTAAGGAGTCCGTGTTGCTCTATGGAAAAAACTCCTAGCAATAGAGTTTACAATATTTGCTTCTGTACAGTGAAATAAGTCAATGTCAAAACTATCACAATGCAAGATATGCTAAGAAATGAGCAAATATGTATTATTCCTAACATTTGTATATATATCTAAGTTCATCACGACAGACGTTCTAGCCAAAATAAGTGTTATCGACAAAGGAATTTTTCCTTTAGAAAAAGATTCCGTTGCTGTACAATTTTATCTAGACATCGAAAACAGAAACCCTTCAAAAGTGTGCAGAGTTGTGGCTTGGCCAAACCAATGCTGTATAAATAGCCCAAAAAGACTCACGTCACGTCTCGACTGACTGCACCCCCATGAAAGTGTTTGGTCATTACAAAGGTTTCGTCAAAAGAAAAAGACCGTGAGACATTGGTTTTTGTTCTGCCATCCATCTATCAACACGATCTATATGGTTCGTGTGATTTTAACATCATACATCAATGTGATATTAATACAAAACATAAAAAAGATACTATTGAAATACAGTTAGATACTAGATTAAGAAAGCATACAGCAAATGATTTGGTTCTCGATTATATTGGTAATAGAAAAACGGCAACTTGTGACAATATAGATGAAGACTCGTTAGAAAATTGTGATGCTGCTAACTGTGATTTAAAATATCTCGGAGCTAAAACTTACTTTGATAATGATATGCGTAGATGTGTAGAGACAACTGCTTGTGTAAGTGATGTGGCTAAAGAATTACCAAATTCAGTTTATTTACCTTCTACAAATTTGTGTCGAGAATATGATAATCCAATAACTCTGGCAGATATACTATGCAATTAGTACTAGAATGGGTGTAGTTACAGAACAACCAAAACTGAAAATTAAACAAGATACCATAGAATTGCGACCGAATTGTTCAACAATATCCACAAAATATTATGTTACTTGGGGATATGTTAAATGGGAAGTTGTGTAATATGACCGGTGGGAGTGATTATAGCAAATGTTGCCAAAATGCTATCTTAGCTATTCTAAGATGTATCGGATTCATATTGGTACTTATACTCGGATCTATGTTATTGCTTGTTATATTATCGTGGCTTTGGAAGAAATGGAACACAGGAGAACTCATGGAGTTTCTGAAGATGTGTAAACGTACATTTAACAAATCAAAAGAGAAGACGCAGCAACTGGCAGAAGAAAAATTGAAGCAGAATAATTCTGCGTTTAGCGTTATAAATAAAAAAGTTAGAAATGAGCTTCTCAAACAAGTGATTATAAGAGATATACCGATGGAGTTAAGAGATGGCGTAGTTAATATATGTAGTAGGATTGATGACGATGTTAGAGAGAGAAAAAAGGTACAGAGGCTCAGCTCTAGGTAGTCAAATAAGTCTAAATGATGATGCGACTGACTCGTCATTAGAAGACACTGAAGAAGACGAGGGAAAACCTTTAGTGAAGTGATTATTTGTCTTGATATTACAATTGTACATAATGCACTTTTACGTTAGAGTGAATATAATATACCTAACTAGCTATTGATTTATTGCAATATTCGATTTCTAAAGTATTGATAAAATTTTAGATTTTAGAAATTCAAGTAGGGTTCATTCAAGGAAGGTACTATGAGGTAATAATCATCTAAATCAAAGAATTTTGAATATAAGGCAAAAGAAGTGTTAGCTAAGAAGAGAGTAAACACGAAGTAAGTAAAGGAAAGTAAGTAAGTAAGAAAAAGAAGTAAGTAAGTGAGAAGTGAGTGAGTGTGAGTAGTAGTAAGTGTTAGTGTGTATATAAGAATAGAAGAAAATGTCGGCCGTTAGATACATTCACTAAAAACAAGTGTAATTGAAAATTCGATTCGAAAAGTAGAGCTGAGTAGAGAGTAATATGGCTATAAAATAACGCATCTGTTACTTATATAACTTCAAATTCTATGCTGTACATTATGTATGTTAAGCAGGTTCAGGCTCCTAGGCACAAAGCCAAACGTCGGGAGATTACCATATCATTTCAAGTTTCAGATGTGTTAAAACTCGGTTAAATTAAATTGGATAGTGGAACAGCTGGCCTCGGCTGCCATCGTAGTCGATAAGCTGAGTTAGATATCTGGGGCCTTACTCTGGAGTTGTAAAGTAGATATCACTTAAACAGTTTCAAACTAGCGCCTTTAGGATGCCAGTCGAGCACCGATCACCACCGCTAGTTTACGACGACTCTCCAACCAAAAGTCATCATTATATTCCTTACCTTATCATCTCTGGGGTCGGCGCTAATTGTCATATCTCTCCACAATTTTCTATCTTTAGCCATAGAGTTAACCCAACCTAAAGTAAATATGCTTAATTTATGACACGACTAGACTAAATGAGACAGTTGTTGCAATTTGCAATTCAATTCAAATCATTTATTTCTGAGTACACTCACAGGTGGAACAAATTTCATCGAAATCCATGCAGTAGATTTTGCTTGATTGAGTAACAAACGTACAAAATTACATCCAAACTTACGCATTTTTAATGCTAGTAATTATTGTCTTGCCCAGCGTGCCCTACTACCTGTACGCTTAAAGACCTATATGACGCAACAGATAATGCTGTATCTGTGGCGTCATATTGGTCATCACAAAGGGCATGTTCCATAACAGAATATATCATGAGCAGTTCCCCAAAAATTCCCCTAAAATCAGAAATAATATCAAAAACCGATTAAAACTATCATATATTTGTTTTTTCGTGATCTTGTTATGGTATAAAAATACATTTAATATCGCTTAATGTCGTATAATGGCCATACTGACATGGCGCCCGTACGTACGTTCGGAAAATATGATACAGAAAATCAGATACAATGCTCGATATTTTCATTATATTTTAGAAAATTAATTAAAGTAAACGTTCCTAACACATGTTACAAGCAATATCATAAAAACATATGTGTATTTCACATAAATAGATGAATAATAAATAAAATAAACAAATTCTATGTAGTAAAAGTACATTTTTGAACGTACCGGAAATCGAACCTGTCAAATGAAGCGCGTCAACGTCAAATCACAATGGGTGTCGGCCATTTTGGCGGAACTCGCCTAACCTTTATTACGATTTTGTTGATTTTGTTACCATAGAAATGCTACGAATTTATCGGATTTACTTATAAGGCATTGATACTGACCTAAAAATGAAAAGTTTAGATAGGTGCTTAATGATATAGCCGGCTCCCCATACATTTGTGCAACAACCCCTTTGACCCGCCGAGTCGACACGCTAAGAAGAAGAATGCTAGTAAGATTGAGAAGCGTCAGACGACCAGCCTAAGGAGACTGGTGGATGACATTATCAAAATCGCAGGTATGTTCCCTGGGAGGCCGCCGAGAGGGAGCGTGAAGCGCGAGCCGAAGCGCCTCCCCGACGGCGAGGACGTAGAGGCAGGCGGCGGGCACAATACGCCCGTCACCTCGCCATGTGAGGGTGCCGTAAGGCAAAGCCGGGGGCGTCGTGGTAGAATGTTCGCGATCCCATGACGCCCCCAACAACGGCAGGTGCGGAAACGCCGCAGGGGGTTTTAGTGGATAGTCTGGGCCGACTAGCGGCCCCGGAGTCCCACACTCAGTGTGTAAATGCATTTCCCCCTGCGAAATCAAAAAAAAAAAAAAGATATGTTCCCTGAAAGTTACTATTTTTTTTAATTAAAGATGGGTTTGTTCTTGACCACAATCTTGCCCGAGGACAGAGATGAGGTGTAGCGAGCTTACCCAGAAGCAGCCGATACTATATTTATAATAAGTACTTCTTTCAACTTCCAATAATCCATTCTGTGGTGAAACTGTAAATTTTACCCCAAAGAATCGCTTCATCAAACGGAAAATTCGAAAAATATTTTAATTAAAGCGACGGAAATTCCGTCAATCAGCATTCCAGTCGGGATTGATTGCTAGGATCTGAATGGCGATGTTTTTAACACCACTGTGCAAGGATAATTTTTTAAATCTGATGTTATGCTAAAGCCATGGAAGGTAGTAAAGTACCTTTGTACAAAGTACTTACTACTTCCATGCAAAGGTACTTATTACTTCCATGGCTAAAGCTCTGTTTTTAGAAAGGGTTATCTATCTACATATGTTTGACAAGGATTTCCTGAGAGTGGCCGTGGCATAAGAAAAACTTGATATTTTTTTTTGTATGGAAAAGCACTCCGACTTCATTTCGAAACATGAAACCATAAGTTGATAATTTTAGTGGGTAGGTAGTTTTACTAATATCCCTGTCCTATGTATAGGACGGTATATAGGTTTATCTGGGTTAAGGCACAGAATTAATATAAGTACTACGTACAGAAAGGAAGCTCCCTGCCTCTCCCGCAATATGGCGTACCCCGCACTTCTACCCCGCCCATTTGAATCGAGGGACACTATGAAACGAGGTTAGCAGCTGCGACTGCGAAGCGTATCTCAAGCTACTCGTACGTTTTGCCTATAAAATAGATAGAGAGAAACGTCGTTTCAATGAAATTATTATGGAAAGGTATGCACTGCGCGGTTAACCTTTGTTTATCAAGTACAAACTAAGAAGGACGTTTTTATAAACCGAAGGATGAATACAGGCAGGTAAGCAAAGTAATTAAAAATATTTCACATCATTAGATATTCATTTTTTCGTTTTATGCCATTTTGTGGGTAAATGGGAGCAACTTTTATTTTCGTAATTTATTAGAATTAAATTTTATTTTCGTATCTTTGTCGTCGGCTTATCATCCTAATCTGCCTTTCTGAATAAATGTTGAGTAAAGTTATTATCCAGTAAGACGCTGATATCAAACAGTATGGCAGACATAATGGAACGAACGGAGTTGTTACTTTCAACATACAACATTGTCGCGGCGTCTTTAAAAGCAATAATTTTGCGGTGGCGACCCTAGTTGTTTAACGCACACATTGACGTATTCACGGATGTACAGTTTCATTTGTAGTAGTAGTAGGTATATTTGACGTCCCGTTTCTATGAAGCTCCCGCCCTGTGGTTAAGGTTAGGCTGTGACATGTGTGGACCACACCGTTGCATTTATCGGAAGATGGTGGAGGCCAACGGTAACCATGCTCTCGGGTGTGCTGATGTGAGGGACAGTAAACCAGTTCTCGCGCCATTATTCCTTGAATGACAGCATACGCTGACTGACTGATTGGTATATCGACACAAAGACGAAACCGCTGAGCGTAGATAGATAGATAGATAATTTGTTTATTGTTATCAAAAAGACACACACGTTATAATTACATTAATAAGAGAAATACAAACACAACAGTATGACAAAAAGATAAATAAAAACATGAAAATTAAACATGTGTGCCGCAGCGATAGCAATAGGTTTAGGCTCAGCAATATGTTTGCTCACAGAACAAACCACTGATTTTCAGCCTCCACCTCGGGTACACAGGGACTCGTACTCGTACTCGTACTCGGGGACAGGGACAGGGACAGGGAGCGTAGAACTTTAAATTTTACAGAGAGCGAGAATTTCTTTAAATAGCGTAAGTGAACACTAAGAGTGGAATTTTGGAAGCTTTACCCCGTAAATGACTTACCTGACTGGGTTCATATTGTACCTAAATATTAACAGTAATTAGATACCAATCTAAGAGAACTGTTGTATAATGTGAATTGCAATAAATGTTTTGAATTGAATGTGTGAATAAAGAAATTCACGCGAGCGAAGACGAGAGCAAAAGCTGGACGTACAGTCACCTGTAGAGAAACCAGATGAGATAGGATTCAATGAGATATGCAGCTGACTGTAATTATTTCAATGATATTCAAGATGGCTAAGTCAGGTCTGTTTAATTCATAATTATACTTTCGTTTAATTATCCTTAAAACAATGCGACTTTGGATGTAAAAATTACATTAAAAACAACAGATATGAGTTTACATAGACATTGCAAATACATAGAAATCAAGTGGCTCGTTTTATTAGTAGTGTGGTCCACGATTACTTCATAACCGTTACCGTAATGTTAATGACATTAATGTTAAGGAAAAGTTAAATTTTCAAACATATTTGACTTTGAAAGGACGAGACAAAATTGTAACTTTTTGGCGGTTAGGGCTTCCGGCACGAGCTCGGATATTCGATATCTATTCCGAAAACTGTCACTGTAACAACCGGCCGCCATAATTCGTTTAAAATGTTGTAAAAGCCTCGTTATTCTAATGGAGTTAACAATTTTCCTCCATTTCGCTAAAGATTCTTCATAAAAACAAATCATATCTTTATTTTATAATTTTTTCAACCTTATGTACTTGCAATAGAGTCACAAATTATATGTGCACACAACTTTCCAGTACCTATTAGTTGGCGTTTCAGGGGTCGTTGAAAAGTCGTCCTATTCGCAACTCGTCCCACGTGAAAAACTTGTCCCATTCCCAACCTGTCCCGTTTGCAACTCGTCCTGTTCACAACTTACGTTTACATGCCATAGATGGTTGAGCCGCGCGCGGAAGTCTTTGTTGCTCGAAGTTACATGCTCATCAAACCTCGACAAATAACAACGTAAACTCCGTTTTTAGGGTTCCGAAGTAAACAAGGAGCCCTTATAGTTTCGTCATGTCTGTCTGTTCGTCCGTCCGTCCGTCCGTCCGTCTGTCTGCGGCTAATCTCAGAGACTACTAGTACTAGAAAACTGTAATTTGGTAGAGATATACATATTTATTACGCAGAGCGAACTGTAGAATAGAATTAGGAAAAATATTTTTTTTAGGGGGTCTCCCGTACAACTAAAGTGGGGATGATTTTTTCTCTCTCGATTATACCATCGTGTGAGGTATCATTTGATAGGTCTTTTAAAATTATTATGAGTGTCTGAAGAACATTTTTTCATTTAGGGATCCGTGTGCGAAATATTTATCTTTAAGGTGAAAGCCAAGCTTTGGCTGTCCATACATTTTGTTCTACAGCAATGCTCTAAACTTCGTTAATGATTCTCATAATAAAATCGAATTTCCAATTCTTAAGAAGTAATTGTGCTCTCATGTTGAATTTAACATAATAATGTATAATAATTTACGAGAAAAACGGCATTTAAAATACGACAAAAATTGAGATTCTTGTTGATGTGTGCGTAATATTTTGTGGCATTTAGGGGCGACGTCTAGCAGATTTATTACAAACTACTGACTACTACTATTTATATAAAAGCACTTTGAGACCTAAATGCATGCTACCTCGATGTTGCTTGCCTTGACAGCGCCATCGGCTGTACGTGAAAAACAAAAGAAAATCATGAAATGCAAAAAAATTATAAAATAGCAAGTTTCAATATTAAATACAATTTAGGGTTCAATATACTTATTTTTATGAAAGATTTTTTATGGTGAAATTCAAATTTGATTACTGGGACTTTTGGATATCAAGGCTATCTAAATATGACATCTGGACATCACCTGTACATCTGGATGTGATGTCCTGGACTTTATGTCCTGCTGTCCAGGTTTTCGTATCCACATGACCAGACTCCCACGTCTTTAAATTTATATGTGCAGGTGATGTCCAGATGTCCAGGTCTTCAGCTCCACATTTTCAGATCTTCATTTCCAGATGTTCAGGTGATCATCTCCTGAAGCTTTGGTCTTCATATTCAGCTGTCCAGCATTTCATATGCACATGACCAGACACCCAGGTCTTCACATCCAGATGTCAAGATGTCATATTCAGATATCCCTGCCTTCATATTCAAAAGTCCCAGTTATCAAATTTAAATTTCACCATAAAAAAATCTTTCATAAAAATACGTACTGAACCCTAGATTTAATATATTACAACAAGCTTGCCATTACGTATATGACTGGACTGGAATATTTGTGCGAATTCACCTCAGGCATTCATCGATACGTTGTTGCCGATCTGTGCGAGGTGTAGGATGGCAACGTTGCTTTTTTTTACCCAAAAAGATAATTCTTTTTACAATCATAAGTTTCGTTCTGAAACTTAAACAATTTAATTTTGAAAATACTTTTATCAAAAGACATTATAGTAGGTAGATATTATACACGTAGGTATTCATTTACAAAAAAATAAACTATAGGAATATGTGCATACATTTATATTTAGTTTCAAAGAAAACAAATATTACTGATTAATTATTTTTTAGTTTGCATTTCACAACATGTTTTCTGAACGTCTAATTTAATCCTAGAACTTCTAGGGCACGAAGTATCGATACTTTGAATTATCGATAAAGTCGAGGTGGGCTCGACCTCCGTGATTTATAATATTTATATTAATTATTTTTTTTCCGATTTTATTTAAATACATTTCATTGAAAGTGTGATTATGTATTGACCGTTGACAGTGCTGAATCTAATCGATCAGATTCGGATAAGTATTAACAAATTATCAATTAAAATGTAAATAAGGTACCTGTGTATTACTTTTTCACTTTATGCATAAAATACGCATTTATTATTACACGACTGACCAAAAAAGGAGTGTTATGTTTTCAGGGTTCATGTATGTATGTAATTTCTTTATTCCACCATAAGTCCTGAACGGTTACACGACTGACCAAAAAAGGAGTGTTATGTTTTCAGGGTTCATGTATGTATGTATGTATGTAATTTCTTTATTCCACCATAAGTCCTGAACGGCTTAACAGATTTTGATGTGAGAGGTATTGTTAGATTCCTTGCATTAGCCCGAATGACATAGGCTATGTAAGTTGTCAGTCGTGTTTTTTATTTTTAAATAATTAGCTTGTTTGCAGATTTATTTTTACACGACTGACCATAAAAGGAGTGTTATGTTTTCAGGGTTCATGTATGTATGTAAGTTTCTTTATTCCACCATAAGTCCTGAATGGCTTAACAGATTTTGATGTGAGAAGTATTTTTAGATTCCTTGCATTCTTCCGAGTGACATAGGCTATATGACGTCATCATAAAAACAAAATGGCGGATTATATATGCGATAAATAGCAGACCAAAAAACAATAAAATTTGATCAATCTTATCGAGTGGGGTATCAAATTGAAGGGCTTTAAAAGGCGATTTGAAAAATGTATATTACTTATGTTTGTAAATAGTTATACTTTTTGAGTAAAAACTTGTCAGTCGTGTTTTTTATTTTTAATAATTAGCTTGTTGCATATTTAAAAACGATATTAATTTATATCAACAATAAAATATATCGATATTCGTCGTGGTATCGATGTAAGTCTACACTATATACATATCTATCTACTAGCGTTGCAGGACTATCGATAGTATTGACACGTGTCAAATGTTAATACTGTGGCAGGAAATGCACAGCACAAGTGTTTCTTTATACACTAATTCTGTAATACAAAAACAAAAACTGTAACACAGGTTTGTCGTGATGAAGAATTCATCATTCCAAGCAATGAAGGAGTCATCATGAATAATGACTGCAATATTTAACAATTTATGTTGGAATGGAATAACTATACCTAATCTTTTGTTTTCTTTAATAAAAAAAAGTTCGGGAAATAAATTTCCACTTTATTACTAAAAATAAAAATCAACAATATGTACTATTTAGTTTTATTTAAAAAAATATAATTCTAGTCATACAATTCAATAGAACATTATGACCATAACGTCTGCGGTGCTGCTTGCTGATTGATTTTTGAAAATGGATGTTCGAACTATTGCTAGATTTGTGTTGGGAATCTAAGAGGTGGTGAAATCCAAACTGCTGAATCTATTGGTAGATAGGTATTTAAATTACAGTTTCTTATTACTAATTATGATTTTGCACTACTGAACTAGTGCCTCTCCATTACTGAAGGTTGGCCGTCAGATTCGCAAACTCTTCTCTGTTTGTCGCTAAGCGAAACAGCTCCTCAACCGTGGTAACTCTGGTCCACTCACATATGTTTCTCAGCCATGATTTTTTGCGTCTTCCAACACATCTCTTGCCTTCTATTTTTCCCATAAGTTGAAGCAGCTGATATCTGTTGTGTCGCAAAACGAGTCCCAAATATTCAACTTTGCGCTTTTTGACAGTTTGCAACAAAAGTCTAGACATTGCAACGCGCTGGAGGACTTTTTCGTTGCTGAGTCCAATTGATACGAACTTGAACTACATAGGTACCTATATTAATTCTCATAAATATATTTTTTTGCTTTCTTACAAAATATGACAATGACAAGAAGAAATTATAGGTTATTTTTCGCTCTTTGTATTTTTTAAATTTCTTTTTCTTTTTTCTTATGCTGCCAGCCAGTCCGATTGGCATTATTGTAGTTAGACACTCTTTTGAAATAAGTGCCATCTAGTAGCGTATTTTTAAATTTATAACAATGCTTTGCGCTATATTTAATGTCATTTTGAAAGCTCTCGTCGTAGTGTGAGTGAGTGTAGAGATACGAAGATTCATGGCAGATTCTATTCTAAAGCTTTTTTTTCATTATGTTGACTGAAATATAATCGTAGGCCATAAAATAAATAAAATAGTATGTTTACCGCTCGCCAATTCAAAATGTTTGCCTATAAGTACTGCAACAACGCAACAAAAAAAATAAAACGGAAAATGTTGCTATCAACGCCATCCAGCGGAAATTGTTCAATGAACAGCCCTTCGCTTTATCCTTAAAGTGGTAAATTTTGTTAGAGTTAAGTGTACTCGAACCCTCGAACAGGAAAATGGTGGAGGGTGGGTACATGAAACAAATTATAATAACTAGCAAATATAATGAATTTAAAAGGAAAATTATCACGGCTATGTAGACTTTATGCGTTAATGAGTAATAGACGATAAACTTACAAAATTGATTTTAGTATGAAAAATATTCGTAGGAATAATTTTCATTGTATATGATGGTATATGCTTAGGTTATTTTCATTAGTTATATAAAAGTGGAAGTAAATAATTATAAGTCAATGTGTCCGCATTTCTACAGGATAGGTACCTTCGGAACCCTACATTGCGCGTGGCCCAACACGCACTTGACCAATTATTTCCTACTTGTCCTGATATGTAATCAATTTTACCATGTCTTTTTATGATTTTACAACAATAAAAAATAAAATAGGTAGACTTTTCAGGAAATTACTTTCGTGGTTAATAAATGTTTTACCTTAGAATGTTTAAGTTTGAACTGATATTTGATTTATTTTCAACAAAATTCAACAAAAAGTACTGTGAAATTTACATAATAAGGCAAGTAAGAAAAAATGGAGTTTAATTACATTGCTTAGTTTTATTGTGAGCTATGTTCTAACACAAGATAAAAATAAGTAGTGTATGACGATTTGCCGTAACGTTTGACAAGCAAGTACTAGGCATCAGGGGGCCGATTCTACTAGTTACAAATGTATTGACAAAATGGCTATTAGATAAATGTTTTTATACCATTAAAGAATATTTTGATCAAGCATAATTTGACATTTTTGACATTATTTATTTCCATAAATTTTTTTATGTGACATTTTGTAGAGTGAATTCAAGAATTTATATTATAATTGTATTTTTTGCACGTCTGCTTGCAGACTGAAGACATGAAACTATTATGTTGTATCATCTTTTGTACTGTTTTCTGGCAAATAAACATTCTGATTCTGATGTCGTGTCTCAATTGTGTCTCAAGAGCCAAAGAGCTGAACTAAAGCGACAAGATCTCTGTTAGACTTCTATATTTTATTAAGTACGATTTCTTACCAAAACACACCAAAAATGTCAACTTGACAAAGATGAGCTTTAAAGAAGGTATTACCTGTCCTTCACCAACATAGGCAAAACCATATCTGACATCCCGCTTCCTCAGCTGTCTGTCTCTAAGTAAAATAAAATAAAAAAATCTAGCTCTATGTGTATGACGATTTGCCGTAACGTTTGAGGAGCATGTAAACTTGGCATCAGGGGGCCGATTCTACTAGTTACAAACATAGATGTCGTGTCTCAATTGTGTCTCAAGAGCCAAAGAGCTGAACTAAAGCGACAAGATCTCTGTTAGACTTCTATGTTTTATACTGATTACAGCAAAGCGTTTGACAAAATTAGTCATAACCTACTTATTATTAAATTATATAACATAGGTATAAGAGGTGATCTTCTGAGATGGTTCTCATCTTACCTTGAAAATAGAACGCAAGCTGTTGTAATCAGTAATTATGTTTCCAGTTGGGTTCCTGTCACTAGTGGTGTCCCTCAAGGGTCCCTTTTGGGACCCTTGCTCTTTACAATATTTGTAAACGACATTAATAATTGTTTTAAAGCATCGCGACTCTTGTGTTATGCTGATGATATGAAGATTTTTAGCTCTATTTCATCTCAGGCTGATAGTGTTCTACTTCAACAGGATCTAGATCGTTTGGCTGAATACTGTTTGTGCAATAAATTAGATTTGAATCCTGATAAGTGTGCTGTCATCACTTATTCGCGGAAAGTTTCTCAAATATTAACCCAATACTATCTTAAGGGAATTGTATTAAAAAGAGTAACAGAAATACGGGATTTAGGAGTTTTTCATGATAACAAATTAATTTTTGATAATCATATTGATAATATTGTTAAAAAAAGTCTAAATCTTTGGGATTTGTGATGCGTTACTCTAAAAATTTTCATCAAGCCAAAACTTTAAAAATATTATACTACACTTACGTAAGGAGTCACATGGAGTACGCATCTCAAATCTGGAACCCTAGATATGACATTTATATTTCTAGGTTAGAGTCCATTCAAAGAAAAATTATTAAATATTTATGTTATCGCCTACATATTAAATTTGATTCTGACTCATATTTTGAACTCTGTGCAAGACAGCATCTTTTACCTCTAGACAAGCGTAGAGAAGTTGCTGATATAGTTTTGTTATATAAAATTGTTAATGGTGTTTTGGACTGCCCTGAGCTGCTTGAACGAATAGGTTTCTTAGCTCCTCCCAGAATATTTAGATACAGACCGCTCATTTATACTCCTGTTGTAAGCACGAATTACAGGCAAAACTCATTTCTCTGGCGAACTGGCAATAGGTACAACCACATTGCAGATGAACTTGATCTCGACTTATTCCACACCAGCCTTCCAAGGCTAAGAAGACTCTTAATCAGTTTCTATATGGGTAACTGACATTAATTTATTTATAAATATTTCTTGAGTAATTATATAATAACTATTTATATAATGTTGTTGTGAGTTATCTCAGTGAGAGAGAGGGAACGTATTTTTTTATTTATTTTTCAGAATTAATATTCTTTATTGTCCTTATTCTGTTTTCTGAGATCACAATTGAATGTTATTTTAGTCCGTTTTCTAGATGTGAGGACCTGTAAATGACTATATGTTTTTTAAGTTGTTGTCTATAGAACCTATAAGAAAGTTGTTGTCTTCCATGTAAATAAAAATAAAATAAAATAAATAAATTACGATTTCTTTGGCTTTTGAGACACAACTGAGGCACGATTACGTTTGTAATTAGAAGAATCAAGGGCCTGATCTTTGACACACAATGAGTCAGCACCAATAAATCATTTGCCATTCCCATTATCCACATCTTACTCCCTCTCCAGGATATTTATAGCACCAAGCGAAAATAAATCTAATGGATTTTATATGTTTATTTTACAATGTCTCACGATGTTTATGCTGATCTTGATATTCCAATGTGCTCGTATTTACACGACAAATAATAAAATGAGGATCGTAAAATACGGGAATGGAATGGGAGAAAATGATATATTCATAAATATATACGGATCAAGTTGAACCATCTTCAACGATAATCATAAATCTAAAACGGATATTTATCCATCTGTACTGATTAAACCTCAAGAATCAGTATCAAGATATCGTAACAGGAAAAAATATTACCTATCAGAAGTTGTGTGGGGTGTGTTAATAACTAAACAAACAAAAAACTATGTGCAGTTCCTGAATGTTAAATACATTAGTCGCTCTCCGGCTAACTTCGCAATTGCATTAAGAGTGCATTACTGTTATTGCCAAAGCATTGCAATTAGTACAATTGCTAATGAACTTTCTATTGTTGTTTAGGATTCCGTGTATGAGTATTTAGAAACAAAATAAATAAAAAAAGGAAAAATGCAAATTCAACTCGCTAGAATATTTAAATAAGCTCAGTAGGTACAGTATCTACTGATGTTGCATGCATACATAAAAATAACAAACAAAATAAAAAATCTTGCTAGACATCGTGCGTTTTTACATTGCTACAGTCAGCTGCATGTAAGTCGGAGGGAAATATTTGCTAAGATTATTAAAAAATTGGATGGCCAGAGAAATCCTTTCGATCAGATTTTAACTGGCACGAAGATCACATCCGCTGAAAACTATACGACGAAGAGAAGAAAGTCTTTTGAAAGAATTCTTTGCATGAATTTTTTGGCAGGTTGTAGGAAAATTAAAACGTGGGTATGATATAAATTTCACTTACCCTTTTTGTGAATAAAATCCTTGCAAGATAGATTAGTGTAACTGTCAAAAAGCTTGTAATAAGGTAAAAGACCTTGCATGTTATGCAATAAAAAAAACTAGAAAAACATATAATAATATATTAAGTAATAATTAACATTCAAGCAGTTAGCACTTATGACAAACAATAAGCGAAATTATTTTTACTAAGAATTAAAAATAACAATCTTGGACATATCAACAAAAGACAATATGCATAATTATTTAATATAGGTATCTAATTGAGTTAATGGCTTTGTGCATTACCATAAGTATCATACTTCATCATTATAATCATCATCAACGTCAGCCCTCCATGGCTTTTGTCTACGCCATAAGGAGGCTTCTATACTTGATTATATACTAATAATAATTATATAAATTTATACACGGTGAATTTAATTTGGTTTGGAGCCAAAGCCAACTCTATAAGAATCGTTAGACCCAATTAGCTGGTCAAAATAAAAATTCTGAAACAAAAAATGTTGAATAAAACTCGAATGCAAAAACTTGAGAGCAATTAGTAGAGCACATCTACTATGATACTAAGTATAAGTTGGGCGTACTTAACATGGTCTCGACCGAAAATCACTTCTGTAATTTTTTTGTTCTACGTCCTACACAAATGATTGCGTATATTGGATTATGGATGAAGAAATTTGTTTATCATACATTTTTTTTCCAAAATCAATGAAATTCAGCGATCAGATAGATATTATATAGACTGACTTTTTATTTACTTTTTTTAAAATTTTCTTAGCAGATCTCGATGATGAAATTGAGGGTTTAGGAACTGCCATCTTCACTCTTCCTTCTTCACAAGATCCACCTCCAAAGAGTTTTGTGGGCAGGGCACGCAGGTCATGTCAGATGTGCACAACATTTCCTTCGATGACAATGATGATGACACGTATAGTGCCGGCTGAGCCGACTCGCCTTCTAACTTCAGCGCGGGCGCATGATGAGGTTGGTCGAAGGACCTAAAACAAGATTTTTTTTCAGAAATTCTTTAAAAAAAACACAAATACCTACTAAATCTTCTGAATCAGAATATTTAGTATTTGTATTTATATGACTTTTGATCTTCCATGATGGTCTGTGACCATCTGCTTCTCTTCAGCGCAGATTGTAAAAGACGATCAAGGAATAAACAAGGATTTCTTCTCATAGGCGATGGGGCTAACAACCCGTCACTGAATCTGAATCTTAATTCCAGAAAAAAACCCACTATCCAGCTGAAGGTGATCTCGGGGTCCGGCAAAGACATCAGGGGATAAAATGGGAATTCTTCTCATATGCGATGGGCTAACAACCCGTTACTAATTCTGAATCTCAAGTCCACCAAAAAGCCTACCAGCTGAATGTCTTGGAGTTCGGTAAAGAAAAAAATAACTTGGAAACGGGTACAATTCATCTTTCTACGCCGCTTAGAACTCGAGTTATACAATAGTTACACGCGGACGAAGTATCGGGAAAAAGATAGTTAATAAATCTTTTATAATAAATTCATAAAAAAATAAATTACTTGGGATGCTGGACATCCCAGGCGTCCATCTGCGAGCAGAGCTTGGTAAGGAAACTCTTTCTCGTCGGCTGCACCTCGATGGCTGGGAGAAGTTTCTTCTCTGATTTTGCTTTTGTCTCTGGAACATGAGGTTTTTTTATTAGCTGTCTGTCTACTGCTGCGGCCAAAAGCCCCCTCTAATTTCATAATGACAAAAAAACACGAGGTGTTTTTGAAATTAATTTAGAATAGAGGAAATGATGCTACACATAAATGCATAAGTAACTGTGTATATATGCATTTATTGCAAATTTAGCGTTATTAGCTCCGCATCCATGCAGGGTAACTCGACTTTCTGTTGACTTTACATTGGATTAAAGCACCCCTTAAACCACCCCTGAAAACTTAACTCCGGTTTAGGGCAGTCGGTTGAGAAGGGTCATCCGGAAATCCCGGACATACACAAATATATCTCTGTCTATTTGTGCTGTATAAAATATTCAGAGACACCGTCCCCACAATCGATAAACTACAGAGCATTGTAAATCAATTGACCACAAAAATACATTAAACACAGCCGACCGGCTGAACAGTCACTCAACTGTGGTTTTGCAAAACGTAGGAATGCGGTGAAATTGAACTAGAGTTTTGAAAATGTAGTTTTGTTATCTTGTGTGGTGAAGTTGGAAGGCTGGAGAGTAGCACAGGCTAGTTTGCCGCGGTCGGAACCGCGAGCAACACCTAGAATATATTATACAAGTACTTCGTTCGAAAGTTCTGCAATGAGTCACTTTAAATACAAGTCTCTCTCTTTCTTTAGTCGTATTTCCTCATGACTGAGGGTCGTGGTCATTATATGAAATAAAACACACACAACGACTCTCTTGACAATTTTAATGGAGTGGTTTGCCATTGCCTTCTCCATTTCACACACTAGCTGATAATCACCAACCAGAGTGCAGGTTTCCCCACGATGTTTTTCCTTCACCGGAAGCAGGTGGTGGTCGATGAAAACTAAAATATGTCAGATTGGTATACAAACTCATGTAGCCCGGGCAGGATTCGAACCTGGGATTTTGCATCCACAGGCGGGCCCTACTACTAGACCACCACCGCTTCCTTTTTCGTTCGTCGAAATACAAGTCTATATAAGTTTCATCGTTTGTTTATCCATTTCCTTGTAGTTCAACTATTGCCTCCTACTGGTTTATGGAAACAAGCAAAAATCTCATCTTTCCTTTAAAATTTGAATCACCAACGATATCTGCAGCTTCCGCTGACTCCAATAGAAGTGGATACTGCTGTCGTGAGATAGATGTCAACAATTATGCAAGGGGCACGTCTTGGCAGCTCAGCGAAATGCACAACGCGGGCTTAGAATACTGGATGTGAATAGGTTTTTTGTTAAATCTATAGATATATATATAACTCAAAGGTGACTGACTGTCATAGTGATCTATCTACGCACAGCCCAAACCACTGGTCGGATCGGGCTGAAGTTTGGCATGCAGGTAGATGTTATGACGTAGGCATCCGCTAAGAAAGGATTAACGCGAACGAAGGCGCGGGCAAAAGCTAGTGAATAATATGACTGCTAATGGTAGACGCGTTTCAACTCATACGCCAATTGGTGTGCAAATCCGAAGTTACATAAAGACAAATTTTTATTTTAACAATTACGATGCAGGCTTTACTATTGGCGTAATAGAGGAACGAACAAAGTATGAGAATTGTTAAAAATATGTAATTTTATGATTGAATTAGAACACATTTTGCGACTTTTCAGCACGATTATATTCTCCAGAGCTAATTTATTAGAGTTTAAACTTTAAGGGAAAGTCCATTTTCTACGTGTGACGTCATAATATGAATGTACGTTTAGTTAGGGGCGTTTTGGTATCGTCCAAACAACGCTTAAAAATGTGAATTGTTTTTGCTATATCTTGGGAAATACTTTGGTTATGGATGTGATTCTTTTACTGATGATTCTATCATGTAAAATATTTCAAAGAAGCATAAAAAAGATGTCCGGTCCCCTATTGGGATGAAAGGACATGATTTATTCAAAATTTTAATTTCTTACCACTCTGCTCTGGGTGAGGAGAAACTCACTCTCTTTTATTTTTAGTTTTGTGTACTTTTTGGTTTTCAATTTTGTTTCTATTTTATTATTTACTGATAGAAACACTGTACATACACTGTACAATTTGTGTGTTCATCAAATAAATTGTATACAATAAAATTTTCTTGCAATATATTTCAAGACAACAAAGAATTATAAACCGAGACACTGCTAAAGATGACATCTTAGCACAATTACCTGTTTCTTTATTGGAGTAAAACTTCTATTAGCCATACATCCCTGTAGATGCATTTGCAGCGAGATGAGCTTTGCATATTTTAAACACCGTTAACCTGCCGTTCACGGGTGCATTCCAGACGACCATCTTAAAGTGAACTTTATGTCTCAGCTTATAAAGTTTGATGTCCGCTAGCAGTAGCATATCACGTGGTAATGGTTAAACTTTTTGGATTATAGCTAGAGTTCGTAGCCGTGTTGGACATTGAGAAAAATGGTGCGATTTGTACGCCGAAATACATTGGTATTGGATTGTTAAAGCGGTCTTATGGCAATACTTCGGGTAAGTGGTGCTCTTATTTGAAATAACTTTTGAAATCGATAACATTTTTTACGGCTAATACTACTTACTTCCTTACTTCCTCCGAGGACTTTTTCCGCAGTTAGGCCTCAAAATCGGGGCCTTTCAGCGTGAGGAGACAGGATTACTGTCTTCATTCAAACCAGCCCAGCTCACGGCTAGTATACTAACTTGTTCTGATTTGCATAACTATATTCTGCTAGGCATTCACATCCATACTTCCATACATTCTATCCCTTACTACAAATGCGAAAGTCTTTGACGCTTTTACGGAAAATGGCTTGCTTCAAGATCTTACATACGAAATGAAGAAAGAAGTACCAAAAAACTCAAAGGCTTAGAATGAATTGCCATTCAATGTGTTTAAAATTTGTAATCATAATTACTAGCACTATACCTTTTTGTACAGTGCGCGCTTTTCTTCATTTAACTCCCCCGTTCGCACACGAGCAAGAGTTGGAGTTGCGTCAGCGTCGCGTTTTTAGTTTTTAGTTTCTTCAGATGAAGAGGATTTTATATAACTTCGTTTCAATTCTTATATGTATATTATAAAATCAAGTCCCTTTCTTCGTTTGTCTGTCTGTATGCAATACTCAGAAACTACTGAACGAATTTTCATGCAGTTATCGCCAATACACTGGGCAGGTCATGAGGAAGATTTGGTATTATACTTTATGCGGGCGAAGCCGCGGGCAAAAGTTAGTAAAAATTAAATATACCTACCAGTCCAGCCAGTCTATTTTTGTCTGCCCAAGCTTTTTGAGAAAAGGTTTTTTAATACTACTTATTTATATGATTTTATAGACAAGGGTACGAATTTTTTGTGTCATCCTTACTTATTATGAAATAAAGTCCCCCACCGCGTCTGTCGGTCTGTCCGTTCCCAATAAATTAAAAAGACTAGTGAACGAATTTTTGTGCGGTTTTCACCAATGGACGGGGTAGGTAATGAGAAAAGTTTTGGTGTATAATTTACGCGGGCAAAGCCGCGGACAATAGCTAGTATTGAAAAAATAAATAATCAAAATATTTTTCACGCGAGGATTTTCACGCCAGGTCGCAACGGCTGCCGTTATGACGGCTGCCGTTATTAAAATCCTCATACGCAACGCCGCCTCAACTCCTCGTGTGCGGACTTCTTTGAAGATGTACGTGGTCGTTGCACTGCCGTTGCGCTGTCGTTCGACGCGCGTCCAACTCGACGCCAACTCAACGGCTACGTGTGCGGAGTGCCTAGAGAACATGCAGGACACCTCATAGGAATAGGCAGTAGATACCTCAGTAGGCCTGACTAGAATGCAAGTGAGGAACCTTTGAGTTGGAGCTTCTCCATCATGTTCTTCTCCAGCTGGACGCAGGAGCCGTGGCAGTACGACAGGTAATCCTTGTTACTGCATATAGGGGGCTGTTTGGCAATGAAAGACGTCCCCACAGGCCCTACATAAAAAAAAATACGATTAGTATAATTTTGACCTAGTGAAGAATTTAACTAGATGATATCACGAGGCCGTACACATAAATACGATAAGTATAATTTTGCCTAATGAAGAATGTAACTTCGACGATATCACGTATATCAGCACTAGCGTATTTCTGTATCAGGTTCTACACTCCTATATAAGGAGTAAATAGAGTCTGATTTAAGTCTGATATTGTGATGAATGGACAAAAACTTGGTAACTAGTTTAAAAAAAATTAAACGTAAAAGTTTACAAAAAACTACAAAATTTTGGTACACGGTTAGGAAGAAATCATGAATAACACATAGGGTACTTTTAATACCAAAATTCCCACGGATACGAAATTCCTCAAATACCCAGTAGCAGTATACAATCATATACAATGTCCACTAATAAACAAAGCTTAATCTAGGTGTAGGCTAGGCTTTAGAAAATCTACTAGTATGGACATGGCTATTCCAAAGGCGGCTGAAATTATGTATGCAAGACTGTGCGTTCACAAGTTAAATATAATGCGGGTATATCATCTTCATGAGTGTCTTATTTATGTTTTATAATAATGGTATCTCTATCTTCATAGTAGGCTCTCTCTTTTGACACAGTGGTTGTGGAATATGGTTGTATAGACGACTAGCTTTTTGCCCGCGGCTTCGCCCGCGTGAATTTCCCACGGGAACAGTGCTTTTTCCCGGGATAAAAGGTACCCTATGTCCTTCTCCGTACTTCCAGCTATGTGTATACGAAATTTTAGGAAGATTGGTTCAGTAGATAAAGCGTGAAGAGGTAACAAACAAACTCACTTTCGCATTTATAATATTAGTTAGGATATTAGTTAGGATTAGGATTAGGATACTTTCATGGAATATCCTGTACTGCTCGTCCCCTGGGCGAAGGTTGCTGCTTTTGCAATGGCTCTCTACTTCTGCCTATTGCTTGTTTAACATAGTATGTATTTTGTTTCAAATAAATTGAATATTTCAGACACAATGGACTATAGGAGAATGTTCTTCTAGAGTCCAGTGAGCCATCTCCGTTTCCATAATTTAACAATCAAATTAAATATACACTTCTATGTTTTCAATGTTTTTATCGCATGTGTGCATATTAATGGCGATTCGTCGAAACGCACAGAGTAATTGAATATCTCTGACCTATCTGCATATTTGGATAACACCGGTAAGATGTAAGCCATTGTAGTATTTGATGATTAAAATCTAGCCCTGAAATGATTTTTTAATAAAATTGTACTATACCGTCAGCTATTTTTCTGTTCAGAAAAAAGTCAACTGCAGGAGCATAAGGTGTGATGTCACTTGCTTTAGAGACTGAGGTCTCATCTTGTATGGTGCCCGTTGGTTCGGAATCCGTTTCTTCAGGCTCCTATAAAATATTATTAATAAATAGTTTAGCTACAAATCTTCTCTCAACGTCTTCTTTAATCTTTAAAAATATTGTTGAACTGTTGATGTCGGCCTTTATTGGGGATCTGACCTTGTTGTATACTGACATCGCTTGCCGACACATGGTTCAAAAACTATTTCCCGCAACAGATATCACATATTACATATAATTCTCCACTTAAAACTAGTCACTAGTAAGTATTTAGTAGAGAATTATAATATGTCTTAGTTATAATGAAAATAATAATCGATGATGAAAAATATATCGATGACGGAAAATAATTGATGACGTCAAACAAAAATTTAATGCTATACATATTCTTCAAACTTCTTTTATTAACTTTCTTGCTGATACTTACTGGAATGACCATCAAATCCTTTAAATTCGGCATGGTGTATATAAAGTTCCAAAAATCGCAACATTTCTTCTGGCTAAATTCGGTATCCTCATTCGACATAGTAAAGTCAAATGTCAGCTGCTGAGGCGTAATGGGTTCTCCACACTCGGCATCACAAAAATCATTACTTTGATTTGGGGATTCATCATTTTCCTTTTTATCATCAGTAGTACTTTCACCATGACTGAGACTGATATTCGCTTTTATTGATTCATCTGAATATAGGTTGACTATATCCTCTTTCTTATCGAGCACTAAAGGTTCACATTGAAAATTAGCTGGTAAATTTTCATCATTTTCTAACTGTATAGACGTGCTCGTGTCAAGTTTCGAATATTGTGTATAATCGTCAAACATTTTTTCTATTTAGTTATTGAATTTTATTCAAAAAACTGTAGTCTCGCTCGCTCCGACGAGAAAAAACGTGCGATTAAAAGTCAAAAATGTCATTTTTAATTATTTTAATTATTTCTTTGATTGATTGTAATGCCAAGAAATAAATCCTTTTTATTAATAAATAAAGTAACATCACAGACATTAATAAAAAAAAATATTTCTGTGAGTAACATGACGTTTGATTGATTTAAAAAGTTAAAAAGTTTATCTTTTCTTACCAAACGCGTATTTATTTAGTGCTTTGTGATATTTTTCTCTCAGTTATTTTTATAAAGTCATTGCTTTTGAGATCACTTTGAGATTTAAACATGAGTGCTCATAGAGACTCCAACAATATAGGCTTGACTTCTACTTGCTCAGACCTGCGTACCGAGATGCAACCGCCGAACTTCGACTTCCCTGAGGGTTCGGTGACGGTTTGTACAAACTTATGTGTTACCGTTAGTACAGGATGACCCCCTGAGATAGGATTTTAGATAGGGGGCAAGCTTCTCTGCATCTGACTGTACAGTGGGCCACATAGAAAAGTATATCACCTGAAATACGATCCACTATAAAAAAGTGGTATACTTTTCCATGTGGCCCACTGTACATAACATCTCGATGGGTGTAACCTCGAGTTTTGAGCTAGCCTCAAATTAACTTTCCTTGTGTAATGAGATACTAGCTCAATAGATATTATATAGATAAGTATCTGAGCCTCAGGTCAAACTGAAAAACATCATTTCCCATCTTGACCTGACCGGGGACAAGACTCGTGACCCATGATCCCGTGGTTCAGAGGCAAGGACTATACCACTGTGCCACAAAGGCCGATTTAAAGGTCATGAAAATTGCAGGAGAGTTCAGAGTCTGGCGATTCTTTCAGCGTGTTCGGAGAAGGTTCCTGCGGGGAACCGCAGACCGCCCAGCACCTGGTGGTAGATTTCACCCACAATGAGTTCGACAGTGAGTTTGTGCAGAAGAAATGCTGTGCCTTTTGGAAGTTAGTCGAGAGTCACCCTGAAATCCACCATTTGATGGTTACATCGGTAAGAGACTCTTCATCATTTAGGGCCTTTTCTGATAACTACTTTTAAATCTTGTGCTCTTTCTTGTGTCAGATCGTCACTTAAGATCACACGATGACGTGACACTCATTTTACACGATGACGACTGTTGCCATCTAAGGGGCAGTAGTTATATACACAGTGTGCAGGTTTCCTGACTGTTTTCTTTACCTGGAAGCAAATGGACAACTCTTTACCCATCGCACACGAGTTAGATTTTATATAATTACTTGATTTGTTACAAAATTTTGATACAGCAATTTAATAGCAAAAATCTCAATCCAATAATTTATTACAGGATGCAGAAATGTTCCCTAATACTCCGACATCCTGTGAGGATACCACCCCCGCTGACCAAGTGGTCACGGAAAAATTGGAAGAGGAACCAGTAATCAAAGAACACACTGCGGTGTCGATGCTTGATTTTGTTAGCAGAGAAGGTGGCAAATTTTATATTTATAACAGTTTTTGCCCTCGGCTACCCCTGAATTAAGTTTTTCACCCATTGCATCCCCTCAGGGGTGGAAATTCCAAAAAAAGGCTAGTTGAATGGGTTTAAAAACTGCTAAAAATATGCTTAATCCAGATAAAATAGATGTATTCTATATCATTAAAAAAATTATAGACCGAAACATTGCGACTGATGATGACATCAATTTGCGATGTTTCAATGGTTTCGTCTCAAACTGACTTTTTCAACGTTTTGTAGGTATGATTGACAAATCATTTGAGGCTAAGATTCCTCAGACCTTCTGTCCTCTTGGCTCCAGGGAGTACATAGAAAATGAGACAATCCAACAGCCTAAAGTATCCAAGAAGAAGGGAAAGGATCCTGGTAAGACAGTTTTCTATCTAAATATAAATTAATATTTTTAAAAGATTCGTTTGTATCACCTCGCGCTTTACTAATGTTTAAATCCAATTATCTTATCCAACAGAGCTGAAAATTTATAAGAGGCTTCAGTGATCGGAGCAAGTAGAATGAATTGTGAGCAATGACCTGAAAAGTTTAATAATATCCAGGGTTACTGGTAATTAGATGCGAATCTCTCAGGGGGTTCTAAGTAGTGTTATTTGGATTGATTTAAATCTATAATACCCATTATAGGTTTAAATCAAACTGTAGATGTTTTTCTAATAATCTGCACAATTAAACAATGATTAAACACTAGTGATTATTTTGAGAAAATTTGCTTTTAAATGTTAGCTATGTTTTGTACTCCTGTTCCTAACTGGTTAAGAATTTCTATGATGTTTATGATTGATAATAAGTGCTCCATTATCACCCTTCATTAACTGTAGAAATAAACTGATTCTGACAAATACTTTTCTCTTAAAAAAAGATTGAAACTTAATTGAAAAAAAAACATTAAAATATCAAATACCTCGAAAACGGTAAACTTTTGGATAACCCATTATAGGTTTAATTCAACCCAAATAACACTACCTACAACCCCCTGAAATATTCGCATCTAATTACCAGTAACCCTGTAGACAGGCCTATTTTTTGCAATTACTAAATTTAGGTCAGAAGTTTATCAGAATGATTTGCCAGAATTATTGTCATATCGTAAGGATCACCTGGTGTTGCATCAAGATTGGCACTCCTCACGGTTAATTGCACGGACATGTATTTTTTTTCACGCATTTACTGCAACAAGTTTTCTCAGGTGACAAATAAAAGTTTGGCCCAAAAATTAAAAATCAAACACTTCTTATTTTAGGCCTGTGCTATTGCGCGCGTGACCGAATATGCTGCGGAAAGGCGAAAGCTGCAGACGTGGTCCCAGGGTCCTCGGAGAAGGTTCGGGCCATGTGTGAGACCATGAAGAAATGGGACCTCCGCCATCCTAAGTATGTTGGAATTATCCTATACTATCATCCATACTAATATATAACCATCCTAGAAATGAAGTCTGTCTGTCACTCACGCGTAGCAATGTGCCGCCGAGAAATTCCCTGTCCTCGAAAATTTCGTCCTTTGAATTTTTTCGGGTTTTTAGGAAAATTTTACGTTCTTGAGAATATTTCCAAGAGGATTCCAAGAAAGTTTCCGTTTGTTCCTTGAAAATTTCGAGAATGGCACACCACTACTCACGCACGCTTTTGTTAAACCGCTGAACCGTTTTTTATGAAATTTGAAAACTTAAAGTAATTTTGATATTCACCATTTCCCAGGTCAATGGAGCCCCCTGGCCACGCCGTGCCGCTGATCCACAGCGTCATGCAACGGAAACCCTACTGACTTCATTTTTATTCGTTGTTATTTTATAATATTTGTTAACATTTTAATTTGATGTAAGTTTGTCGAATAAATCTGTTTATAATATTTTTATTCGTGTAGAAATGAAAATGGAGAATATTGAGATAAGATATGTGTGCCAATGATCTCACAACTAAAGATGCAAAACTTGTGCCACCAAGACCACGCGAAGTAGAAAAGAAAAAATGTAGCAAAGCGGTCCTTGGGTTTCGACGTGTATGCTGAGGAAGTTAAGTAGAAAGTGCAAACCGGGAAAGGCGGTTATGAGGCTTTTTCCTTCTGTAGCCTGGGGCGGTTGATTCTAGAAGCGGCAAATGTGGGCCAATATTTTTTAAATATTTTGCAGAAAATTTTCTGTTTTGAAATCGATTTATAACATCACCGCGTGACTACCTCAACACTGGCGTGAATGCTAAGTGTGAAGGTCTGTCGAGATAATTTACATGACCATTCTTTAGAAATTGATGCTATGTTAATAGTTCGGGTGTAAAAATGATTTTGTAACTAACATTTATAACATATTTGCTCGTAAAGTGTCACTTATTTCACCAATTTCAATATTGTATTGTATCTCATTACGCACTTGTGCGTTTCGATTTTTATACGTCTACAGAAAATGTTCATCAGATTAATCATTGTTTTGATGAGGCGCCATTTCCATATATGTTATAGTGTAAATGGTCTCTTGGAGCTTTTCATCAGATGTTCCATATCTTCAATTTTTATACGTCAGCAGAAAATGCTCATCAGGTTGAACGACTTTTACTAAGGCGCCATTTCCATATATGTTATAGTGTAGCTGGTCTCTTGCAGTTCTTCATCAGATGTTCCAGATCTTCAATTTTTATACGTCAGCAGAAAATGCTCATCAGGTTGAACGACTTTTGTTAAGGCACCATTTCCATATTTCTTATAGTTTAACTGTTCTGTTTTGGTTTTTCATCAGGTGTTTGTTGAATGAGGGTTTATGGTTGGGTCTATGGTACGGGGGTCGGAGGTATTGTCAGGGGATTTGATGGATGATGGATTTCTATTAATAAAATATCTTATGTGCTTTCTATCCAGTGGTTTGTATTTAAACATGGTGGCAGCGGTGGTTTAAATAATTATTTAAATTAGAATAACTAGGTAATGTTTTAATTTTTTTTTTAAATTGAAAGAATAGAAAAACATACAAAGATGGTTGAAAAGGCTATTAGATTGCCTAATGAATTTAGTTTCGATGGAGATTGGGAAGCATGGCTTTGCCGTTTTGAAAGATATTTGGCAATATCAAATTTCAAAAAGAAGGATGATGAGGAGAAAATAAATTTGTTATTATATGCGTTGGGGGAAAAGGCGGAGCAGTTGATAAAACAACTGAAGATCGAGGGAAAAAAACGGTACGACGAAGTGGTAGCTGCGTTGAATGAATATTTTAAGCCTAAAAAAAATGTTGTATATGAGAGGGCCAGATTTAATTCCAGGAAGCAAAAGGAAGGAGAAAATATTTCAGATTTTGTCAGAGAGTTGCATATTTTGGCGGAGAGTTGTGAATATGGAGAGTTGAAGGAGGAATTGATTAGAGATCGGCTTATAATAGGTATGAGGGATGGAAAAACAAGTGAGCGTATGCAGTTGGAAGCTGAGTTAACTTTAGAGAAGGCTGTAATTATGGCTAGACAGGCAGAGCAGCAACAAGATTTTATTGAAGAAGGAAAGAAAGAGTGGGAAGTTAATAGATTAAATAAAACAAAGTCCGTTGATAAAAAATGTTGGTGGTGTGGAAGCTGGGGCATACATACCAAGGAGAAATGCCCAGCAGCGAAGCAGCAATGTTTTAGATGTAAAAGATATGGACATTTTTCAAGATGTTGCGGCAATAAAGATTTTCTGAAGATTAATAATATTAAGGTTGGAGATGATTTTCAGATTAACGTTGACACTCAAATGGGAGGAGAAAATAAGGTAGTAAAATTTTTAATTGACACTGGTGCAGACTTGGTAGCTATTCCAGAATCTATGTTAGTTAAGGGATTAAAAATATGGTCATGTGATGATGTGATTAGGGGTCCAGATGGGCAGGCTTTAAAAGTCAAAGGTTATATATATGTACAACTTAGGTATTTAAATGGGTTGTATAGTGGAAAAGCGTATATAATTGAGAATTTGAAGTGTCCTATTTTAGGGAGACCAGCAATACAAAAGATGAATATTTTAAATTTGTGTAGTACATTTAAAGATTGTGGGTCTGGTATTATTTGTAGTCAACAAATAGAAAAGGAATTTCCAGGAATATTTGATAGTTTGGGAACTTTTAAGGGCACATTTTCAATAAAACTAGTAGATAATCCGGTGCCTTATGTACAGACTGTACCTAGGGTTGTTCCCATACCATTATTGGAAAAAGTAAATAAAACTTTTTTTCAAAAAAGTGAACCGACTTCCATCATAAAACTTAAAATCATAAAATAACAATAAAGAAAAATGTATTAGCATGCTACCTACTGAATGAGGTGAAGTCGGTGCCAAGTGCAGGACTATGTAATTGTTTAGCTAGGCATTTTGTATATATATATACATGATTCTAATGTTAATTTAGATTATTTAATATTCAATTTGGCACCGACTTCACCTCATTCAGTAGGTAGCATGCTAATACATTTTTCTTTATTGTTATTTTATGATTTTAAGTTTTATGATGGAAGTCGGTTCACTTTTTTGAAAAAAAGTTTTATTTTATCATTTTTAGTGCTTCTACACCTTTTCATTTTCTTTAATAAAAACTTAAACTTTTCTTTCACTGGTGGCCGAAAATAAAGAATTAAGAATTCGAAACTTTTTATGTCAGTTTGATTTGAAATGTCAGAACATGTCAAATTGTCTATTATTTTTGGCACATAAATAGACCGTGAGCACGCGATGACCAAACCTTCCTTATTTTAAAAATGCTGAATGTTTCTCTGCGTGGTATATACGGATAAAAAATATTAGCGACTAGGTATGAAGTTTAGGCCATTATTATTGGCAGCCCTCATTTTATTAGTAAAATTAAATCACTCCCTATTCCTAATATCGAACTTGACGGCACTATTATTCCATTTTCTCCAACAGTGAAGAATCTGGGAGTCATCTTCGACGACACCCTGTCTTGGGTTCCCCATATAAACGAGGTTAGCCGTAGGGTTTTTGTTGCTCTTCACTCTTTGAGAAGACTGCAAAATTTTTTACCTATTAAAACTAAAACTATGCTGGCTCGTTCCCTAATAATACCACTCATTGACTACGCTGATGTCGCCTTCTTAGATCCTTCTCAGGAACTTCTTAATAAACTAGAACGCTTACAAAATGTTTGCATCCGGTATATTTTTGGACTCCGTAAATATGACCACATATCTGAGTTTCGAGATAAATTGAATTGGCTTCCTATTAGGGCTCGGCGTAACCTGCATATCCTTTCTCTTCTCTTCAATGTTCTTTTCAACCCTTCATTTCCTAATTACCTTCGTGATTGTTTTACTTTTCATCCCACTGATTCTCGCTTGCGCTCCTGTAATAAGCTTCTCCTCTCCACACCTGAGTTCTCTTCGCGTTCTTTTTCGAATTCCTTCTCTGTCAAAGCACCTCGCCTTTGGAACTCTCTTCCTTTAGACACCAAAATGGCACCTTCCCTTGACTCCTTTAAAAATCGTGTTGCAAAATCCTTTTCCTTATCCTGACTTTCTATTTGTTTCTTTTTTATTTTTCCCCTTTTCCTCTTTTCTAATTGTGTATTATTGAGCTTTACTTTCATTACTCTTTCTATCTTAGTTTAATAGTAGTATATATATATAAAATGTATGATTTCTATAAAATGTATGTATTGTATTGATTGTTTGCACAGCCTCTGCCCTTTGTGTTATTATATATATTTTTTCGTACCGGTTGACTGGAAGAGATCCCTTCATGGGATAAGTCCGCCGTTGCCATCTTCTGGATTTGTAATTAGTATTCTATTGTATTTATGTTATTGTGCAATAAAGTTATTACAAACAAACAAACAAACAAGTTTGGATCTTAGTTGCTTATGCAGGTAATATGGATAGCAAGGATGATTTTTATAGGTATAAAAAGCACCCTTGGGGCCTTCCAAAGTAATATTAAATTCATATTTTATAATAAAACAAATATAACTATAATTTAGTAAAGTTACAATGTCTAACAGGGGTTTATATCTGCACCAATTGCCTGGCAATGGATGGCTTGATTTCTTATATTATTAGGAATAAAATCTTTAAAAAACTTTACTAAGGAAATTGAGTTACCACTTTAAATGTTATTGCTACAAATAATCTGCCTAAGTAATCATGATCCAACTTTTATAGTCGCTAATCGCTATTTCTATGTTGGGAACATACACAAAAAATCTTTAGTTTTAATAAAATAAGGAAGGGCATGCTATCGCGGGCTTTTGCTCTATAATGCAATGTTGGTATTTTTATATTTTGTTAGGTATCTTTAAAATTACCGAACAGATTTAGACGTGTTTAAAATGGGACCAACTTGGGTATATATCATTACGAATAAAAAAACAATTTCGGGAAATCAGTCCACTGTAGGCGGAGAAATCGGCGAACATACATAAAAAAAAAACATACATACATCGAAACATATAACCTCCTCCTTTTTTGGGAAGTCGGTTGAAAAAGAATTAATTAAGATGGAAAGTTTAGGAGTTATTAGCAAAGTAGAAGAACCAACAATGTTCGTATCTCCTGTAGTAGTGGTTCCCAAAGAAAATGGGGATGTTAGGATTTGTGGGGATTATACTGCAGTAAATAAAAGTATTGTTCGACCAATATTTCCTATACTGAGGGTAGAGACAACTTTAGGAAGATTAAGAGGATCAAAAATATTTTCAAAAATCGACGCTACTTCAGGATTTTATCAAATTGTTCTCAGTGAGGATTCTAAGAAGCTTACAACAATTTTGACACCTTTTGGTAGGTATATGTACAATCGTTTACCCATGGGTCTTAATTGCGCACCTGAATATTTTTCGATGAAATTTGCAAATTTATTTTATGACTTAGAAGGGGTGGTTGTGCATGTAGATGATATTTTAATATTTACAAAGGATAGATCTAGCCATAATATTTTGTTACGGGAGGTATTAACTCGATTAAGTAAGGAAGGATTGACAATAAATAAAAATAAATGTGTTTTTGGAGTAGAACAAATAACTTATTTGGGCCATATCATAAGTGAGAAAGGTATATCTTTAGATCCGGATAGGGTAGAGAGTATAAAACAGTTTAAGGTTCCTGGTAATAAGAAAGAATTAATGCAATTTTTAGGATTAGTGAATTATGTGGGAAGATTTATACCTAATAAAACTAATATATTGCAACCATTAAATGAGTTATTAAGAGATGGGATAAAATTTAGTTGGGAAATGTACCAGAACAAAGCATTTGAAGAGATAAAAACATTAATTTCAAATTCTCCCGTTTTGCGACATTATGATCCAAGTAAAAAAATATTATTTCAGCGGATAGTAGTTCTTATGGATTACGTGCAGTTTTGTTACAAGAGGATCATATGGGTAATAAAGAAGTTGTATCTTTTGCTAGTAGAACTTTAAATAACACGGAAATGAATTATGCACAAATTGAAAAGGAGTGTTTGGCATTAGCATGGGCTGTTCATAAGTTTAAAGATTATGTTATAGGTATTCACGTCACTTTAGAAACAGATCATAAACCACTTGTACATTTTGCAAACGAAGCCCATTGATGATTTAACTCCAAGATTATTAAGATTCAGGTTGCAATTAATGCGATATTTATATACAGTTATTTATGTTCCAGGGAAAAGATTAGTAGTTGCTGATGCTTTATCCAGATCTCCTATAGTTGGTCGGTCAGGAGATGATAAGGAAATTAACATGATTACTGAGAACTGCATACAGGATGATAAATTGACTTTAATAAAATTAGAACAGAAAAAGTGTCAAATTTGTCGATTTTTAGTTTATTTTACAAAAAATGGTTGGCCTGAAAAGGGTAAAATTGCTTTAGAATTAAAAGATTATTATCAATTTAGACATAATTTTTCTGTGCAAGAAGAATTTTTAATTTATAATAGTAATACCTCGAAGTTTGCAAAAACAAATATTGGATGACATTCATAAAGGTCATTTAGGAATAACAAAATGTAGAGAGAGGGCTAAACAAGCAGTGTGGTGGTTAGGTTTATCATCACAGATAAAGGTTTTGATAGAAAATTGTCCTGAATGTATACAGGAAAGAGTTAATCATAGAGAACCTTTATTTGTGGAAGAAATGCCTGTGAGGGCATGGCAAAAAATAGGTATTGATTTGTTTAAGTATGATAATAATTGGTTTGTTGTCATGATTGATTATTATTCTAGATTTATAGAGATTTTTAAATTGTATGATTTGACAGAGTTAGCTATTATTAACTGACACATCTTAGGTTTGCTGACGACATTATCATTGTAGCTTCGTCTTTAGACCAGCTGAAAAACATGCTTGAAGACCTACAGCAAGCCTCAAGTAAGATAGGCCTAAAGATGAACATGGCCAAAACCCAATTTATGAGTAAAGACGATGTGGACCACATTGTGGTAAACGGACAAAAAATCCAGCGAGTGTCTCAATACACGTACCTTGGACAAATGCTCACACTAGACAAAAACTCCCAAGAGGTAGAGGTGAAGAGGCGGATCCGACTGGGATGGGCTGCATTCGGGAAGTTGGATGACGTCTTTAAGGGAAAACTACCAATGAGCCTCAAACGTAGAGTATTTGACCAATGCGTCCTTCCCGTAATGACCTACGGCTGCCAGACCTGGACCCTCACTGCAAAATGCATGTATAGTCTAAAAGTGGCGCAACGGGCTATGGAACGGTCCATGCTAGGCATCTCCCTAAGAAACAGAGTACGCAACACCGAAATTAGGAAGCGCACAAAAGTAACAGACATTAGCAGAAGGGTCGCTACTCTGAAGTGGAAATGGGCAGGTCACATATGCCGTAGGGAGGACGGAAGATGGGGCCGAAAGCTACTGAACTGGAGACCGTGGATGGGACGCAGAAAACAAGGCAAACCAGCTGCCCGTTGGAGCGACGACATCGCCAAAGTTGGAGGCCCATTATGGAAAAGAATTGCACAAGACCGAGAAGCTTGGCGTGCATTAGAGGAGGCTTATGTCCTGCAGTGGATTGATTGAGCTGGAAAAGAAAGAAGAAGAAGAAGCTATTATTAAATGTTGTAAAGAAACATTTGCTCGCTATGGTATACCAGAAATTGTTAGATCGGATTGTGGAACGCAATTTAATAGTAAATTTGTGCTTTTTTCTAAGGAATATAATTTTATTCATATAACTAGTAGCCCTTATTTTCCACAGAGTAATGCATGTGCAGAAGCCGGGGTTAAGATAGCAAAAAATTTATTAAAGAAAAATAAAGATATTTATTTAGCATTACTTAGTTATAGAAATACTCCATTGGAGACTGGATACAGTCCTAGCGAGTTAATGTTTAATAGGAAAATAAGGGAAATATTACCTGTGTTTCCTAATAATTTGAGTGTAAAATTAGATATTCATAAAGATTTTAGAGTTAAGAGAAATTTAGGAAGGGAGAAAGTAGCAAGGAATTACAATAAAAGTCATAACGTAGTGAGTTTGGAAGATATAGAGGTAGGTGATAATGTATGGGTCATTGATTTACGGGCATATGGTATTGTTGTCAGAAAGGCAAAAGAGCCAAGGTCTTATTTTGTTCAAGTTAAAGGTGTAAATTATAGAAGGAATCGTTGGCATTTGGTGCCAGCACCTTTTCAACAATTAGCTTTAAAGGAATCTGGTAGCATGGGAAAGAATAGGACAGAGGATTTAAAAGAAACTGATAAATTTCATGAGGATTTTGTAGATATATCTGAAAGTGGGGATAGTGATTTGGAAATCACTGATGGAGGTGATGGGGAAAGTAATGTAATGCAAGATGAAGAGGAGCCGCGTAGGTCAGAAAGGGTTAGAGTAAGGCCTAGGTTCCTTAATGATTATGTTTGTAATTTTTTACATTTGGAGAAATTGTAATTGAGTTTAGGTTTGTAATATCCTTAAAGTTAAGTACTTAAAAGGGGGATGTTGAATGAGGGTTTATGGTTGGGTCTATGGTACGGGGGTCGGAGGTATTGTCAGGGGATTTGATGGATGATGGATTTATTATGTGCTTTCTATCCAGTGGTTTGTATTTAAACAGTGTTCCAGTTTTCAAAATCAATTATAGCCTAAATGTTGCCTAGGCTTAATAGCTACACAACAAAAAAAGTTTCATTCAATAGATTTGCGAGGAAATCTATACATATAATAAAACAGTAAAAATATTTTGTCTGTACATTTAGTATTTTTGACTGAAATGGATTTTTTTTTGGAATTTCTTGTCTGTCTGTATGTATGATCACGCTAATCTCCGAAAGTACTGAACCGATTTGAATGAAACTTTTTTTGTTGTGTAGCTTTTAAGCCTAGGCAACATTTAGGCTGTAATTGATTTTGAAATCTGGAACACCTGATGAAGAACCGAAACAGAACAATTAAACTATAAGAAATATGGAGCAATATCGCCTCGGCTGTAATTTTCAACTTACCGCACTTATATCACAATGTACTATTATGTAGAGGTCGATGGAGGAGGTAAATAAATGAGTAAATCCGCTACTGCTTGCCGGTTTCAAGGCACCATGACATTGGGATAATGGTGCCTATTACTGTTATCGGATTCGTGCCACATTAAGATTTTCTTACCGACCCGCATGCTAGACTGTGATTTGTGTGACGTTCTGTGTGGTAAAAGAGTAGAAATATTTCATTCTTTATGTATACTTAGTCAACACGTATTAAGGTCCTGTCTTCAAAATTTATAAAATTTTGTTACATCTTTAAAAAAAGTCTATTTCATTAATCATTTTGTATTTCTACCCTCCTTTTGTTAAACTGGCCAACTGTGTTTTTTTTGTACAGATTTTTCCACAGAATTTTTTTATTTTTGTGGTCCGACAATCAATCTTGACATAGGAAAAATTATCTTTTGGCTGATCTTTTGATGGCTCCATGCCATCAAACTAAAAAGTGAAGTGAAGTATCTTTGAAGTATGAAATACCTTTTACTTCCATGGAAGTAAGTAAATAAATACCTACCTAAATCAGTGATTTTTTTCTCTCTGAATAAATCTTTGAATCGATAAAATGCAACCACACCACTTGTGAACCACATGAAAAATAAAATAATGACAAACCATGGAAGTAGTAAGTACTTTGTACAACTGGAAGGTTCACTGAGACTCAACTGAGACTAGAAAAGCGAGCCGAAAGAGAGGCTCGAAATCGTGGCGCGTCCCTTTCTGACGAGGGTGACCATGTTAAACAAAATTCTTAGGACCAGTGAACCACATGTCACATGTCATGAGTCAGTGTGAAGGCAATTGAGCCTACTTTCATGAGTTGTGTGTGAGTCAAAATTACGCTCGTTTGCGCTCTTACGCCTCTACAATTACGCTACTAGAATAATATGTAGCTATTCCATAGGTTCAATAAAATATAGTACTATTTATAAACTAAGTAAAATAATACTCAAGTTAAAAAAACGATTTATTTAATAACTTAAACGTTATTGTTTATTTTATTTACTTATTGGGGACGCCAGCGCAAGCTCCAGACGGGTGATCAGTCCACTCATGCCGGGACCATTTCACCCAATTCCCCGAGACCCGTATGTATAGGGTTTTGAGTCACCTGGTAACTCACGTTGGTGGCGACCCACTGAATCTACCTGTTACTTTGCAAGATTTTAATAACTGCCCTATTGTTATGTCGCTCAGATCATCCTCAGATATGGCGTCTGAGCCCAATACTTCTCTCCTTGCAGCAGCGTAAAGCTAGTTTAATAATCCGCCCGGTAATCCTCAGAGTTGGAAATGTAAGCTACATATTACGAGTTATTAGTTAATTTCCCACGAAACATCCCAATCCATTTTTTTCTTAATTCTATATTTGCGGTAATCTGAAAAAAAAAACTTTGTTAGGATACATTTATTTTCTTTATAATTATTATGTAGTCACCCTACTACCAGAAATGAAAACTTACCCGTGGAAGGAAATCCCACAACCTGGGTATGATTTCTTTATTGCAACCTCTAATAGCACAACATTTATTAACCATTCTCAAACTCCAATAATAATAATTATTAAAAACAATTAAATTCACCCGCTACAGAAAAAAAGCAGCCATTTTGTTAGGTTGATCGACATTTGCTAAGGCCCCATTTCCATTTATTTTATAGAGTAGCTGGTCTTTTGGAGTTCTTCATCACATGTTCCATAATCTTCAATTTTTATACGTCAGTAGAAAATGCTCATCAAGTTGAACGACGTTTGATAAGGCGCCATTTCCATATATGTAATAGTGTAGCTGGTCTCTTGGAATTCTTCATCAGATGATCCTGATCTTCGATTTTTATACGTCAATAGAAAATGCTCGTCAGATTGATAAACTTTTGCAAAGGTACCATTTCCATATTTCTTATAGTTTAGCTATTCTGTTAAGGTTCTTCATCAGGTGTTCCAGTTTTCAAAATTAATTATAGCCTAAGTATATGTTGCCAGGCAGCTATACAACAAAAAAAGTTTCATTCAAATCCGGCCAGTAGTTTTTGCGTGAAACGCGTACATACATACAGACAGACAGACAGATAAAAAATAAAAAATAAAAATTTTTGCTTTCTATTATTCTTTTTAGTGTCTATCTATTTCAGTAAAAAATACTGCATGTACAGACAAAATATTTTTACTGTTTTATTATATGTATAGATTTCTTCCAATATGTTGCCTAATGAATATGATTTTAAGTAATAGTTGTATCTAGATGGTATCTAGTAAATAAATAAGAAATACTTACACAACGAATTTCCATTGATTCATTGTAAACGTTTTCTACTAAATAGAAGTAAATTCTTAACATAGCAACTGAGTGAAAGGGACACAATGACGGGAAAGTGATTCTCTTTCGGGCACGTTTTTTATTTTAACTATGATTATTTTAAAAACAGTACTATTGACTTCAACATTAAGTTCATTTTTGTTTGTCACGGATTTTGAAGTAAACCTTCCAGTTGTACAAAGGTACTTATTACTTCCATGTGACAAACAACAACAAAAAATCCTTCTGAATAACAGTAACTGTGAAACAGGTTAATACAAAATATATATAAATTACTAGGTATGTTGCAGTTGCCCAAATTCGATCGCAACTCGAAAGAAACTGAAGGGAAATGCAAGTAAGTATTGTATGTGTACCAGCCTAAATAGTCTATGAACAATAGCGTTTGTGATAAGAAATAATAAGTAGGTACTTCTACTACGAGTAGTGCATAGAATACCAGCTGCTTGTTTTCTCGCGCACATTGTAAAAGTTAATCAGGGATCGGGTTTTAAACTTGGGAATCTTGATGCGGTGGGCTAACCTGTAATTATCTGAATTTCCATTCCACTAATAAGCCCACTATTCAGCTAAGCTTCGTCTTATGAATCTTGGCGCTGTCTTCCCCGTAAGGGCTAAACACGCGTAGTTTAGCGGGAGCGAGGTGATTTGTGGAAGTTCTTATTTTTTCCATGGACAGTCGGGGGCAGATGAACCTGACCCCCTGAGATAGGATTCTGTACGGCAAGGGGTCAGTTTTATTTGCCCCCGACTGTATAAACTTAATGAAAACACAGGTGTCGCCCAGTCTGCAAGAGCCGACGGCGCCAGTGGAAGGGAGAGATCCAGCACGCGTCTGCCGAACTCCTGCTGGATAGGAAACCAAAGCCACTCTGCTTCCGGAGGTGTCCTACTGTACGTTCAAGTTCTTTTTATATATAAAATTGGAACCTGACTGTTTGACTATAATTGGGATATCAACGCAAAGAAACTGTTGAACATAAGATCAGTGCAAAATAAGAATCGGTCCTATCCTAATAGACAGGTGGGGTATCGCCAAACTTAAAACTTTTCCTGTCTAAGATTATGTTTTATTGTTAGGTACTACGTTATAATGCCAGCTTATCCACCACTATAATTTAAAAGTTGCAGGAAAACGAAGAGGTCTATGTGTAAATTAATGGGAGAGCTACCTATATTTTAAAAGTAAAACTGATATTTAAAGATATCTGCGAGTTGGTCTATATGTAAGCGATGCTTTCATTTCAGATTGACATATTATGATACGTCTTTTTTCAGAAAGTCTTCCCCAACAGTCCTTGCCCCCTTTTCGGCCGGACCCGCCACGTGATCATCAACGAACGTAATGCGGTACCTCCCCCGAACGTGGTGCGGGTGTGCCAAGCGCCTATAGATGACCATGTTGACACACCGTACTTGAGATATGTAGACATGGCTAAGAGAAATGGTAAGGACTCATAATCGCAGGTTATAATTTACAATTAGCCAAGGATTTTACAACAAAATCAAATAAATACCAATTTTTAAATTTAATATCATGCTGCAATGGTCAAACTAGAACATAGAAGGATTGTAGATATAAACTTGTCAAAAAATTCGACGCTGACCGAACTAGGAAATCAACTAAAACCGAAACAGCTGAACGTAGAAAGAAGTGCTGGCAGGTTTTTATTTATTTATTTTCCAAACTTATTCTATTTTTACAGCTTTAACCAATGGAATAGAAAAGCGCATATGTAGGTATATCAATTATTTACAACATCACTTATTACATAAATAGCAACTTTGTAAATTCACACTGAGTACAAAGGAAGATATCTATCCTATCCGCGATCAATTCAGAGTGCGTATCGCGCGTGCCAGCGGAGAGAGTAGGTACCTCCAAAAGGCAGAGGCTGCCTTCGACGCTCCACGTATCTATTAGGAACGCAGAATTGCACTATTTTAAGCATATCCATATGTGAACTAGACCGCGAATTAATTTAAAAATGTATGCCACCATGCTAAGCTCCCTTCTCACGCGTAGCTCACAATATCCTACCATACCTAACACAAAAAAGGTGGGATACATCAGAGGTACAAAGGATACACTCCATGTTGTCTCCAGTATAAATACCTAACAAACTTGTTCTGTATCTTTTCCAATACAAGGCTATATTTCACTTCGTGCGGATTCCAAATCTGTGAATTGCATTCGAGATGACTCCTAACTAGTGCTAATGCACTAGTTAGGAGTCATCTCGAATGTGTGTATAGTGTTTTAATCACATGCATATCTGTAAAACCAGCCGCCCTGCGTAGAATAAAACCCACTAAACGCTATTTTGCAAATGTGAAGTATGTGCTCTTTGTGATGTCATTCGAACTCCCAAGTCTTTTACTTCCGCGACCCTTGCTAATGATGTATCACCGATCTTATAGTTGTACTGGATAGGATTACGCACTTTTATAAATGAATGCCACTCTGGGTGACCATATTAGGTCATGTTTATCATAATAAGACATTGATTTCGGAAGGGAAGCCAAGCGTAGAATTAACTTACTAACGACAAGGGGGAGAAGGTCATATTTCAAAATTCAATTTTAAGGTTTCCATTACAGAAAGACACCGGGGCAGGTTGAGCTAAATAAAAGCTGGCAATAATAAAATTTGTCTGTCAGAGTGCATGGGATATGGTCCGCGGCGGCTGCGCGTTCTGCCAATGTGGCACTTGTTGCGGCTGCAGCCCAGGCACCTACAAGCTACACGACGAGGAGCGGACGGCTAGTCGACGAGGAGACATGCGCGAGTTCGATGCCCGAGTCAAGACTACCTATCAGGAGATGAGGATCATGTACGACAAGTCTTGAGATGATAATCATATCGATTTACATGATGCAATAAAGTCTTGAGATGACCTGTTTGATGGGATTTGTTTATTTTGACCACATAAGTTGGGTACTTGGTGGTCAAAAGTCAATCAAAGATTCGTGGAACTTGATCTGTCTTGTTATAGGCTGTCATAGATTCTACCCAACAAAGAGTGTAAGTAAACAGCAATACGTAATTGAAAATTATTGTACCGCAATAATATTCATTTGTGGTTTCAATAATAAAAAAATTGGTCCTCACAAATCTGATCCGCCAAGTCGACACGCTAAAAAAGAAGAAGAACAATAAAATGCATAATTTTCACAAATCTTTAATTAAAACAAATTAATGCATAAAATGCAGAAACCAAATAATAACAATATAAACTTCGTTATACCACGCTAAGCTCTGGTACTTGTGGGTGTATTCAGAATCAAACCTGCAAAGATCATAATCTGTATGTATAAAATTGGATGCTGACTGACTAATTGGTACATCAACGCAGAGGCAAAACAACTGGCCGTTGAAACTTGAAATTTTACAGCTAGGTTCTGTATATAGGATTTTTGGAAACTCCTCCCTTAAGGCGGACGGACTCCTCCCCTTACGGGAGGACTAAAGCGGAGAAACGGGTAAAAAAAACAAAAAGTGGGCGAAGCCATAGTGACCATTGCCACTATGGCGTCGTCCGCGTGTATTGATGGCGGTTGTCCTTAGTCATGTCAGATGCCTTGGCAACTAGAATAAAATCTGCCACCGATGTTATTTTATAGCACACTAGCCGCACCCCGGAGCTTCGCTGCGGTGGGAATTTCGGGTTAAAAAGTACCTTATATGCTATTCCCGCTATTTTTCTACCCGTATACCAAATTTCATCAAAATCCGTCCAGTAGATTTTGCGTGTTTGAGTAACAAACATCCTCACAAATTAACAAACTCACATCCAAACCTTTGCATTTATAATTTAGTAGGACTAGATAAGAAGAAAAAGACTCACTGCTATCTTTTATCTTAGACTTAGTGTGAACGGCTGGAAGCTCGTCACCCTGTGATAACTTAGAAGAAATCGCGTTGGGGTATTCTATTATTTGCTCCATGTGGCTGATTTTAGTCAACGGTTTATTCTGCAATTTAGAGCAAAGAGTTGTGTAAATACTGCTAATTTCCTAATTGCTCCCTGGATATTTTCTGCGTGGTCGTTGGAGATGTATATTTATGTCTTATTTATGTGTCTTTGATGTGACGCTACAGAAAGGTGACGTCTGAAAATCGGTGCTGGATATTTTTGACCAGCGTAATGTAATAGTGAGACGTAACTTTATGGCAGGCTCACTCTTTCACTCTTCTTTAGTCGTATTCCTCATAACTGAGGGTCGTGGTCGATATGGAACGAAACACACACAACGACTATCTTGGTAATATTAATGAAGTGGTTTGCCATTGCCTTCTACATTTCACACACTAGCTGATAATCATCAATCAGAGTGCAGATGTCTCACCTCACGATGTTTTCCTTCACCGGAAGAAAGTGGTGGTCGATGAAAACTATTACATAGGTGCATGAGTCGAGATTGGTATACAAACTCATGTAGCACGGGCTGGATTCGAACGAACCTTTGCAGCCACAGGCAGGGCGCCCTACTACTCAGCCACCATCGCTTCGAACAGGCAGACTCACACATTTTTTTAAATTTTGTTTTCTTGTTTTGTGTTGCGTAGTGTTCCCTAAGCAAATTTGTCACCTGGAGGCATAAAAGTAGAAAGTACTTCTATGCCTGGAGTGTTTAGATTCCCAGCGCGTTCAAATATTTGTACTTTTGTATTCACAGATTGTTTGCGGTTCTGGGCTTCTGGGTAACACAACCAGATGCGCAGACCGTGTTTTATGTGTTTCTGTATTTCTGTCCATCGAACCCACCATGATAAAAGCTTAGTGTTTAGTGTGTGGTGTGTGCCGTTGGGTGTTGTCCGTTTATTTATTCTATATGAAGTGAAAAATTACAAACATGTTCAATAGATTTCTCCTGAAGCGTGAGCGTAGAATCTTTCTCTTTCCTCCAGAACTCTATGCATTTCATCTGGACTTCCTCCGAGTCCTCTTTTCGAGGGCTGAATTCGGTGAAGATATCGCTCCTCGGCAGGTCACCACCTGCTTTCCTTTCATCTATTACGTGCTGCGGTAGGAACTGGAACAAAGATATAATAATTTTCACATGGCTGTCTATGTTTTTTCGATAATTCTTCTCTGCAGTGGTTGTTCCGAAACGGTATTAGTTTGTAGCTTTGAAATTTATATCATTACTAGCCGCGCCCCGGGGCTTCGCTTCCGTGGGAACTTCAGGATAAAAAGTACCCTATGTGCTATTCCCGGTATTTTTCTACTCGTATACCAAATTTCATGGAAATCCGTCTATAAAATTTTGCGTGATTGAGTATTTTCATCATCATTCTCACAAATTCATAAACTCACATCCAAGCTTCTGCATTTATAATATTAGTAGAACGTAAAATAGTAGAATTTAATTTAAAATTTGTCATGAAGGTAGATTTCTGAATAAACAATTGATTGATCTAACCAAGAATCCTGAATGGGAAGACCTCCTGTCCTCCAACTCCTGGTTTTCAGGCAGCATAGCCCAGCACTGGCAGCAGAGTATGGAGCACGTGAACACCAGACAGTCTGACACCACCTGCACTTCTGCTTGTACAGCCTGACGAACCTGGCTACTATGTGATGGATGTCGTAGATGCTGATGGTGAGCAACGACGGCATCGGTGTAGGATTTGTTACATTATAGCTTGCTTGGGCGAGAACATCGAAAAATAACTGGAGAGAGTCGCGAGAACTGACAATGAGTGACAAGTTAGAAAGGTCACTGACGGAATAGTTTTAGGTCCTATCCTAATCAAGTTTATTGCTCTATGGTTAACTTATAGCCACGGCTTATAGCCACAGAAATCTTATAGCATGACCAAAAAAATTATTTCTTTTGCATTACGAAAATGTCTATACAAAAAGTCTGTCACTTTCGGTGAGGGGAAAAACGATCACACTAACGCAAAACGCCTTGTAGACAACATAATTATACATACACAAAGATAATGCCTAACACTAGCTTAAAAATGTGAGCGAGAGAATCACAAAGTATGAGCAGATCATATGAAATTTGGCAGAGGGGGATGCCTGTAAGTGGACTCTCCTGTTGGTTAAAAGTTCTAAGATGGTTAATAATCATGGAAGTAATAATAAGTACTTTGTACAAAGTACTTATTAATAATATAAGCTAAATAATATAAGTTAATAATATAAGCTTTAAAAAAGCTCCCCAAAAGATATACATTTCGGTTTTGAATCGAAAATCCCGTTCCTTGAATGACGAACAATACAAGCCACATATGTGGCAAAAACATACAATAGTCTGACTGTCCTTCGATGACTGATACATGAGAGATTTCTATTTATAAAATCATATCAAACTCATCGTGTTATTACAAGCAGCCATAATTGTACAATTATAACTTATACCTACATAATATCTTGATGAATTATAATTATTAGCGTAATAGATCAACAGGGCATATATATGTAAGATTAAATAAATGAATGTACACATGTTCTACCTAACATCATGTCATTTTAACGGGTTAGAGCTGAGAATCCTAATTTAATTGTTACTAATTGTAGTTGTACTTAAGTGTATGTACTTAGTAATAATACCTATATTATACACCCACCTAAAATTTTCTGTATAACCCAAAGGTTGGCTGGTAGATAATGCTTTTAGCATTAAGCCCTCTTATTGTACGTTTACCTCTGTATTTTTGTACAATAGTCCGATCAACGAAGCTTTTGAAACCCGAATAATTCTTCTGTCTATGAAACTTGGCACATGGTGAAAATAAGTAATACAGATTACAGATATATAATAATCTAATAATTTTTATTACGAGAAGTTAGGTATTTTTACCTAAACATGAAAAACGTTTATAGCTCTCTGTGAAAAATTCCTCAGACTGAAATTCTTTCTGTATACGTACCTATGTACTACTTAGAATATGTGTAAAGAAGAATCTAATTTTTTTTCCACTTCAAAAAAGATACCCCAAATTTAACTTTTAACATTTTGCACTATAACTTCTACTGAAAAATTGCTCTGCTCATTTTTATTTTATGATATGCTTTTATATGTTCAAATGCATAAGCTTTTCTCAGTTATCTAAAAGTTTTTCATTTTGTAACATATTTTTTTATATTTTTGCTTAATTACGTCATGTGAAAAATTTCTCCGTCCATTCTTATACATCTATTGGTCATTTGATTATATATTAAAACAGATTCATCAAAATACTACTATAGTAAGGTTGAAATTGTAATAAAGTTGGTGCACGTCCGTAGCTGGTAACTAACTTCTACTGAAAAATTGCTCAGATAATTATATATAATTTTTAATATGCTTTTATTTACTAAAACAAATAGCTTTTATAAGTTATGTAAAAGATTTTCCTTTACAATATTATAATAACGTCGTGGTAATAATTGCTCAGGTAAATTAACTACGTTTCTTAGTTAGAGGTAGCTCTATTAAGTATAATAGATTTTTCAATAATCCAATTAAAATTCAACTAAATACCAAGGTTTTAAAATATCAATTAACAAATTATATATAAATCATTAATTTAAACAAAAATAAATGTCAAGTCAACAAAAGAATTAAATAAAAATTGTTAAGCTGAGTATTGCCGCGCGCGTGGCCGCTTAGCAGCCCGGGCGCGCGGGAGTGCAGAGGGGTGCGGGGCGCTCGCGCTGTAGAGCGCGGTGCCTGCTGGTGCCCAGTTCGTGCTAGAGGTACAGACCGGCCGCGCAGGCGTCTCGCTCGAAATACTGACGTCTTCGTGGTTTAATGGTCATCACGCCCCGCCGCCGCCGGACTGCCACACCACACCGGAGGCACAGGGCGGGCGCTTCATAGAAACGGTGCGTCAATTATGCCTACTACTACTACAAATGAAACTGTATATCCGTGAACACGTCAGTAACACGTCAATGTGTGCGTTTTCATAGTCGAACGTCCCACAGTACAAGAACGGGGGAGAAGTGCGGAAGGAGCGGGGGGGTGCCATATTGCGGGAGGGGCAGGGAGTTTCCTTTCTGTACGTAGTACTAATATTAATTCTGTGCCGGAGGTCCCGACTTCGATCCCCGGTCGGGTCAAGATAGACCTGGATGTTTATCTATACCTATATATATATATATATGTATTTGTTATAAAATATAGTATCGTTGAGTTATCCCATAACACAAGTCTCAAACTTACTTTGGAGCTAACTCAATCTGTGTAATTTGTCCTTAAATATTTATTATTATCATTTTATTTATTAAATACAAAACGAAGCAGTTGTGTGTGTGTACGTGTACTGTGTACCGACCTGACGAGACGGGACAGAGATAATTGCTGCGAAAAGGTTGGGTTTAATCCTGGCCAAAGACCCAATTTTCCCGAAACTTTCCATTTCTTCCCAAAATCTGGGAGGAAACGATTTTTTTAGCTTTCAGCTTAATATTTTCAGTTTCAGATTTATTCCTGTACAAGTACTGTAAGACCATTGCGATTTCAGGCAGCAATCAAAACCTATGGGATACTTCCCGTTGCCTTTAAGGCATTATGAAATTTGAAAGAAAAAGCAAGGTCTAACAGTACTTATACATGAATAAATCTGAAAATTGTAAATATTATGTTGTTGGAAGTCTAAAAAAAGTGCTACAAATTTATTTTTGCGCTGGATTTAGTATGAATCTTAGGGATCGAACTGCAAAGTTAAGTTTGTTTTTGGTCTTTTAGTTAGAGCTATAACGTGAGATGCTTTGCGGGTACGGAATCCTCGGTGCGCGAGTTTGCCTCGCACTTGGCCGGTTTTTTTTAAATCTTACGACATTGAATGATTTTGTAATAATAATTTTCTTAATTTAATTAAATAACCTACCGTACTTGAATTTTTAGAATTTTTTGAATTCGATAACGGCATTATTACTTTTAATTAACTAAGAACGGTTAAATCTAAAATTTAACCCTTTTTACTCCTTTAGGGGTTGAATTTCCAAAAATCTTTTCTTAGTGTATCAGCTACACCACGATTTTAGCGCTACCTAGTGAGCGCTGACGTCAACGCTTGCCCCACGCGGCGGTGGCAGCGAGGCGTGGTGAACGAAACGACCGAAAATGAATGCACTTTGTTACGAGCAGCGGAACGTGACGGTCGCAAGGAATAAGCTTACTCATGCGCAGCCCCAGATATTTTTGTGGTTTCATAGCTAATATCAAATTAATTGAGTAATTGAATTTAGATAAATGTTTAAATACTAATTATAATTTATTTATTTCACCTGTAGTTTACAAGTGCTCGCTCACTTACGTTATTTGGGGAATATTTGTGCTTTTGCAAAATGCTTTTTGTCCTATCGGTTTTGGCTGTGCTTTGTCTGTCAGTACGAACTTTTATCCCCATTTTCAGCTCTTTATGGGGTGAAATTTTCAAATTCGGTAATGGTATTATTACTTTTTACTAACTAAAAACGTAAGTCTAAAATTTCATGAGTCTCGCTTCAAAAATGACCAAAGTTTCATACAAACTTTATACCCCTTAAGGAGTTGAATCTCCAAAAATCCTTTCTAAGTGCTCACTTACCACGTCATTTGAGGAATCTTTTGTGCAAAATGTCATGCTTCATGGCTTAGCGGTTTTGGCTGTGCGTTGTCTGTAAGTACAAACTATCATCCCCATTTTATCCTTTGTGGGTTAAAATATTTGAATTTGATAATGTCATTATTACTTTTTACTAACCAAGAACGTAAATCTAAAATTTCATGAGTCTCGCTTTAAAAAATTAAGAAGTTTCATACAAATATTTTACCCTAATTTTACCCCTTTAGGGATTTAATTTCCAAAAGTTCGTTCTTAGTACTCACTTACGTTACTTGAGGAATATTTGTGCAAAATGTCATGCTTCTTGCCTTATCGGTTTTGGCTGTGCGTTGTCTGTTATTACAACTATCATCCCCATTTTTATCCTTTGTGGGTTAAAAATATTTGAATTTGGTAATGTCATATTTACTTTTTACTAACCAAGAACGTAAATCTAAAATTTCATGAGTCTCGCTTGAAAAATTAAGAAGTTTTATATAAATATTATACCTCCTTTAGGGGTTGAATTTCCAAAAGTTCTTTCTTAGTACTCACTTACGCTACTTGAGGAATATTTGTGCATAATGTCATGCTTCTTGCCTTAGCGGTTTTGGCAGTGCGTTGTCTGTCAGTAAAACTTTCATCCCAATTTTTAGCCCTTTAGGGGTGAAAATCTTTGAATTTGATAATGACATTATAATTTTATCTAAGTAAGAACATTAATATAAATATTCAGAAGTATAGCTTCAAATATGACGAAGTTTTATACAAACTCTGAACCCCCTTTTTCGAATTCAAATTTCCAAAATTCCTTTCTTAGTACCTACTCACTTACTTAGTGTTGCCAGGGGAAACTGGTCTGCTCGATTTTGATTCGACATTTATTTTTTGTTCTTAACCATTTCATTGTGGTTACTCGATCACAAATATAACATGTTTTATTATATTTATAATTGTTTCTTATATTTTATTTTTGACTGTACACAATCTAGTGTATGTACCTATAAAGTTAATAAATAGCCCCTCTGGCATGTTGGGCGACCAAGACTGTTTCATGAGTTTCTTTCGGCATTTCTTCTCAGCAGTGGTCGTTCCGAAATGCTAGTAGTTTGTAGCTTTGAGACATAATATATTATGATTAAATAATTAGTTTTCGACGTGAAAATGAGCCTTCTTTGAAGGCCAAGTTTCAATAAAAAAAAATGACTTTGACTTTGACTTATGGCATATGAGGATTATTTTTGCAAAATTTCATAAAATAGTATAGTCATTTAACAATATACAATAACGGTTTAGTCGGGAGGGGATGAAGTGGCCTAAATTCTATCCGTAACTGCACTAGGATAATTAAATTATACATTTTAATGATTTTAATAACATTTTTATAGTACATATTTTATATCTTAATTTTCTGAAATAGAGTTCTAAAAACCAAATTCAGAATTTTTATCTTTTCAGCTTTTCGGGAAGAAATGGAAAGTTTCAATCCTCCCGGGTTTAAACCGGGAAGAAACCATCTCTGAGGTGGGACGTTTGTCTTGTTTGTATTTAAATTTAATAATGACGGAAGAATAAACTTATCTAAATTCACCGCGTGACTTGTAGTTATAATTTAAAATTATTAGGTATACAAAAACATGCACCTACCTACACATGCTTTTGTATACCTAATAAAAAAGAAAGTTATCTTACCTAAACCACAGAGTACTATATACCCTAAACTAATAGGGTGTTTTATTTCGAAATATACCTACCTACTTTCTTGTTAAGGCATAAACATTAAAGGTAATAGAAAAACTCGCTACGGATATGCGCCTAACTTTTGTTACAATTTCAACCTTACGATAAGTAGTATTAAGAACTTATCGCTGACTTTAGCCCGCAAACTGCATCTCGTCTGCCGTTTAGTATTTCCTTAAAAGTATATTACCGTTCGAAAATTTGTTAGATTATTGATGAATCTGTTTTAATATATAATCAAATGACCAATAGATGTATGAGAATGGACGGAGAAATTTTTCATATAACGTAATGAAGCAAAAATTAAAAAAATATGTTTAAAAATGAAAAAACTTTTAGATAACTGAGAAAAGCTAAGCATTTGAACATATAAAAGCATATTAAAAAATAAAAATGAGCAGAGCAATTTTTCAGTAGAAGTTATAGTGCAAAAATGTTAAAAAGTTAAATTTGGGGTATCTTTGAAGTGGAAAAAAAAATTAGATTCTTCTATAAACATATTCTAAGTAGTACATAGGTACGTATACAGAAAGAATTTCAGCCGGAGGAATTTTTCACTGAGAGCTATAAAGGATTTTCATGTTTAGGTAAAAATACCTAACTTCTCGTAGTAAAAGTTATTAGATTATTGTATATCTATAATCAGTTTTACCTATTTTCACCATGTGCCAAGTTTCATAGACAGATGAATTATTCGGAAGTCTCCATACAACGAAACTCCTCGTTGATCGGACTACAATGAAGGTTAAATAAATGAAATAAAATTAAATTGATTGGTATTCTCGGCTCTAATCCGTTAAAAAGTTAGCTCTATCAGTTAGCTATTTGAAGTAAAAAAAACAAAAACCTTTATTTCTAAGATACACTATACAAGTACCAACCTACCTACATAAAGTGTAGGTACTTACTTTTTTTAATAAAAATTATTTCCAGCCATGTAAAAATCGACATCTCCACAAAAATAAACTATTATAGGTATCTGGTTTACATTATTCACAAACAATGGATATTGTGTTTGAAATTACATTACATTAAATTAAAATAATACCTGCATAGTTAACAATTTGACATAACATTTAAAAATAATAATAAAAAGAAATTGAATATTTAAATTAAATTGCTTAATTATTAATGTCTAAAAATTCGTCCGCTCTGTAGTGACATTTTTCAATAGGAAGTTTTGTAATGTGGCTTTAAAAACCTTTAGGATTGGTATACATTTAAAATCCACCATCCATATCCATACTTAGCACATGTCTAAACTTTACAGCGATCTTAAAAATAACCATAACCAGCAAAGTGAATGAAAAGTGTTTATAGACTGTGAATTTTAAGGTTCTGGCTCCACTAGAACGGATACGAGCGATGTGCCAAGCGAAGATAATTCTCTACTTTAATTAACGATTTTTTCTCACGAAATGACACTGACAAAATTGAAATAAATTAAATTGAAAGAAGAAGGAAAAGAGTCTAATATTCCCTTTTAGTATATAATTAAAATGTATTTTCTTTTTAGGGCACCTCCATCGAAATATGTACTGGCTAGGGCAGTAGGGAGATGTGTGTAGCGAGTTTTCCCTGATGAGATTTTTATACCGTTCCCATCACCATTCATGTGCGCTCCCGAGCTGGTACAAAAGTACGTCCAATCTTACATAATACGAAGACGGTTAATAAATATAAGGAACTAGGAGCGCCTCCGGGCTTTGCTGCCGAAATTCAAAATAAAAATTAGCCCGTGTGCTTCTCTACCGTAATAACAAACATTATCAAAATCCGTCCAACCATTTTTGAGTTGGCATTATGAGTAACAAAACAACAAAGTGATCTTATAAGGGTTCCGTTTTTGCCTTTTGATGTACGGAACCCTAAAAACCCATACTCACTTTCAAATTCACTATTTAGCAAATAAGAGACGGGACTTTACTTAGAGAAGGCAGACAGGATAATATGGTAATGACAAAATTCTTTAAAACTCATTTCCTCTCCGCTCCGTGTAGTCTGATAGTCTGGCCCTTAGGAGACCATTGCTATTTGGTTCCGTATAAATAATGGCTTCATCCCAACTAGTAGCACTAACATTTGAGTTTGCATCCCGACAGAGATTTGAATTTAAATTGGCTCTGTGCAATCCAATCTTACTATGACACTTTTATTTACTGCTGAAGTAGTTAGGTTCATGTGTGGTTTGTTTGAATTTAAACTATTCTATGTAATCTCCTGTCCCTCTAATTTATATTCATCTGCAAATTTTCTTGTCTCATACTAGCTGACTGGTAGAGAATGCTTTTGGCATCATATAAGTCTGCCTTTTGCATCTATTTAAGGCGAATGAATTTTTTATATAGATATGTGCCAAATCGATGCAAAAGTTAAGATTATTCCAGTTACTCTACCTATCTATAATATCGCATTTTTATTTTAGTGTGATATAAAGTATAAAGATAAAAAATGTAATGGACAAACTCAAGAACCAATTTAGTTAAATAAGTTGAATTTAAGGAGAAAAAATATGTGCTTTATATGCCATCTTCTTACAGAAAAGCAATTAAAACAAAAACGTAATTAAAATGATATTTGGGGATCACAAGATGCAAGTTAAAGAAAAAAAAAACATTTAAAAAGCAAAAAATTGTTTACTTTACTTATTAGTCTAATTAATCAGCAATATTACTTATACATATTAATAATACATCATTCACAAAACATTATAGTGTTATCACTATGTCTTCGTTTCATAACCCCGAAACTTCCCCCTTATCAATTCTTCGAAGCAGGGAAAGTATCACGCAATACAAACAACACTTATCACTTAAAACCGAACCTAAAGCTGAAGTATTTAGGTATATTTCTGAATGACTCATCCAAAGTAGATAAGACCTTATCGTTGACTAGTCTTGGGGCGTCTATAGCCCATAAGTAATCTAAATGATTGAATTCGGGATGTGGCACTAGATAAAACTTTGTTGTGCCTGGCAATTTCTCTTTCAGGGCCTTCACATCTTCCTCGCTTGACAATAAATCATTCTTTGCCCAAAATAGTGTAATTGGAAGTGTCACTTTGTTCAGATCGTACTCTGGTGGAGTTTCTGTTCCATAAACTTTTGTATTATAATAAGATCCATAATCAAAATATTGATATTTGCCACCAGACATTATCTCTTGTGCAAAATGAACAACAGTTTTCCACGATGTGCCTGTTCCCAAATGTGCAAGAAATATTGGTAATAGAGTTTTGTTAAATTGCGCTTCATCATACCCACATATGTAAAATACTATATTATTACAGACCATTGTATCCATATGCTCTGCTTCACAAGATTTTGTCATTTCACCAAAAGTTGATACTTTAGGAATAAACTCATGAGAACCGTAAAGCATTTCCATATGAGCCACGTTGCTAGCTATGGGTGCTAGAGATTTCAAAGGTGATTTGATATCTGACATAAAAACGACTGGAGCTAAAGCAATAGCAGAATTTAGTATATTATTATACTCAGGACGAACAGTTAACATGGTAAACAATATTGTCGTACCCATTGAATGGCCGATATAAGAGATTTTTGTATTACTACCTTTTTACTTTCATGATATAGTCTATGATAGCCGGAACATCATATGTAGCGACGTCGTGCCACGAGAAATTCCAATATTCCTTTGAATCTGATTTCCACCACGTATGCTCTTTGGAGTATCTGTTTCCTCGTATATTCGACATCCACACATCGTATCCTGCGTCAGCTAAGACATATGCTAATCCTTTACCAGGCCCGTTGAATATCCAGTCTGCTGAACTGGCAAAAACTCCATGCTGTAGGAGAACTGTTTTCGGTGATATGATGTTACTATTTTTGGATCTTGGAATGCGGTGAATATTTAACACATATCCTTCGGAAATAACCGTATGCGTCTCACAAATATATCCATTTCTTGACACAATAGCTGGCACTGTTAACACTGCATCTGTAAACTCACGCGCACCATCATCAATTCTATTCCTTCCCACAACTTCATTGGGAACATAAGACCACGTATCGGCGACTTTTCGGCCCTGTTCTTTAATTTCATTTACATAATTATTCACTTCGTCGTTTACGATCTTCTTTTGTTTTTCTACGTAATTGTCAACGTTTTTCTTTAAGATTGACAGCTTCTTCGTAACTTGTATTGACTGCAGTTTCAAGTTTCAGTTTTTGCTCATCGAAGAATGCATTAACTTTGTCAGTTTGGTTCTTGAAAAATTCGCTTATGTCTGGGAATGTCCATTGTTGGTTCTCAGAATTTGCAGTCGCTATTATCAGCAAGAATAAGATGTGCCCGTTCATGTTGTCGAACGGTAAATACTGAGATGTATGAGAGCCACTTAGTTTTAATATTGCGAATGATGGCGTATTGCTCATTGACCTAGGGATCAACATAGCACGTCATACCGCTGATAACAGGGAATTTTTTTTTAAATTAAGACTATAGTTAGGAAGTTCATTATCACAGTTATTCGCTCCATGACATTATAAAATCAATATCAATAACAAAATATCCGGTTCATGTTATATCGACACACTTGACCCATTTTTTTCAGTCACAATTGAGGCCGAAAATAGGCCTGCATTTAGAAGTACGTTTGATCCAAGTATGCAGTATAACTAGACAACACTTTTGTTCGATGTGATAAATTTTAAAAATCCGGATCACCTGAGAGGTAAACTTAAATTCCTTGACTCCAAGAGGGTTTTTGGCGATATGCAGTTTCCGCCACCAGGCGTCTTAATAACTTTCCCTGGTTTTCTGATGAAGACTGAAAATCAGTGTTTGCTCGTTGGGCAATTCCACCACTGATTTACTACCAATTTGTATCACAGCGGTTCATAAACCAAAAAAGAATAGTTCACCAAGTAAGAAAAGTTGTTCTTTGCACTATATTTTTGCAATGTACTTATACTTTATTCTTTTTACACGACTGACCAAAAAAGGAGTGTTATGTTTTCAGGGTTCATGTATGTAAGTATGTATATAAATCCTGAACGGCTTAATAGATTTTGATGTGAAGATTCCTCACATTCCTCCAAGTGACATAGGCTATGTAAGTTGTCAGTCGTGTTTTTTAGCATGTTTGCATGTTTCTTTTAATATTTTTATGCGCCCAGTTGATGCAAATAAACGTCACTATCTATCTATTCCTATATAACATAATGATTATAATTTTGAGATTATTATCCTCGGTGTCGTCTCAATGCCAATAACAACATTAGATAGCAGTTCACTGACACTCGTGCCGGCTGATTAGCTAACGACAAACTACTTACTAAAGGCGGATGATCTAATCTCCACCTCGTGTCTGGTCTATCTAGATTCTAGACGTATACAATGTACGCTGTGACCGACAGTCTATCGTAGCAAAACAAGTTTTATCTTTAACAAGCTTACAACATACAAAATACTTACATAAAACAATAATCAAAATAGAAAAAGCGTTGCAATTTGCAATATTTTGATTTGTAAAGACAGCTCTGTAAACTTAATTCACCTGAGCTAGCTCACCTTGGTGAACTAAACATATTTACAACTTTAAACACTTGTGTACATAAAATTTCTATAAAAAAACTTTATTCACCCCAGCCTGCACCCAGCTCCCTGTGAATACATTTTTGTTAAATATTGATGATGAAATGTAAATATGAAAGGCTATTCGCAAAGATGTAGAACTTAATTACAGACCGACTAACTCGCACAAAGAAATCTGCTGATCGGTCTTAAACTGGTTTTTAACAGTTTACTCATTCCAAAGATTAATATTTAAACTCCCCTTAAACTTCTTTGTTTAATTTTTGACCGTTCAAAGTTATAATTGATGTTAAAAACGAATCCTCAGCATCATAACATTCTTAATTAGAAGAAATTCGGGGATGAAGGCAATGCAATTTGAAGAGGCTTTGTTAACTTTTTTAAACCTACGACGCGAAAGGCTGTTATAATTTTCAGTTTATACGTATCAGTCAATTTATAAGTAGTTTTGTGTAGAAGGTAGTGGACGAATTGCCTAAGACCATCGAGTTAGTTTTCTTTAGTTTTAGAGAACTATTGGTAACCTCGAAAACTATTCGAAATGGTTAGTACATTCGATTCTATAACTTTTCATTATCTACCTATCGATCGACTCGATCTCTATCTATAGTAAGCTATCGATATGCTCCATTTGGCAAGAGAAAACGGGTTATTTCCAAAGTACTCCAAAAAATGTTCCCAAAAAAAAATATCCAAAAAATCCATGACAAAAATAATATTTTAATTTAAGTTGAGACAACACACAAAATCCTCTCGATGGCATCTTTTTTTTGAGAATTGGTACTGACTAGCTTTTGAGGAAAGATCTTTTTGCTGGCTCTTGCAGTCTGTGGAAGTGATTTCGTGAAAAGGGACAGAAGTGCGTAACAGGCGTATGCCCAGTGACAAGCAAGGTGAAATACGATAAGCCTTGAATCCTAACTAATATTATAAATGCGAAAGTGAGTTTGTTTGTTTGTCTGTCTTCCTGTCCCCTGTTCCGTGAGAAATTCACGAGGGCGAAGCCGCGGGCGAAAGCTAGTAAGGAATAAGACTATTTTTTGACCATACAGACTTGATTTTTAATGATGATAGAATTATAGGAATGTATAGTTTGTAAGTAAAATGATGCTCTTGATATCGGGACGTAAAACCGTAATGGGGGTTGACCCTTTTGGACCTAAAAGGAACATAAAATTAACTATTGTCTAAAATCGGGGTTTTATGCATCGTTATAAAATAAAACTAAATCCATGGACCCTACATCCCTTTTATTTTAGTATTGTATAAATACCTTAAAGGTGCATTGTACCCACACTATTAGAAACCTTACTTTTTTTCGTATAATATGTGTTACCTATAATATGTGTTTAAAGAACAACTATTCTAGATGAATGAGAATTGCTTTAAATAGGCTTAAAATAGCACTTTTAAATCGTCATATACTTAGTTGACGCCAGAAAATTACTTAAAACTAAGGTTACTACCGCCTCCAAAGCGCAAGTGCAGAAGAGGCGGCGCAACAAACTCTACTGCTGCATTTTCTCCACAGACGTCACTTTACAACATGTGACTTATAATTAGAGAACTATCTATGTAGACGAATATACATTAAAGATAGCACTGTTGAAAGAATTTTTCATGACTGCTAACGAAATACCATACATTAACCCTGATAACATGACATTCCTTTTAATGTCGTCGGTATAAAAATTAACAGGATATCCGGGTAAGCCCAGCCGGGAAGTCAGCCGGGTAATCCCTAGGGATGAGCAAACAACACGTTTTATATTCACCACAGCACTTGTTTGTCAGATACTGCGACAATACTTGTCTTAGCTGCACCCACAGAAATCGGAATAAAGTACCTAATACAGAAAAACTAACTTCTACAGTAACTTATAACTTTTGGGAACTCTGGCACAGGCTTTTTGCTTATAAGTTTCCCGGCCTTCTCATAATTGAGTAACAAATGTACTATTTTGGAACAAATAAATATTTTTTTTTCTAACTTATGCAGTCAGTATAAAATTTCAAGTTTCTACGTTCAGCGGTTTCGTTTCTGTGTTTCAGTCAGTTTCCTCTTATAAATATTTAATTTTATTTATACACGCATAAAAATCCGTTTGTTCCATAGGAAATCCGAGAAATCCTCTATTAGTGCTCCCTTATCCCTACACTCCGCAAAGAACCTCCATGCCAAATGAAATGATATTAAAAATTCAAGAAATAAAATTAAAAATACAAATTTCATTCGAATGAGTGGTTTGTAAGAAAGCTATAAGGTATGCAGGCCATGTCACTTCTGTTGGCTTATAAATTAAGTATTCAAATGTTGCTGCTACCATCATTGTTGGTAGAGTGGTTTATTGCTCTTGTAAAAGTTAAAGCTCCTGGGAAATGTGATGAAGTTGTGAAAAAAATAAGAAAATTATGTTTTGAATAACAAACGATCATTTCATTTTTGATTAAGTACTAGTTGATGCCCGCGACTTTTCCTTCATGATCAAAAAACCAATAACTTTTACTATAAACGTGTACCCTAGAAATATAAGAAGAAGCGTAGGACACCAGGCAGCAAGACGGGTCGACGATGTAATAAAATAAATTATAATAAAACAATCCTTTATTTTCTCTTCATATAGGTTTGGCACAAAAGTAAGTGTATTAATAACTAAATGGTTAACTTAAGGTAGGGTCTGGCGAATACGTCGACTTTAACAGCACACGACAGCACACCGATTATCACGAGACCGCCTTTAAGCCGCAAGAGTTTGCTGCAGCACGCGACTACACTGAGTTGTAGTGATAATGTGTGTGATATATCTGTCTCTTTTTAGCACAGCATTTAGTGCATATGAAGAAAGAGTACATCCAATATGTCAACAGTTCAACTTATAGCGGCGTTAATCAAAGTGCTGCAGGGTGCTGTCGAGTGTAGCTGGTCGCTGCGACCGGCGGCACCTTGCAGCACCTTGCAGCACCTTGATAGACGCCGGCTTAGGGATGTATGCAAACACGAAAACAAAACATCGATATATCGATATTTTGTCTTTCTTGGCAGGTACTTACAAACTAGGGACAACCCGTCTGTCTGCTCGCGATAAACTCAAAAACTACTGAACAGATGTTTATGCGGTTTATACTAATGGACTGGGTGGGTCATGTCATAATAAAGGAAAGCTTTGGTGTACAATTTTGTCGGGCAAAGCCGTGGGTATAAGCTAGTCGATATATAAATATAATTCTATTGCGTTGCATTAAAATGATTTTCTAAAAACCGCATCAAAATCGGTACAGCCAAACGCCAGATAATCGCGGACAAACATACATACAAAAATCCAGGTCAAACTGAGAACCTCCTTTTTTTGAAGTCGGTTAAAGTAGCATTTTTAATAATGTTTTTGGTTTTTTATAAGATGTTGTGTATACGTTTATCTTTGTATAGTAAAGTATTTAAAGTATATTTTATAGATTTTCTAAGGTTTCTAGATTGATGGAAATACACCCCTTGAAACTACCACTAAAACAAATTTTACCTACCAAAAAATAAAATAAAAGCTTCGATATAACTAATAATAAACATTACTACACCCCTAAGTCTCGGTATAGTTAACGGAGGCCGCAGGTCGCAGCGGCTAACGCCGTCTGCTGCTAGCTTAAGGGGATGTAATCCATGGTTACCTAATATTTTATTTCATCGTATTGTTTGGTTTATTATTTTATTTAGGTGAAGTTTATATCACTGATTACAAAATAACACATTAATTTGTTTTTAAAACTGGTATTGCCTTTTGCAACACACTAATCGTCATTATTATGGATTCTTAGCCATTACCATCTCTCTCTTTAGCCGTATTTCCTCATGACGGAGGGTTGTGGTCATTATATGGAATGAAACACACACAACGACTCTCTTTGCAATTTTAATGGAGTGGTTTGCCATTGCCTTCTCCATTTCACACACTAGCTGATTATCATCAACCAGAGTGCAGGTTTCCTCACGATGTTTTCCTTCACCGGAAGCAAGTGGTGGTCGATGAAAACTAACATGAGTCAGATTGGTATACAAAGCCATGTAGCCCGGGCAGGATTCGAACCTGGGATTTTGCATCCACAGGCGGGCGCCCCACCAGTCGGCCACCACCGTTTCAGCCATTACCATAAGTATTAAAAAATAGAATACTATTAGCCTGATGTGATTACCACCAGTAATTATTGTTTAAATCAAATATCACCTAATTTCTTTCGATATTTTTAACTTTGCACGCATTCCAGATGATTTAAAAAAAGGCTTCAAAATAAATCAGAAATAATCCAAAACGCGGCCCCTTAAGTTTGCGACAGTCTGCGTTCCTTTGTAGAAAGCCGCTTCTCGTAATAACTTTTTTGCGTTTTTGTGGAGTTGTTGTGACAATATGTCTATCTCTTTTTAGCTCTTTTAAGACGAAAGAGTGCAACCAATTTGTTAACAGTTTGACTTAAAATCTGTCGAGAATCCCAGACGACGCAAACCCAAGTAACATTTGATTCGGGTCTAGGTTGTAAAAAATGCCTTTAGGTTCGAAAATGGTCGTTAGAAGGTTATTGTTATGCTATCTGGTACTAAAAAGTATTTGAGAATGATTAATAAGTCTTAAAACTAATTGTTTATTACAACAACCTTCAAGCCGCGGACAAGAGTTTAAATTAAAGTAATTTTGACTCGTGTTTCAAGAGCATTAAGACTTAGGATCTCATAGTTGTCGTAGACTCCTGATTAGGTTCTGAAAAAGCTAGCACTATGCTTAATTGTGATCTAAAGGTTTAAATTTTAGGTTTGATATAACTATAAAGTTATGGAATGTTGAACTCGCCTTTAAGTAATTTCTAAAACTTACTATAAACCTTTAGGCTGTATTTAGTTGTCCAGGCAAACTAATTTTGACTGCTTGGTAAAAATCCAAACCAATAAGATATTGTTTATGAGCTGAAGGCATAGGTAATTAAAGTCCTTCAAGAATATTCTAAAGCTTTAAAGGAATCCTCAAAAAGTATCAGTTGTTCCCCGACTTCAAAGCAACAGCATCGATTGCAAGATAGTGTTGCAGCAATAGTGTTTACTATCGATAGTATTATCAATAGTATTGTGACCTTGAAAAATAGTCACACTATCGATAGGCCTATCGATAGTATCTATAACATCGATAGTATCGATAACATCGATAGGTATTATCGATATCCAACAGTTTGCTATACTATTGATGGTAACCCAAACTATCGTTTATTGCTTTTCGATACTATTGATGTATTCTAATAAATACTATCGATAGTATTAATACTATCGATACTAATGACACTTATATTTCATCAAACAAACAATCGATAGTCAAACTATCGATAGTCCGGCAACGCTATTGCAAGATGAACCGGCACATTCGGCTTCTACAACCAAATCTTAAAAGCAACTAAATGTGCTCAGCGGTTGTTTTCGCGACTCGTAAGTTTTGAACTACTCCTGGCGATAACCTTAGAGCTGCGAAAATAGCTTAGTCGTTTTAACTAGCTCTGCGATATAACCCTTAGCTCCTAATTCGGCAAACATTAAAAGCTTGTAGTTGTTACAATCCTAAAAAGGTTAATTAAAATGCTCTCTAGTAATTTGTTAATGACAGCCATATTTTTTTACTGAAATAATTAAAAAAATTAAGCAAATAGCAATATTTTATCCAAAAGGCAATATTAAGAAACGTATGCTGTACGATTTAATATATAATGTTTTTTCTTTGAATAGAAGTTTTATTTCCAATGCGATTTGCCACTAACCACTTCATTTTATACTCATATTGCATTAAAATATCTTCAAAATTTTTAACTTTCGAAAGGCCCGTCTCGTATAACCAGCCAATTATCCTAACATTTCACAATAAATTGCTAGTCGCAGTATTTTTATAATATTGCCTGACTTCAACAAGCTCCAAATTATTTCGTTATGAATACATCACTCGCCATTTTAAAACTTGTTACATGACAGCTAGGAAATCGCCATTTATAAATAAAGTATTTAAAGCCACGATTGGTGTTTTGTGTAAAAATATCTTAAACAGAAACATTTTAAAACCCGGGATTCTTGAAAAGGCATTTATTCAAGTCCATCAAAAAGGTTTTAAGTTGTCATAGGTTACATCCAAGATTAATTTATAACTTATAAAGCTGTCTATACAAGGTTATATTAACGTTAAATTAAGGTATTCTGATAAGAACTATAGGTTTTGCTGTAGCTCTCGAAAAGGTTCTAAAACGTGGGCCCTTTTTGCACACAGGAGGTTAATATAAGGTTAACATAATGTTATTGAGTCTATTGAGACTTATGAGTAGATTTCCATACAAAGGTTCTAGAACCTTTTTAAAATCTTTCTAAAACCTAAAATGTTACTTGGGAAGCCACTCCCCACTTGCCGCTCTTTCCCCTCAACCTTACGCAGATATCGACGTTACAAGAGACCATTCTCAACGGTTTTCATATAATTTTGTATCCGATATAACGTGTAGCTCGTCGCAGAGAAATCGAAAGACCAAAGTTTTACCTGTTATGCAAAAGAAGTGGTGTCTGAGAGAGGTTTCCTAAGAAACCTGAGCTACAGATCACCACGGATGATGAAAAGAAGATGTAAAGAATGTTGCTGGAAGAACTGGCTTGCGGTGACTACCCACGGGTGGGTAAGTACCCAGCAGTGCTTTAAGGCGAGCTTTTCTCGCTCCCAGGCCAGCATGGAAACATAGTCAAAATGGAGGAAAATACGTTCGAAATGTGTTGTCTAGAGAGCCCTCGTAGCATTAATTAGTCTTAAACCTGTTATTTTAGGCCAACTTTATTCAGCCCTAACGTGGCAAAGCAATGGGGCCGTCCTAAATACACAGTTTTGGCTAAAAGACCTATTTTTGAATTTGTGTGTGTTATTTTTGCTAATTGACTTCACATTAGCACTTCAGACGACAATAAAAAAAATCTGATGATTTCCATGAATGTAATGTATTTACCGGAAAATCTGTGCAATTTATTAAAGACTAGTTATTGCCCGCGGCTTCGCCCGCGCGAATTTCCTACGGGAACAGTGCTTTCTCCCGGGATGAAAGGTACCCTATGTCCGTCTCAGTACTTCTATTTTAACTATGTGTACTTATGCGAAATTTCAGGAAGATTGATTCAGTAGATGAAGCGTGAAAAGGTAACAAACAAACAAATAAATAAACAGACTCACTTTCGCATAATATTAGTTAGGATTTTTATTTCTTTTAGAGAATGTTTCCTTACAGTTTTGCTTTTGCATTTGACATGAAAGTTTGAAAGATCGTGTCACCGTCACGCCAAAATACTGAACGTAACTGATGTTGCAATGGATATTGCAATGCAAAAAGTAAAAATAGTATATAATATTTTTTTTACAGCAACAGTTTAAAAAAAGTTTATTGTATTTTAATACATTTTTATCATCATCAAACTAAAAAAAATCTTTGACATGATAAAGAATGAAAGGTTTTAGATTTCCGAGGAAAAGAAAAAATAGGCAGAAAAATCAGTAATATTTACAGAATCAGTTTTATTTACAGATCGCTTACCATCAGGTGACCCGCTTGCTCGTTTGCCGCCCTATGTTATGAAAAAAAAAATATATATTATCCAGCTGGGGAAGGCTTATGGCGTACAGGCGACTTCCGGAATTTGAAGTTGGTTTTATTTGTAGTTTGTCTTGAGTGTAGGTATGTTATATTTTTGGTAGAATGAAGGCTTTTCTATTATTATTTATTTTTACTTTAAGGCTAAATGGCGATTGGTAGGTTAATAAAGTCCTCGAAATGTAAAAGGCCCGTTCTGAACTCTGATAGCAAGTAGGAACCGCACGATACAATTTTATATTATTACAAGAGAGACTGAACATTTTCACTAGCTCCAGCGCATATTTGTCTTTGAATTATTTATATATCTATATCTATACATATAATAAAACAATTTAAAAAAACTGTCTGTACATTTAGTATTTTTGACTGAAATGGATAGAGGAACACCTAAAAAGAATAATAGAAAGCAAAAATATTTTTTTGGAATTTCTTGTCTGTCTGTCTGTATGTATGTACGCGTTTCACGCAAAAACTACTTTACGGATTTGAATGAAACTTTTTTTGTTGTATAACCACGTAGTACTAATATTAATTCTGTGGTATAACTATTAAGCCTGGGCAACATATAGGCTATAAGAAATATGTAAATGGTACCTTTGCAAAAGTTTATCAATCTGACGAGCATTTTCTGTTGACGTATAAAAATCGAAGATCAGGATCATCTGATGAAGAACTCCAAGAGACCAGCTACACTATTACATATATGGAAATGGCGCCTTAGCAAAAGTCGTTCAACCTGATGAGCATTTTCTATTGACGTATAAATATAAAAGATCTAGAACATCTATTCCCGTTCATCAACATATATTTCCGCGGGACACGTGATAACCAAATGGCTGAAATTTTGAGTGCTGGAGTTTAGGTTACTACAGTTTGGAATACGAAAAGATTTTTCATCTAAGCGAAACTCACGCGGGCGAAGCCGCGGGTAACAACTTAGTCTTTATCTATATATTTAGGTATACTGTATAGGTACCAGAGGTCGTCAAAAATCTCTGACACGTCGATTCGCTCGATAAAGTTGGGCTTATTTCAAAGTAAAGAAACGTACCACAGTAAAAAAATATACCTAGGTACTACTACTACTACTAGGTACTCATCATCATCAAATTTAAGAGCGAGGCTCTTGTCGGTGGAGTTCCTTCCATTTTTCTCTCTCCATTGCCAACTGTTTTACTTCTTGATACGACCCGACGCACACTTTTTCCTTTATTTGCCTCATGTAGCCTTGTCTTGGTCTTCCTGGGCCCCTTCTTCCTTTTATTTTTCCTTCTATAATGTTTCTAATGAAGTCATCGTGTCGTATCAGGTGCCCTAACATTTTCCCTCTTCTGCTTTCCAATAGTTTTAATAATGCTTCTTTTTTCTCCTATTCTGTTTAAGACCTCCTCATTTGTTATTCTTTCTGTCCAGCTAAAAATACTTACTATAAATTTCTAGCGTATTAACCTATTACATGAAACCGTCCTTTCTAAATTGCATCTCGTTTCCATATTGAAGTTTGTTCGGATGTTGTATTATTCAAATGCGTTATGAATTTTCATGACATGCCATTTTTGGCTTCTGGGCCGCTATGTGAGAGACATGCAGAGTGGCAACTTAATTGTACCAAGTTATAAGGTTGGAACTTTTATGTGGAAATAGAAAATGTCATATTTTCGGATGTTGGAAGTTGCCATTAAAGTGACAACATTATCCATACTTAATATTATAAATGCGAATGTTTGGATGTGAGTTTGTGAATTTGTGAGTTTGTGAGGATGTTTGTTACTTCACGCAAAATGTACTGGACGGATTTCTATGAAATTTGATATACGGGTAGAAAAATACCGGGAATAGCACACAGGGTACTTTTTATCCCGAAATTGCCACAGGAGCGTAGCCCCGGGACGCGGCTTATAGTAATTTGTGGTTAGCGGTGTTGGTGGTACTTTTATTAAATAGTTTGTAGTACCTATCTTTATCGTACTAAGGAAATAATCACTACTTATTTATAAGTTACCTATTTTTACTATACTCACTTTTTTTAAGTCAAATAAATAAATAAAAATTTTGAATATGATAAACTGATTCACAGGGAATACGAAGTCATCGTGTCGTATCAGGTGCCCTAACATTTTCCCTCTTCTGCTTTCAATAGTTTTAATAATGCTTCTTTTTTCTCCTATTCTGTTTAAGACCTCCTCATTTGTTATTCTTTCTGTCCAGCTAAAAATACTTACTATAAATTTCTAGCGTGTTAACGTATTACATGAAACCGTCCTTTCTAAATTGCATCTCGTTTCCATATTGAAGTTTGTTCGGATGTTGTATTATTCAAATGCGTTATGAATTTTCATGACATGCCATTTTTGGCTTCTGGGCCGCTATGTGAGAGACATGCAGAGTGGCAACTTAATTGTACCAAGTTATAAGGTTGGAACTTTTATGTGGAAATAGAAAATGTCATATTTTCGGATGTTGGAAGTTGCCATTAAAGTGACAACATTATCCATACTTAATATTATAAATGCGAATGTTTGGATGTGAGTTTGTGAATTTGTGAGTTTGTGAGGATGTTTGTTACTTCACGCAAAATGTACTGGAGGGATTTCTATGAAATTTGATATACGGGTAGAAAAATACCGGGAATAGCACATAGGATACTTTTTATCCCGAAATTGCCACAGGAGCGAAGCCCCGGGATGCGGCTTATAGTAATTTGTGGTTAGCGGTGTTGGTGGTACTTTTATTAAATAGTTTGTAGTACCTATCTTTATCGTACTAAGGAAATAATCACTACTTATTTATAAGTTACCTATTTTTACTATACTCACTTTTTTTAAGTCAAATAAATAAATAAAAATTTTGAATATGATAAACTGATTCACAGGGAATAGTAAAATTGTACTTAGTATTTTAATCAAATATGTAGACATCTGATCTTGATAATTGTATCTTTTTGAGCCACGTCATATTTCACGAATAAATAGGAAAGTTTTGTGGCAATATCGAGTATCCTAGACAAGTATCTTTATTGAGTGCCGAGATATGTAGCCGATTGATAAATCGAACTCGTGATAACTCCTTCCACTTCCTTCTCTGAATTCATTCAATCTTATCTCGTTCCTAAAGGGGCACAGATGACTTACTTCAATGGACAAACAACTTCATTCCTCAATAACTTTTCTAACCAACAAATATAGTTGTCTCGGCGCCCAGTACGAGTACTTAAGTATGTGGCGTTAAGACTTTAGGCTAATGGGGTAGGGGCGCAATTGATCTAGTTTAATAATTTTGGAGCTAGCCGCAAATATAACACTAACGATAACGATGGTAATTTTAACATTAAGTAGTTTTATGACGTCAACTAACTAAAAACAAGAATATGACGATTTAAAAGTGCTATTTTTAAGCCTTTTAAAATAAAATCATTTTCATTTCATTCATTTAACGCAAATCGATCGATACTTCACACATCTAAATGTTTTAAGGCATCTATGAATGATGGTAGGATAAAATGACCCACATATGGCGGAGTCATACAATACATGAACCCAGAAAATATTACATTACTTTTTTGGTTAATGGGTCGTGAATAGCTAAGATTATTCGATTATGACTACGAAGTTTTTGTCTAAATTATTGTCAATGAGTAGTCTATTATTATAAGTCGTCAATGGGTAGTCGCTTTATTGCATTGCAGCGTGGCTTGACACGAAAATACCTAGGCCAGGTACTTCAGATATATTAGTACTTGGTACAGTTAAAGTGAATATTAGGTTCAATTTATTATTCTTTGAGAATACTAAACTTGTAACAAAAAAATAATGAATATAAAAATAGCCAAACGCAAGATTTATTTACAATCATTGTGACCGATGTTTGAGGCAGTTGTGACAAATACGGAATATTACTGTGATGTTATCACGAGAGATGCGAAACGTAAACATAGTATTTTGACAAGTCTTTCAAAGAAATAAACATTTTACTTACTTACTTCGATGGCTCGACGACCCAAAGAGGATCTTGGCCTCCGATACTAGAAGCTTCCATTCCTTCCTGTTCTGTGCTACTTCCTGCCCATCCCTCTAGCGGTATCTGGGCCGGCCGACAGGTTGTTTCCCGCTTGGTCGTTCCTTATACGCTCTTTTAGCTGCGCGATCCTCTCCCATCCTATATCCACGTGGCCGAGCCACGATAAACATTTTAAAATGTCAATGACTTGAACACTTGCGACGGGTGGTATTTTTACTGCATATGCTTTTGCCGCCATTTGCTATTATTCCCTATTAAACCACCTAAATACACGATTCACGCAAGGGCAGAGGAGCCGTACAGTTCAACCATGTTATAAACGCCGAGTCAGGGCAGTTTTGGCCTATCTCGGTTGCATTTCAACATTTAGCAGTATAGTCTATTGATCTGCTTCATTGCCTTGCCCCGTGTGAAACGGGCATTAAGTACCTAGTAACCTAATGGCTTGAGATAAAGCGTTAGCTCATTCTATTACAGAATTCTTATCGCTCTTAAAATCTCCATTTTTTGTAGGCCGTGCTATTCTTAAATATGCTATTAGGTGGTTGTAAAATTTTACTCGGAAATTCATAAGCCATTATTTCAATACCTGAAAAACATATTATATTTAATCTAAATGTTATAACAAATAATACTAAAATAAATACTAATATGATTTATATGTAATTGAGAAAGCTCTCGAGATACCTTATCGACGCATAATTAACTACATACTAAACAAGAACATATATAAACGTTATCTGAATTGCGATGCGGTATTTGGTCATCATGGCTTTGAAGAAGATATTGGCAGTGTTGTGTTTGTTAACAATAGTTAAGGCAGAATTGCTCCGGACGACAGAGCAACAGAAGCAAGAACTAGCGGAGTATATCGAAAAGAAGAAGGCGGAAATCAATCCAAGGTTTAGATTACACTACCATGTCATGCCACCTGTGGGTTGGATGAACGACCCAAACGGATTCTCCTACTACGACGGTGAATTCCACATTTTCTACCAATACTACCCGTACGACAGCCAATGGGGACCGATGCACTGGGGACACTCTTCTGGCCCTAATCTGGTCACATGGAATGAACAAGCAACAGCTTTGTTACCCGACGAAGAACAAATCTTTTCTGGAAGTGCTGTAGTAGTTAATAATACATTAGTTGTGATGTATACAGGTCATACGATAGCTACAGGATCAGCATATACTGAAAGCCAATATTTAGCATACAGTCATGATGGAGTAAACTTTACTAAATACGAAGGAAATCCAGTTCTAACCTTGAATACTTCGCCAGATTTTCGTGATCCTAAAGTATGGAAGTATGGTAATTACTGGTACGTAGTCCTTGGGACTAAAACAGCTGATCAGAAGTATGGAAAAGTTGTTTTATATAGATCTAGTAACTTAATATCTTGGGAATATGTATCTGTGATCGGAGAATCAGATGGCACACTGGGATACATGTGGGAATGTCCTGATTTCTTTGAATTAGATGGCAAATATGTCCTACTGATGTCTCCACAAGGTGTAAAGGCACAAGGAGATAGATATAAGAATACTTTTCAGACAGGCTACATTCTTGGTAATTTCAGCTACGAAACTCATGAATTTATTCCGGAAACAGAATTTGTGGAAATTGACTATGGTCATGACTTTTATGCAACACAGACAATGGATCATGATGGAAAACGATATTTGATTGCCTGGTTCGGTATGTGGGAAGTACCACATCCTGAAGCTGAAGATGGATGGGCAGGAGCAATGACTATAGTCAGAGAGCTGAAGTTAGCTGGTGATCGCGTTCTAATGCAACCGATATCAGCTATGGAGAGTCTAAGAGATAGTACTGTGCTCATTGGAGACTTCAACAAATCTCAAGTTCTTGAATATGATTCCACTGCTGAAATAATAATTGAAGGTGATATGAATTTAAAAATTGAATTATTGTTGGAAGGCCGTAATAATAATAGTAATTTCAATCAGACTAGAGTGTCTTATAACCCAGCGGATGGCAAAGTAGCAGTGAAGAGAGGCACTGATGACGTCAGGCAAGTGGAGTGGGTTCCTATTGGCTCAAAGAAAATGAGACTTTACTTAGATGCCAGTTCTTTAGAACTTTTTTGCGGGGAAGGAGAAGTGGTGTTCAGTAGCAGGTTATATGTGGATGGACCATGGAAGGTAACGAATGTCAGCCCTCAAGGATTGAAGATCGAATCTTATCATCTGAAGAGAAGCGTTCCCGCTATCCCAAGCCATGGTACTGTTAGTGTTTCTAGTGTAAATTCATGTCTTTTATTATGTTTAGTTTTCAAATCTATATTATAATCACGTAAATCACAGTAGTCAAACAGATATTTATTAAAAACTAGCAAAATAACTATAACCTTAATTAAATAAATATTGTTATTTTATTGATATATTGTACCTATCTATTACATAAAATAATAAAGAATTATTATTGTTTTTATTTGAAACCCTAGGAATCTACTTCATTTAATTGCCTTTAACTAATTATAATCTATTTATTTAAACTTTATTGCACAAAATATATGTGTAATAGTGTGTATTAGAATGTCATTGGTAATAGTACAATGGGCGGACTTAATGCATAAGCATTTTCTTCGAGTCTACCTTAAGGTCATGCAAAGAACACTAAGATCATTTTCATCTAAATAAATATATATGTATATATATATTTAATTAAAAGAAGGCTTTATTGACAGAAAAACTTAACGAAATTTGGTTAAAATCTCTTCAGGAGTTACATCGTTGCAAAGTTTCAAACCTCAAATCCATATTTTATGACGGTTGGCCAATATCGTATAATTTACCAGTTTTCTCACGTTTCATATTATACTCGGCAAGCCAAACTTCCTTAAAGAAAATAAAGTCAGTTTTGATTGAGTTAATCTAGATTTTATCTTCTTTCAGTTACGTAAGATACCCATATCTTTCATGATGATCATGACATTTTTGCAACCAGTCATATCACTTCATGTGGGACAAAACAAAACTCTCAAGATAGCTTATCTGGCAGATAACAGCTTTTCTAATCATAAACTATAAAACATCTACCTCCCAAGAATTGAGAAACTGTTCAAAATGGCGTTCATAAGGATTCTAGTAGCTGTCTGTTTATTTTCAATAGTTTACGCGAAATTAGTTCGTCAGTCGGAAGAAGCCAAATTGGAGCTGGCGGAATATGTACTGAATAAGAAGGCTGAAATTAACCCAAGGTATAGATTAGAATACCATGTAATGCCACCTGTAGGCTGGATGAATGATCCAAACGGATTCTCATACTACAATGGAGAGTATCATATATTCTACCAATACTATCCTTATGACAGCATATGGGGACCAATGCACTGGGGTCATTATTCGGGCCCTGATTTAGTGAACTGGAATGAATTGCCAACAGCCTTAATTCCTGAAGAAGAAATGTGCTTCTCTGGTAGTGCCATCGTTGATGGGGAATCTTTAGTGCTGATGTACACTGCACATATTAATCTTGACCCTGAAGGAAATACCTATAATGAAAGTCAGTATCTTGCTGTAAGTGATGATGGTGTGAACTTTTATAAACATGTCGGCAATCCTGTGTTAACCAGTGGCGGTTCACCAGATTTTAGAGATCCAAAAGTTTGGAAACATGGAGACCATTACTATGTTGTCCTTGGTACCAAAACTGATGACCAACAATTTGGCAGAGTAGTTCTTTACAGATCAAGTGACTTAATAAACTGGGAATTTTTATCAATGTTTGGAGAGTCTACTGGTGATATGGGATACATGTGGGAATGCCCAGATTTCTTCGAATTGGATGGTAAATTCATACTGCTTATGTCTCCACAAGGCTTGGAACCTCAGGGAGATAGATACAAGAATATATACCAAGTTGGATACTATATTGGAAGTTTTGACTATGAAACGTTCGAGTTTGTTATTGAAGGTGACTTCCAGGAACTTGATTTTGGTCATGACTTCTACGCGTCACAAACATTGGAACAAGATAGAAAGAGATACGTTCTTGCTTGGTTTTCGGCTTGGGAAAAGGAACACCCTGAAGCCGTAGACGGTTGGGACGGAGCTTTGACTATAGCTAGAGAAATAAAACTAGTTAATAACAGAATATTGATGACACCTGTTGAATCCATGCTAAGTCTGAGAGACGAATCTGTGTTAAATGGTAATTTTAATGAAGGAGAGATCTTATTGTTTGATAATACTGCTGAAATTATTATTGAAGGTGATTTAGAACAAACCATAGAGCTGTTGCTAGAAGGTCGTAGTGGCGGTGATCCAGTTTGGATAAGATGGGACCCTGAGGTCGGCAAAGTTGCTGTAGACAGAGGATCTGACGACATAAGACAGGTGGAATGGTCTCCTATTGGATCTAAATCATGGCGGCTGTTTTTGGATACAAGTTCTTTGGAACTGTTCTGTGGGGAAGGAGAGGTAGTCTTCAGCTCCAGGGTATACGTTGATGAACCTTGGAAGGTGACGAATTTGAGTCCTCAATCGTTGAAAGTTGAATCATGGAGATTGAAGAGAAGTGTTCCCAAGCCTTAAGTTACATTCGGTCGAATTTCTCCTTTGTAAATACTGTTTGTTATTCGTAAATATTGTTATTTATTATAATTTTTAAGTTATTTAAAATTTTTTGCAAGCTAATTTTCCTTTTTTTCATCTTAGACTCTTTTCACAGCATATTGTTACTTAAATATTAAGAATTTACCTATATGCCTGCTATATACATATTGAAATTGAACGCCGCCGATTATGATAACAACTTAGGACTGAAACCGCTGAATTTGCGGACAGGTTATTTTTAAGAAATTTCATAATTCAGGTAGAAATTTCAAAATTCTACCTCTAAAAGATTGAAAGAAGTTTAAAAGGATACTCAAGAGGGTGAAACCACTGTCAAAAGATAATAATTCTACAAAATATTCTAAAAATTCACTAATTAAACTCTCACTAACTCACTTCGGAAGGTATATGAACTGTACCTACTCAACAACAGTGCCCTGATTACAGATTCAAATCAGTGTCATTACTCACCTAGCGGCATCATTAATAAGTAACTCTGTCATTAATTACTGTGGCATCTCAGATTAAGTACCTAATAATCCTATCGTACAGAAGGTTTACTCTCGTACAAAAAGTCACACAAAGAAGTTTTTGTACCCAAGTGTCAAGCTCGCAAGTGCATAACACTCGACTAATCGCGCCAGTTTCGGAACATAAATTGTCTCTATTTTAGATATTTTTTTGGTGCATCGATCTAAAGCGCTCCTAGATTGTAGGTTTACGAGCACTCAATGTTTGAATAAACATCATTCGATTTCAAGTGGGAGACCCTCGATTTGTTACTTGGACCTAATGGCGGCCGCCATCAGGTTCAAGTAGCAAAACAACAGGTGCTCCATTGTTTGGGGAGAGAGAACAAACACTTTACTGAGCAGTAAATTGCTATAGCAGAAACAATAACATGTCTTTTGTATCTCGTTACTGTCCTGCAAAGTGTTAACTTCTTGCTGTGTCACGCACGCGGCTTCTCTCGGCACCCTTGTGGGGTGTGACAGCCAATGTACCAAACTTCGGAGTGACACCTCCCAGGTTTACGCTCACTAATGACGGCAGGAGACAATGATAGACATCGTTACTGGGGCTTCCGAATAGAGGTGCGGGGTAAGCTTTTGTTTGGTTTTGCCTGTATCAACGAATAGTCTGTATTTGTTAACCTATATGCCTATACCCTTTCAATTTCACCCCTAAGTGCTGAAATTTGTGAAAGATTAATATCTCGCGGGTGAAGCCGCGGGCAAAAGCTAGGACCTAACATTAATTTAGGCAACGAGTACCTGTACGAACAGCTTTTGAAAATACTTACTTTTAATCCTATCATCCTAACTATCCTAATCCTAATTAATCTATCTATACATACAATAAAACAGTAAAAATATTTTGTCTGTACATTTAGTATTTTTGACTGAAATGGATAGAGGGACACCTAAAAAGAATAATAGAAAGCAAAAATATTTTTTTAGAATTTCTTATCTGTCTCTCTGTCTGTCTGTATGTATGTACGCGTTTCACGCAAAAAGTACTGGACGGATTTGAATAAAACTTTTTTGTTGCATAGCTATTAAGCCTGGGCAACATATAGGCTATAATTGATTTTGAAAACTGGAACACCTGATGAAGAACCTCAACAGAACAGCTAAACTATAAGAAATATGGAAATGGTACCTTTGCAAATGTTTATCAATCTGACGAGCAATTTCTGTTGACGTACAGACATCTCCAGAAGTGGAGTCAGAATTTCTCATACTAATTGATTATAGAAGTGTTTGCACTTAAGACCTTATGATTGTGTGTTATTTGTAAAACGCCTATGTGTCTGTGCAATGTCAACCGACCGAATACGATGTTTCCATAGAAGTAGGTAGGCTGGCGCGGCGAGTCGGCGAGCGCTTCATACTTTTATGGATTTCATAGACATACTATGAATGATACGGAACGTTCATAGTATGTCTATAAAATCCTTGCTCTAACTTTATGGTATCGTTACTTCGTATGGGTGGTCAGTATGGACCAGCTATGAAAATGAATATTTGACGGTGAATGAAAAAAAAGACACGCAAATTTATCACTTCAACCGAGTTCTCGTTTTAGTTGAACGCATTTGTTAGTGATAGTTATCTAAGTATTAGTGGAATATTACTTTACCAACACTTGCCAATATAGGCCATTATAAGTAGGTATTATGGAGACTATTCGGATTTACTTTGCATGATAGTGGTTGCAAAATAGTCTCAATTTCTAATGAAAGGAACTGGATTAAGTGTGAGTATTTTTAAACAAATAAATAGTTGTGATTTGAAATATGTGTGTGTAAATGTGTAATATTTTGTGATTAATTCAAACATAAAATGATAACATAATATTAATGTATTGTATTGATATATTTTTCTTCGTGATTTTGCTTTGCATAAGTGATAGTTTTGAAATTAAATATAAACTAAATACCTAATTATATATTATTATATTTTTTTAGTGGACAACACGTTGGGTGTAGCGACTTGCTGCAGGGTAGCCTTGCCGCAAAGTAGAAGACCGGCTATTATCTCTGAGCAGCAGCAACAATAATGTTGGAAGAATATGAAGGCGATGATTTTACCTACCAGGCATTATGCTGATTTATTTGATGTTTCGATGCCTATCTACTGTTCGTCGTGCATATCAAGCTGGTGGCGTGCATAAAAAAACTGGATAATTTATTTCGCTTCCAGAAATAAATGTCATCCTTGGCCAGCGCGGTCTTCTAACCTCAACTCCATAGAAAATCTATGGGGCCTGATGGTGCATAGAAGATGAGCAAGGAAGAATTAGTTTCTCATTGTATGGATGTTTAGGACAGTTTTTTTGTGATTGAAATATGTGTAGAAAAGACAACAACGGCAACTTTACAAAATAGTGAGTTAATTATTTGTGTTTAAATTTAATCAGTGAGTTCATTCATTAAGTAGGTATATTCCAACTGTCCTCTTTCTATTGTATCAAATCTGGTTTTATAAAAGTATAAACATTATTTAAATTATTTTTATACTTATAACTTGTTTTTGTATATTGCATTACAAATACAAGGTTATGTTTCGTAATAGGAGATAAATTGTTAAATTGTTAGATGTTGAGGTTTAGTTTCAATCTTCTTTTCATGATGAAAACGAATACTTAAGCTATAACCTCAATATTTACTAACAAAAAGCGAAAGTATAATTTAGTAATAATATATAAAATAAATGAACAGATTCTTATAAGTAACTTACTACAGAATGCTTATTTTTAAGTTCTTATTTATTCTGTAATTAGATAGGGAAGTGATTAAACATAAATTTTGAATTTGTTAGTGTAGTTTATAATAATAAATTTTACATAAGTATACTATACCTATTTACATGAATAAATAGTTGTCATGATTTTTGAGAATTTTTATTTCATAACAAATATATAAAAGCATATCAATTACATTATATAAAAATACTCTTGGCTTATGAATTGAGTTTAATATGAAAAATAAAATATCTGGATGTGACTTGAACTTTGACCTGTATCAACTGCAGTCCATCCGACTACCGATTAGATCAGCAGATGCATTAGCTTGTGACGCAATTATCAATTGGTTGCGTGTCACCGTACTCACCACTATTGGTTTGCTTTATAATAAACTATAGGTAGTGTATTAGTGTATTATTATTTCTGAGTCAGAATTCACTACTTAGTACCCCGTAAATTTGATAGATGGCAGCACGTAGGCAGTATGAGCACGAAGCACTAGCAATACTAGCATGCAGCAGAGTTGTGTCTTGGTGTGGGTGGGTAATATGATAATTAGCTTAGTGTGAGTAGTGTTCTTATTGTAATTATACGTCCGTAATATGGACGTAACGCACACAATGAAGGACTGCGCGCCTGCAAGGCAATATGATATTTAAGGTATGACTCCACTTTTTGACTCTTGACTGTACCTATAAAAATCGAAGATCAGGATCATCTGATAAATAATTCCAAGAGACCAGCTACACTATTACATATATGGAAATGGCGCCTTAGCAAAAGTCGTTCAACCTGATGAGCATTTTCTACTGACGTATAAAAATTGAAGAATATGGAACATCTGATGAAGAACTCCAAGAGACCAGCTACTCTATAAAATAAATGGAAATGGGGCCTTAGCAAAAGTCGTTCAACCTGATGAGCATTTTCTACTGACGTATAAATAAATAGACAGGACATGGGATAGGACAAAGAGGGACTCGGGGTGGGAGTGGTGGTACACGGGAAATTGTAGATAACGAGCAGACGAAGATCTTTTATTGAATGAAATATCACATTTGATTAATTTGAACACCGCGACTGTACTACGAGTACCTAATACATTCTCGCGGGACACGGGATAACCAAATGGCTGAAATTTTGAGCACTGGAGTTTAGGTTACTACAGTTTGGAATACAAAAAGATTTTTTATCTAAGCGAATCTCACGCGGGCGAAGCCGCGGACAACAGCTAGTCCTAACTAATATTATAAATGCGTAAGTAAGTTTGTTTATTTGTTTGTTTGTTTGTTTGTTACCTTACCTCTTCATGCTTTATCTACTGAACCAATCTTCCTGTTATTTCGCATACACATTGTTATAAGTACTGAGAAGAACATAAGATACACATAGCTGGAAGTATGGAGAAGGACATAGGGTACGCGAAGCCGCGGGCGAAAGCTAGTATTATATATGCGAAAGTGAGTTTATTTATTTGTTACCACTTCACACTTTATCTACAGAACCAATCTTCCTGAAATTTCACATACACATAGTTAGAAGTACTGAGAAGGACATAGGGTGCCTTTCATCCCGGGAAAAAAGCACTGTTTCCGTGGGAAATTCACACGAGCGAAGCCGCGGGCTTAGGCTAGTCCGCTGTAAACGTGTTCAGGGCTCATCCCGCGGGCTTAGCGTGTTCAACGTAACATAGCGGTTGGCGGTAAACAAGCCAACTTTGGGCTATACTTATCTCCAGTTAGATAGAAGTCGTATAGTCATGTTAAAGAAGTTCACGTTTTGATATATAACATGTATTATTTAGTTGATATCATAAAGTTAGATGATAAAAATTGCTACAACGATATTATTTTTCTATGTATAGTAAATACCAATGCCGCATAAAAATCATAGATAACCGACAAAAGCTTCGCTCTTAAATTTGACTATGATGAATCCAGAGTTTGTAAATTAAAGATGCTCTTGACTGTCTTGACCAATAAGGTACGACTGCCCAAAGAAGGGGTGTTATGTTTTTAGGGTTCATTGGGTACTGTAGTGAAGGAGGTCCCTTATTAGTTTTAAGACCTCTTTCAGTGCATTCCATAAACAATTAAAAATTAAAAAGATTATCGACGTAGTATTTGACGTAGTCTAATCTATGAGCTCGTCCAGGCAGCTGGCCTGCTGATATAGAATAAAGAATAGTATTCCTAATAGCGTTTTTTATTAAGAATTCACGTTAAGATCCACATCGTAACAGTACCTACACTACATATGTGAATTTGGGTCACATCAGAACCCACTGGTCCCGTGAAATTCGCTCTTTGTGCCTACTCGTCCCTTGATCAGTTATTTATTTCTTTATTCTACCATAATTTTTAAACGCCTTGCCAGATACAGATGTGTGAGTGTACCTCACTCACACATCTGTATCTGGCTATCCCTAGAATACTTAGGCTCAGAAACTGCAGTTCTTTTTTATTTTTGTAATATTATTTATTTCAACACACTTGCTCGTAAAGTGGGTCTTATTACATCGAATTTAGGCCCATAATGCCATATATTACGAAGGTATTACGAATATATTACGGAGGTGTTTGGAAATAAAAATTACCATATAGCCCGGGAAGTAGTGTCATGACGTGCAAATTTTGGTATCGGAAGAATTCACTTGGCACAGGTGTTATATACAAGAAATTAAGCTAATTTAGCCCGGTAGCCATCCACCCCCCTCTGGTGGGTAGGTAGGGGGCATTCAAAGGTACACGCCGCCGCGCTTTAGTTAAAAAATCATATCAGCTTCTATTTACCTACCACCTCGAGTTTGGTGTCATTTTCTAGTAAATCAGGCATGAGGAATTCATTTTTGAGACATTTAGTATATAGTTTAATAGAAAAAAAGGAAAATATTGACGAAAATATCAAAATCGGTTTGTTATTTTTTTTATTCAACTGTCAATATTTTTGAAAATCCTGAATTTTGTGCAAATAAAAAAATACTATATTAAAGGATATTTATCTAGCTTTTAAAAAATATATACTTTAATATATAAAGTTATCATAGATGTTTCTGAAAAAATCGGACATGGTACGCGGCGGTGCCTAGGAACTTTTACAGTAGTCTAGTTTCTCATCCTTTTGTTGACATATTAATTTGGTTTTATATGCAAAATATACAGAATATGTACTTATTGACTGTCTCTTATGGTCTGATGAATAAGTAATAGTATTTTTAGGGTTCCGAAGTTGGCTGTCCGTCCGTCTGTCCGAGACTTAGCTCAGAGACTATTAATGCTATCAAGTTGTAATTTGGTATAGATATACATATTAATTACGCGGATAGAAATGTAGAATAAAATCATGAAAAAAAAATTTTTTTAGGGCGGTTCTCCTACGGCTAAAGAGGGGATGATTTTTTTTTATCTCGATTATACCATCGTGTGGGGTATCATTTGATAGGTTTTTCAAAAATATTATGAGTGTGTGAACATCATATTTTAATTTAGGGATCCGTTTGTGAAATATTTGACTTTAAAGTGAAAAATTTTGTCAATGTGGTGAAAATGCTATGTGAAAATACCTTCGCATACCTATCTGATCATAGTTATCTGAAATAAATGAGTTATTATTATACCGCTTCACTTCTCGACAGTCGAGCAGTGAAGCGGCATGTGGGACTTGGACCCACTAAAAACACCTCGGTGCCTCTACATACCAATACAGAAGAGGTGGGAACGGTGGAGTTACCACCAATCTTCCACACTCTCCAGCCACGGCATTGACCTTTAAATGTCACCCTGCATCGAGTATAATTACTCCGCCTGCCTTAAATAATAGCCTCTTAAAAACGCGGACGATCGACCGATTACCAGGTCCATCGCCAGCCATTATCAAGGGGGCATAAGATGGGCATAGGCCCTTCTTCTCCGGCCCGGCCGACAGAGCTTCTCGTTGTTGCTCTGCCTCTTCTTTCTTTGGCATTATAGTCTCGCTGAATATCTATGCTTTATTGTGATTTCTTCACGCCATAAAAAGCCCCAGAAAGAATTTTTGCCTGTAGATCCCATGGCAAGGACCCAACAAGAATACAAGCAGCGTCTGCAGAAACTGTGCGATATCTTCGTATTGTACAGATAGCCCTTTGGGGTCTACGCAACAACATTATGCTCTCCTTTTTTAAAATCATCTGCGCATATTGGGATTCCATGTAATGCCATCGACCGTACGACACCAGTATAGAGGCGTCGCGCGGGTGTATTGGGTCTTATTAGGCAGTATCCTGGACGACGCAGATGCCGATTTCAAGAGTTTCGGAGCCATATTCTTGAAATGATCGGAGAACTTCCATTTGGCATCCAGGATTAGGCTTCATAGTTCTAGGGTTCATTCAGGCGAGGTACTTCATAGTTCCACCAATAGCGATATTGACCCCACCTACCACTATGCTCCCATTTTCTGGCGGTGCATGTTTAGGACGATAAAAACATAGGGCATGGGATGCGGAACGCCACATGACATTTCCCAGCATCGCCATCCGTCTTTCCCTGGGTACTCGACGTGCCTTTATGACAAGTAGGAGTCCACAATGCACAGCACACTCTACATGCACACCCTAGTAAACAGCTCTTAGGAGATGCAGCTGAAAACTGGCTTCCATCGGCGGAACATTCTCTAGCTGTCAGTCTTTTTTTAGAGAACAGCGCACTTGCGGATTTGGGATAGGAAATGGAATTAAATAAATGGAAACCAAAGTGGACTATTGCACCAGTTGCTGCTACCGCTTGTCGTGAACTGATTCGGTGCAAGCCACGGTGCGGTGTTAGGTGCAGCTGTCAAAATTCAATTAAAATGAACCAAATTATGCCACTGTGGTGTAAAATGTCGGTAATATAATAAAATAATTGGTCAAGTCCGTATCGAACCACCATTGTAGAGTTCCGAATGTGCCTGCCTGCCTACTCTGTACAAATGTGGATACATGAACTCAAATTAACTCCCAGCCTTATTTAACTAATGACTATAATACAATGTATATATACCATACCATCATATTCAATGAAATATGTATGTTCCTACAAATATTTTTCATACTAAAATCGATTTTGTAAGTTTATCGTCTATTACTAGTTAAAGTGTAAAGCCTACATAATAGAGATAGTTTTCCTTTTAAATTCATTATCTTTACTACGTATCGTGACTTTTTCCCGTATCCACCGACAACTATTTTCCTATTCGAAAGGGGGGACACTTGACTCTTAACAAAATTTTGCACTTTAAAGTCAAATATTTCACAAACGGATCCCTAAATCAAAATATGATGTTCACACACTCATAATATTTTTGAAAAACCTATCAAATGATACCCCACACGATGGTATAATCGAGATAAAAAAAATCATCCCCTCTTTAGCCGTAGGGGAACCGCCCTAAAAAAAATTTTTTTTCATGATTTTATTCTACATTTCTATCCGCGTAATTAATATGTTTATCTATACCAAATTACAACTTGATAGCATTAATAGTCTCTGAGCTAAGTCTCGGATAGACGGACGGACAGCCAAACGGACAGACATGACGAAACTATAAGGGTTCCATGTTTACTTCGGAACCCTAAAAATACTATTACTTATTCATCAGACCATAAGAGACAGTCAATAAGTACATATTCTGTATATTTTGCATATAAAACCAAATTAATATGTCAACAAAAGGATGAGAAACTAGACTACTGTAAAAGTTCCTAGGCACCGCCGCGTACCATGTCCGATTTTTTTCAGAAACATCTATGATAACTTTATATATTAAAGTATATATTTTTTAAAAGCTAGATAAATATCCTTTAATATAGTATTTTTTTATTAGCACAAAATTCAGGATTTTCAAAAATATTGACAGTTGAATAAAAAAAATAACAAACTGATTTTGAGATTTTCGTCAATATTTTCCTTTTTTTCTATTAAACTATATACTAAATGTCTCAAAAATGAATTCCTCATGCCTGATTTACTAGAAAATGACACCAAACTCGAGGTGGTAGGTAAATTTAAGCTGATATGATTTTTTAACTAAAGCGCGGCGGCGTGTACCTTTGAATGCCCCCTACCTACCCACCAGGAGGTGGTAGGCTACCGGGCTAAATTAGCTTAACTTCATGTATATAACACCTGTGCCAAGTGAATTCTTCCGATACCAAAATTTGCAGGTTCCATACATTGGATGACACTACTTCCCGGGCTAATACTGCTCTATACAAAAGATAGAAATCTATAATGAGTGTTATGAATTCCACAAAGCATTTTTAATTTTGTCGCATAATACATATAAGATCACATAGGGAAAAATAACATCAGTTTTTAAATAAGCAAAGATAATGATTTATATACAGCCAAGCACTGGCTGTGTGGCGATATACCATCCGCAGCGTGCACCGCGCGCTCCCTGCGCACGGCGCGGGGCGGCGGGCGGTGCGCGCGAATAAAAAACAAGACTATATTTATTATGTTGTGTTTGTAAAGTACATTTTCCGATTTTCACCGTGTTATAATATGGAAGAATATGTAAATTTAATTCCACTTGAAATAATTAACGAGGCGCGTAATGCAAGTAATAGTTTATTGCCTCCAAAATCAAGTAAGTATTTGGCGGCATACGAATCCATACTAATATTATAAATGCAAAAGTTTGGATGTGAGTTTGTGAGTTTGTGAATTTTGTGAGTTTGTGAGGATGTTTGTTACTCAATCACGCAAAATCTACTGGACGGATTTCGATGAAATTTGGTACAGAGGTAGATAATGACCTGGAATAGCACATAGGCTACTTTTTATCCCGGGAAAAAGCACTGTTCCCGTGGGAAATTCATGCGGGCGAAGCCGCGGGCAAAAGCTAGTGTTTTATAAAGTGGAGGAATGACAAAAAGGGCGCAATCGTTTTCCGATAATTAGATGTTAGGACCACATTATTTTTTTTTACTCACAAGTGTGTTGAAAAACGTCGTACGATACACGTGTGCATTTGGTCATTACGCACACTCGGCTTTATTAGCTCTTGTGCAAAATGACCAACTTTGCACACTTGTTTCGTAATGTACTATAATATTATTTCTAGACTCAATAAAACTAACCAGGATCAAAACTAATTGAAGTTCGGTTGTTTGATTTTATATTATTTGTTTAGTGTTGTTCAGAATTGCTTGTACACAAACGTAAAATTTGTTTCCTTCAAACTTTGTCCGTTTTAAATGCAGGAGAATTTTAGCTAATTGTTTAGTGACAAATGAGGTAGATAGTAGTTAATAAATAAATCGTATATTAATAATAAATCGTATATTTGTTCTCATCCACAATACAATTACAAATATTATTATAGCTAACACAGTACCACTAAAATTAACTTATCAAGTAGTTAACTAAAATTGGTAAATAATAGCAAAAATTGAGTGATTGTGGAGAACTGGTGCCCATGCTAGGTATCCAAGGAACCTGTATTACGGGTCACCAGGACTCACCAAACAGATCATGAATAATTCTCTGAAGTAAAAATACAAACAAAATAACAAACTAATCAATAAATTCAAAAGGACTAACAAAATATGTAAAATAGTAATAATATAACTATTATAAAAATGTATATATGTATGTAAGCAAAGAGAATGTATATATTGTGTAACAAGAGGTGCGGTCGAGGTCGCAGTGAATAATATAGGTCACAATAATTACAATAAAACAAGTAGGTATTTCAAATAAAACTAAGAACTAAAAAATATTTAAAACTATAAAAATGCGCTGTCAGGCGCCTTCGTAATCTACAGTGTAGATATATCTCTTTTTGCTATAATTTTGGCGGGACATTCTGAATCTCCAGTTTTGTCATCACTTGGCTTTTTAAAACATAAACAAGTTGCACATTTTGGCGAATCTGCCTTCTTAGCGCAGTCTTTAACCGCATGACCCACTTGACCACAGTGTCCGCACGTGTTGTTTTCGGCTCTGCATGTCTTGGCTGCATGACCGTACTGCTGACACTTGAAGCACCTAGTTACTAGGGTAAAATTTCTGACTGGGCATGATGACCAATTCACAAACAACCTGTCTTGTGATATAATAGCCTTACGGATTTGTGCTGTAACCTCAATGATGTAATTACAGGAATGCGAGTCTTTCTTCCCAGATTTATGACTCAATCTAATTTCTAATTGAAGATAAAAATGTCTCGAGCGGCATATCTTGTAGTTTGTCAGCTAAGTTTTGGGCGTAGATATAGGTGAATACATCCTTTTCCTGCATATTCGAGGGCACACCAATAACTACTATTCTGGGTTTGCGCTTTAGGGAATCATCCACCACAAGACCGGAACTCGTTAGTTGTACTGATTGTTTAAGTTTGTCGACATCGTCCTTGGTGGCAGTACTAATGATAACACCACCATTTTTGGTTTTTCTTACTCCTCTGACATGAAGTTTTAGCTCTTCTGGCCTAATTATTGTTTGGACAAGTGATTTGGTCTCCTCACTAGATTTATTTATATCGGTAGGATAAATAGTCACTGATTTGACTGTAGAGGGCTGTATAAGACTGTGGGCATTCTTTTTCACCATTGCGGCAAAGGATATAGGTCCGGTGTTTGGCTTAGAGTCCTTGAGGCTCTGTTCAAGATCCTCAATTTTCTCCGAAATGGTCCGATTTTCTTTCAGTACTCGTACAGTGTTGTAGGCCTGGAGAGCTTTCTGCTTCAGGGATTGGTACTGTACAGCCATTTGTGAAGTTGCGTGACCCAGTTTTCGACAGAGATTGTGAATTTTTAATTTCTGGTCTGAATTTAATTTACCTTCCGAGGATATGGCACACACATCATTAAGGCATTTTTCGACTGTTGTCATCCAGCTTCTCAGCAGTAGAGACCACTTCTGGAGGGTCATCCCGGTGAGAGCAGGGCTTGGGCTCCGGGTTATGGGCCGCGGGCGCAGGCGAGGTCGGAGGACTGCGCATCGTCAGCGCACTGCGGTTGAAGGGGCTGCTTTCCATAACTTCTTGTTAACAATATAACACACAAAGCATTATAATTACAAGCAACCTTGTCACACAATAACTGGTTTGAAGTTTGAAGTACCTAGTTTAAAATAGTTACGTACATCAGGCAAAACAGACAAAAAATAGGCGCGAAAGTATGGCTTATGTTTAATTAATCTCCAGTTACCTAAGCTAAATAACACTAAGTATTATTTTTACAATCTCGAAGGACCTTCTTTTTCTAAAATAAATTTAAACACTTGGTTTTCTACGTATAATTTACAACTTTTTCACAATTCACGTTTTTATTAAAGAAATTCAAAGTCTACGTCTGATTGAATTAATGCAAATCATAATTGGATACTTTGCGACGATTGTGGCGCACAGGCAACGAGTCCTCAGGGAAATCAGTTTAAAATGACTCAGGATATAATATAATAAGTGACTTTTGTCTGACAAGTAATTCGTATGACAAATTTCTGCGACAATTGTATCAATTTTCTTCTTATTGAAGGGAATTTCTAGTTAAGTCGGCTTATTTTGGCTTTCAATTGAATTTTTATACGCTTTCTTGTATTAATTTTGGCGTAAATAATAATTACGTATTATAGGAAGGTACCTAGAAAAAATTAAGTTTTCTTTGCTTGAATATCATTACTCTTGAACAATTCCAATAGCTAGATGAAATGTAATACTCGAAAATTGTTAGTAGGTTAAAAGAACATTATCTAGCTCTCTCTCAGCCGAAAGACGTCCACTGCTGGACAAAGGCCTCCCCCAAGGATTTCCACGTTGACCGGTCCTTACTTTTGTACCAACTTACCTTTGTAAAGAGAAAATAAACGATTATTTTATTTTTCTGTTAAATACTGTGAGATCTTTTTATATTTAATCAGGATAAATTAAAATAGTAGGTATAATATCTTTAATTTTTTAAATACATAACTTACAGTTATATTATAAAATATTGAAGTCATAAATAAAATCGATGTTAAAATCGACGCCTGTTCCAAATTAAAATCAATAAATCCACTATCAGCAGCGTATTTGATTTGATTAGCTATTTAGCCCAAAATTATCGCCAATTATGGCGTTCGAGCGTGTTGTTTAATCAAATCAGCCTATTAATCATTGGCAAATCCGGGAATCAGATATGATAAACGGAGTTATTAGATCAGGGTAAACTCAAGTTCGATGGTTATAAATTGATAGAGTAGGGACGTAAAAAATGAGTGGGGAGGTGCTTGTCACAGTTGTCACCAGATTGTCAGCATTGATCGTTCCGAAATGCTAGTAGTTTGTAGCTTTTAGAGTTATAATATGAGTAGCTTCTGCCCGTGGCTTCGCCCGCGTGAATTTCCCTCGGAAACAGTGATTTTCACGGGATGAAAGGTAGTCATGTCCTTCTCAGTACTACAAACTATGTGTATGCGAAATTTACGAAGATTGGTTCAGTAGATAACGCGTGAAGAGGTAACAAACAAACAAATAGATAAACAAGTAACCAAATTCATTTTCACATTTAAAATATGAGTTAGGATTAGCATATAAGTATAATAAAATATTCAATATTTGACGTGATAAATTGCTTGTAAAGGTATAATTTATGAGAACAACTAACATAAACTATTTTAATTTGATTAATTGTAAAATTTCAGTCAAACGAGCAAAGCTGTGGGCAACATATAGTACACAAAGTGGTAAAGCTCTGGTTTGTGAGCTTCCGTTTTTATTCAGATTTAATGTGCCAGATTATTCTTAATGACACTTTTAAAATTTCAGCGGCCATTTGAAGAGCCATTTAAATGGAGTGGTCATATTTTTTTGCTAACATTCTGAAGTTGAAACGTCCTACGTAGTTATCCCTAAAGGGCTACTAATTATGACTAAAAAGCCTTACTGTATATAAATTTCAATTCTATTTAGGGTTCCATTCCATACCTCTACTAGTACTTATATTAATTCTGTGCCTGTACTAAAGAAGAAACATATGTCTCAGTACACGTGTGTGTTTGACTAGGCCGAAAAGTCAAATCTTACTTTGTAATTTTTTAATTGCGCGATCAATCGATAAAACAAAAATAATAAAAATATTGATTTAGTCAAAATATCCAGCGGGGTTCATCTTTAACGAGTTTTTTAATACTAATTTAAGACGCTTTCTAGATGTTTGTATGTATACATTATTTATCTATTTATTATTGTAACTGTAACTTTAGCACACTGCATCGCACGCACGCCTTGTGCAACTGTCAGTGCAGTGAGTTCCTATTTTTTTTTTTTATAAAAGATGGGTTTGCTCTTGACAACAATCTTGCCCGAGGACAGAGATGAGGTCTACGATGTAGCGAGCTTACCCAGAAGCAGCCTAGTAAAAATAAAGAATAAAGAATGGAAAAAATCGACCAAAGAGCCAACTACCTATATTTAAATCATTTTTGAATCATCAAAATATGAGCTACTAAATATAGATGCGTCCTGGGTTCGTTCGAGTGGTTAGTGCAATTACAGGCATTTAATCTGTACATTTGGAAATAAAATGAAAATGATTTTATCAAAAAATGGGCTAAAAAATAGCACATTTAAATGGTAATAGGTATACCTACTTGTTTTTTTAGTTAGTAGACTTCATAAAATTACTTAAAGCTAAGGTTACTATCGCCTCCCAAGCATTTTCTCCAAAGACGTCACTTTACAACATGGTGGACATTCAATTTAATAACTTCACGAGTACAAAGTAACCTTAAAGTTTAGAACTATATCACTGTAATGTGGAAGTGACTCAGACGTTTGGTTTTCCATGTCAATCTCTGTCAGTGCCCTCGTCCCTCTGACATGCCATCGACGTTTTACTTAATGTAGGGTTGACAGCGCTGACGGAGACTATTCGTCAGATGACCTTGGAGACTCGACCTAACTTTATAATGCATTAACATTATTATACGCCCAATTATGGATTATACAACAACAAGAATACTTTATTAGTACAAAAGAAAATAGATACATAAAGTAACTTAAAAGTAAAAAAAAGAAAGGAAGGTGCGCAAAAGGCACACACTAAAAAATACCTAAAATTAGACGCTGACTGATTGGTCAATCAACGCAGAGACGCTACTGAACGTAGATGTAACATATACCTACGGAAAAATCACACAGATTGCGTTAGCCCCAAAGTAAGTTCGAGGATATATAGTGTTATACACAGATTTGATATACTCTAGATGCCGCAAGCAGTATGCCCAAGCGTGCCCGGCGGCGTTTCTCCAATAGACAAACAATCACGCGTTTGATACTCAATAAGCCTTCATTCGCGTTTATTTTGCACCCATCATTAAAATGACTGGCGTGACGTCATCGTAGGAAAATAATGGCCCCTCGGTTTTCATACTATCGAACGAACATGCAGTAGGTATCTAAAGCAATATGTCCAAGCGTGCCCGGTGTTTGTCCAATGGACAAACTTCACGCGTGCTACTCAGTTAGCCTTCATTCGCGTTTATGTTGTGCCCATCACTAAAATGACTGACGTGACGTCATCATAGGTAGAAAATAATGGTACGCTCGGTTTTCATACTATCGAACAAACATGCGGTATCTAGCCTAATCTAAATCTGTGGTGTTATAGTACACTAACTCAACGATACCATATTAGGTATAGATAGATAGATCAACACTTAAAGATAGATTAACACTTATAGATAAATATCAAGACAAGTCAAAAAGTTAATTTTCCATCTTGATCCAACCTTGGGGTCGAACCCGAGACCTCCGGTGTGGCAGTCCGCCGTGTTGACCGTTAGGTCACGGAGATACTGTTGACAGAAATGAATTTTGGAAATTTCATCCCCAAGGGGGTGAAATGGTAGAAAAACGTAATTCAAAAGTCAGTTTTTAAAAAGTATAATTTTTGAAGAGACTGTTGATCAACACTTTTCTACAAAATAATACATTAGGGGACCGGCCAACTTTGTTTTATGCTTCTTTGAAATATCTCACAATAATAGAATCAATCGTAAATGAATCACATCTATGACCAAAGAATTTCCCAAGATATAGCAAAAAACAATACACATTTCTAAGCGATGTTTGGACGATACGAAAACGCCCTTAACTAAATGTGCATTCATATGACGTCACGCGTAGAAAATGGACTTTCCCAAAAAGTTTTAACTCTAATAAATTAGCTCAGAAAGAATAAACTTGTGTTGGAAGTCGCAAAATGTATTTAAATATTCATAAAATTACATATTTTTAACAATTCTCATACCTTGTCCGGTCCCCTATTGTAGGTACCTATTATTTAACATTAACATAGCTGATAGTAATATGCTTACTACTTATGATAACATTTGACATTATATTTATAACGTACCTAGTACGGAATTTAACAAGTTCAATGACAAATTATACATCTGTGTTTGTTTTGTCTACATTATTACCACAAATATTACAAACTAGCTGTTCCTTACGGCCAGCTAGTTCGGCCTTGTATTTATTGTATTACTAGCTTTTGCCCGTGGCTTCGCCCGCGTGAATTTCCCACGGGAACTGTGCTTTTTCCCGGGATGAAAGGTACCCTATGTCCTTCTCCGTACTTCCGGCTATGGAAGGTTGGTTCAGTAGATAAAGCGTGAAGAGGTTACAAACAAACAATCAAACAAGCAATCAAGCAGGCAGGCAGGCAGGCAGGCAAGCAAACAAACAAACAAACTCACTTTAGCACATATGATATTAGTCAGGATCCGTCGGGTCAGGTATTTTTTTAAATTTATAAATTGATTGTTTCTAAGTAACAGTTGGTATTTTTTGTACCGCTTTAATTTTTGTTTGATCAGTTTAGTAGGTATATAATAGTAAATAGTAAACTAAAAAAAAGAAATTGTGTTTTCTTCAATGATTTTCTGTAGATGCACAGATATTCCGCGCGTACGAAGTCTCGGGCATTAGCTGGTAAATAAAGTACTTACGTTCACGGAACATTTAACAGCTGCCTTTCCAGTTAACATTCCCAAAATCTGTCGTTTACGACCACCATTACCGAGCTAGCACATTCAAAACTCCACTATCACATTATAATATATGCCGCGTGGAGAGGTAACCATAACCACCGTTTGTTTTTTGATTTACTGCCGCTGTCCACGTCAAATGACCTAGTTATTGTTTCAATGGAACTTTAAAGCGTACTCAAATAACAATTTGTCATGGTTCACTATACACTTCGTGGCTCTGATATATACATCAGCTCCCGTGTCTAATGATGACGAAAAAATTCCAGTGTTTGATGACCAATGACGGTGATAAAGAAATTTCAAAATTTATAATGGGTAAAAAAAACTAAATTCACGCGGGTGAAGCCGAAGACAAAATTTATATACATTTAATATAGAAGATAAATATTTTTTGTTGAAACATATTAATTTCAACTTTACCTATTGTCTAGGCAAAATATTTTCGCTTGTTATTTTAATTATAAAATGGGATCCTTTTATTTCTCATAAGGTTAATAATCATAATATGGTTTGTCATAAGGCCTTTCTCATAAATTTTTTATCATAATATTTTATTCAAATAATGTTTATTGTAATAATATTTGTGTAGGCATAATCATAGATTGTCATACTGAATTTTCTTATAAAATGGTTTATCATAATGGATTTGTCATAATTGTTATGGTCATAAACATAGTTTATTTTTTATTTTGTTCATCTTTTATTTTGTTGATGGTTTCCTGAATCTGAAAAAATAAGACATGTACAATTTGATATTTGATTATACCTATTTTAAATTAAGTTGACACAAACACTAGTATAGGTTAGGGTGCGGCGGGGGTGGCCCTTGGGCCACCCCTAAGCCGCGAACATAAACAACAAAAAAACAATCTTACCTTTTCTCTGAGTGCATCCGTACATTATGAGTTCTCTTTTCTCTGTACATTATGAGTACATTACTATTATGATTAAATTATATTATGATTATTTATGTTTATGACAATTTGTATTTATTACAAAACAATTATGTTATATGTAAAAAAAATATTTTAATTTTAATTTATGTTAATTATATTTATGTGAAAAAACATTATTTCGAACTATATTATTACAAATATTTTTATGAGAATCATTAGAGACCCTTATAAATTGTACGCCGCCATATGGTATTTAAATTATGAAAGCATCATTAAACAATATACTTACATATTATATTAGTTAAATAGCGATTAAATTGAAAACTGCGCCACCTGTGTATACTTACTCCATTAATTTTATTAACGGTTAATTAAGCCACTATACGTAGGTACCATATAATTTATGAAAAACAATGTTGTATAAAAGATTTTTAATTAATTTTGCATCTCTACAGCTTTTTCCCATGACTTCGTCCGCTTGGAACTTATTATCTAATATCTCAGATTCTTATCACGATGAAACCCGCTTCTTCATTCTTGCTTTATCTTTTAAAATATATCGACATGATGATGATGATGATGATATCTCGGTGACTTTATAAAACTGTAAAAACCACACATCAAAATTCATTTAGTAGTTTTTGCATTATGCCCGCACAGACTCACACAGAGTAACCATGTAAAAATAGACATACAGTCATACAATAACAATTCTATTTTCAATAATCGTTATTCTGATGGTCTCAGCTTCAGAATCCCATCAACATTCCCATTTTCAGCGGCCATTTTGAATAAGCCGCCATTTGCAATTTTGTATACTATCGCCATTTGCATTCGATTTCCTTTACAATTGTCTAAATGTGGCAGGAAATTATTTGAAATGGTTTAAATTGCACATACGTAAGATCTATGCCATTAGCTCTGAAGATTTTTTGATGGTCCCTTTATTAGAATAGGTAGGTACTAGTTGCGTTGCGCCCCGGGGCTTCGCTTCCGTGGGAGTTTCAGTAGTGCAGTGGTAATTTTAGCATGTAACTTTCATTTCTTCGTTCTTATCGAGTGTGTTATTACTAACACTGGTGTCAGATTTTATTCAAGTTGCCTAAAGGCATCTGACATGACTTTTACGACTTCCGCCATCTAGTGGCAGTATACACACTAATAAACTAAACAGTCAGCCAATGTGCACCGGAAGCCAGTGGTGGTCTATGAAAACTTCCATATATGAGTCGGATTGGTCTACAAACTCATGAAGCGCAGGTAGGATTTGAACCCGGGTCCTATCCGACCTCAGGCGGGTGTCATTGCCACTCGACTCGACCACCACCGCTTTATTTGAACTACCTTCATTGAAATCAGTTGAAGGGATTTTGCGTGCTTGAGTTACATACTCAATCACGCAAATTATTATTTTTATTTTTCTTTCCCGTTTAATTATTGTTAATTAGCTTACCTACACTTAGGTTAGGTATTCTCAAGTTATTGTAAACCAAATGTTTAGATTACGTCCAAAAAGGAGAGCTCTGGAGAACCGTAGAAGGCCCTGCCTACATCAGTCTCCAGTCTCCCTATCGTCTATATGTTCTTACTTTAATTGTGAGATTGTTAACATTGTAAGATTGTGTGGAGCACAATAAATATATTTTTAACTTTATCTTTAACTCCGCATCCACGTACAACCTTTTCTTATAATAAAGTTAGTGGATAAAGAAATCATGCTTAAATTGATCTCGGAACCATAGGGCGAATTTGAATTCGGTTTGGAGACTTATCAACTGCCACTTCAGCGAGACATTGTCCTTGGATATGTCCATGTTATCGTTTTTCCACGAAATTTACCTACCACTAATTAGCTCTCCACAATTCAAACGCCACATTCAGCCAGGCCTAAAAGGCCCACCTAAACATACAAACCAAGCGCTATTGTACAGCTAGCTACATTAGCTATAATAAGTAATTTATTACAACAAATACAAACTACATAGATACCTATTGTATTTAGTTAGAATAGTAGGTATACACATATAAAATATTTATGAATCTTTTGGATTGTACTGATAAAAAAATATTTTTCCACCACCGCTTAGTACTATCATTAATTTGGGGTTATCATTATTAAGCTATGTTAGCCGGTAAGTATAAAATTTTTACTGATTCCTAACACGAGCACGGACCCTTTTTAGATTGAATAATGTGGTCAATTTGTACCAAAGATAAAACGGAAAACGGTTCAAAGGGCCCTTTGAAATTAATTGGTGGCCGTTATTTGATTACTGGACCTACGTCAGGTACATAATAACGCAATGAAAGGTTATATTATAATTGTTATAAATTTGGAAATGCAAAGGAGATCCATTTATGTCAATATAAAAGTGGCGGCCAAAAATCCCCTTATTTTAAGTTTTCTGAGCATGCTTTATCTCTAGAATCGTTGTCTAGTGAGTCACCTTTTTTTATTAGAAATTTGAGTGCGTTTGACCTCAATCTTGAAGATGGGAAAAAAGATGAGGTCTAGGGTGGTCTACACGCAAGCTCAAAATATCCCTATTCACTCTTGCCCTGAAAACCCGTACTACTTTGTCGGGAAACAGCGACGCGGGGAGAGAATTTCATACCTTAGCGATTTGCATGATATCTAAAGCAGGAGGCGAATCGAGAGGTGCGGTGAGCTGGAATATCAACCACATATGGATGGAATCCCTGTCCGCACCGAGTCGTCCGATGGATGAATGGTGCAGAGGAAATCAATTCGTGCAATTCCTGTGTGCACTCTCCGAAGTGCAGCCTGGTGAGAGAAGTAGAGGAGTAGATCCTTAGGGTACTCTATAAGAGTGCCGTGCGCGCTAGATAGCGGTAGTCGTTGGTTACAAGTCTGGTAAAAATAATTTTGACACCAGTTAGGTATAACTTATCTAACACGCACTTGTTTAGAAAGAATATAGGTACCTACTTACTCAACTTCTAAAAAAATCAGCTTAAATAATTCCAAATTATTTTAGCTGACTTTTATTTCTTAGCTAGCAGTATCAATGTCGTAAAAGCCAGTCATTTTTGTTAGTTTGTCGGATTTTACGATATCCTTGCGGTTGTAAAAATAAACTGCTGCCTTATGTTATATTCATACAACTTACTCAAGGGATTGTTTCGCATCACATTTGATTTATAGTCAAGTCGAACTAACTATTTAGTAATCTGTGGTCAAGTGTCAAAGATTTAGGAATTTTGGGATATGTTCTCATTTACTTAAAAAACTACTGGACAAATTTAGATACAATTTGTACTATATTCGTCGTTCAAAGTGCTAAGATACGTGTCTATAATAGTGTTACAGAGGGCGCTACAATACGCAAAAATTTCGCTTGTGTTTAAAAAGCCTTGTTTGTAAATTGTTATAATATATCCACCCAAAAACATTTTCATGTACCTAAAGTGTTGCCAAGAGGAGACCATATGGGTCGCATATCAGGATCTCATACAGAGCCAAGCTTCTAACTCTACCGTCTTAATTCTACAAGCCCTCACTTCACAAATTCTATAGTCATAATATGGAGCTAATACAAATAAAGTATTCAAAATATATTATAAGTGAGTTTTAAAAAGAAATGATGAGTACCTCGTAGAGGTGTAAGGGTGTGAAAATATTTAATTCCTTTGATGAATTTTATATTTTAATAACACTAATTCACTTCATTATAGTCTGCCTTGATCATATCAGCACCTTTTTGTCCAATCATCATACACGGTACATTGGTGTTCCCACTAGTGATGGTGGGCATGATGCTCCCGTCGATAACGCGGAGTTTCTTGACATTGTAAACCCTCAATCTGGAATCAACAACCAAACCCATAGCACAGGTCCCCGCGTAATGGTAGAAACTAGCTGACATACATTGCACATGACAGGACCAATACTCCTCAGTTTCAGAATCTAAATCTTCACAGCATGGTGGTTTCAGCAGTTCAGCATTTCTACTTCGAAAGAATTCCGTATGCATCAGGCGATTCACATCTCGAGTGTATGCAACCGCATCATACAAATCATCTATATTCGAATAAATGCCTAAATCAATTACAGGATTGTCTTCAGGATCTAAACTGCGTAACGTTACTCTGCCTCTAGATCTCCCTGTAAGTTTAGACGTATAAAGAAGTAGGACATGTCTACCTCTACTTTGATTGTAAAATTTATTAACAATTTCATCCGTGTATGTGGTTGAAATTTGAGTAAGTACTAAAAATAACGCAGCATCAAGGACTGTACCTAACACTTGATAGTCAGGATAGGGCTGAGGTTCGTTCAGAGCAACGTAACCACCAAAAATCGGTGCTGGATACGCATGAGGATTTAAGGGTAAATTCGGGATAAGGCTTGCGTCAGTCACATAAGTTTGTAATACAGGTATGTGGTCTTGTAGGTTTTCGCCAACAGGCAGATCAGCGATTACAGGTATTCCCATTTCTTCCAAATGTTCTTGAGGACCGATTCCGGATAACATCAGAAGTTTTGGGGTATTAATAGATCCAGCTGATATAATAACTTCTCTTGTTGCTTTGAAGATTTGTTTCTCACCGTTAACATTAATAGTTTCAATGCCCTCAGCATTTTTGTCACAGTCAAATAAAATTTTTGTTGCCAAAGTATTTTTTTGAATCCATAAATTTTTACGACCCATTGCTGGTTTTAAAAACGAATGTGCTGTACTTTGACGAACACCATCGGCAATGTTGTGCAGTAAATGACCAAACCCTAGATTACTTCTACCATCAACGTCTAAAATAATCTCGTGTCCCAGCTCTCTAAAGGCTTCTAAATATTCGTCAACTATTTTTGAATTTCTTGTATCACGTTCCAAAGTAATACCAATAGTGCCGTTTGTTCCAAAATAAATGCCATCGGGAGAGTTTATGGTTTCTTCGTCACGAAGATTTTCATTTTGTTTGAATATTGGTAGAACATTGTCGTAGTTCCAAGAGTCATCACCTGTGATGTGTGCCCAGGTGTTATAGTCGTTAGGATCTCCTGTGACGTAGCACATCCAGTTGAAGCTGCTAGTGCCACCCAACATTTTGCCTTGATTAATGTTAACTATTAGGTCTTTATGACATTGATGCATGGGACTCTGGGTAGATGTGAAGTTCCAATCCCATTTTGTACGGGGTAGAAGAGTATAATACGCAGGAAGCTGAAAGGCATAAATATAATAGGTATTGTAAATTATATTCTTTTGGGAACCAAATCACAAATAAGTTAGGTGAACAAATTACATGGCAACATAAAACTTGTAATTTGCTAACTTTAAAAAAGACAGTTGAATGTGATTTTTTCGAAGATTATTATTGCTATTCAACTAAATGATTGAATATTCTGAATTCGGGATAATTTGTCATTTTATTGCATGACTGCCCAAAAAGCTGGCTAATTGATCTCAAAACGATTACAAGTTTATGTAATAAGACTACAATTATTATCATCATTATTAAAGTGAGCATTTATATTGCATCACATAAGTCCTAAAAGACAACCAATTTAGATGTGTGATGCATCGTTAGAATCGGGTACGTATTACGGTCGGTCCCTCACTATTGAGATCATAATCAAATCATAATCAAATAAGTCGTCAGTACTAGTGACAGCATACGACTAAATCTGTATAAAATATATAAAATTGGATACTTGACTCACTGATTGGTATTTAACGTAGAGACAAAACCGCTGAGCGTAGAAACTTGAAATTTTGGAAAGAGGTATATTTTGTGGCATACATAAGTGAGCACTAACAAAGGGATTTTTGAAACTCTACCCCTAAGGATGTGTTAAAAGCTAATCTGTGATAAAATCCTGGTGAGTAACAGCATTAATCTAATTTTACAATATTTGATCGATGGTAATAGTGTGAACTAAAACTTGAGGCTAAAACTAGTAGAGTCTGTGCGGAAAAAGAACATACATATAATAAAAGAGGACTCTGTATTCAATAAAATACAGTTTTTGTATCTGATAATGTTAGTTCAACAAGCAAAAGGTTCACTTTCCACACAAATGTAAAAGACATGTATCCTTAAAGAAAATACAAACAGTTGAGGTCAGTGGCGGGTCGTCACCAGCTTCCACGAGTAGAACGTTAACGTCTTCATCTTCAGAGAGCCTGGTGGCAACAATGCTGCCGGCAGAACCTGACCCCACCACGATGTAGTCGAATGTATCTTTGCCTGCAACAATCACATCGAGTATTATATACTCTTAATGTAGCTTTGCTTCAGTTGTGTAGTTGGATAATTATAGCCCCTGGTGCAAAATAATATAAAAAACAATATGAGAAACTTATGAATAATGGAATACTTACTGCAATAGTTCTGTATATGGGGTGGGATCTTGAAGGTCATCATCTGCATGGCAGTAAGTGCCATGAAGACTTCCGACGCCGTAAAGGGGGGCTCCAAAATGACGCCAGCTCAGTGAGTGCATCCATATTGGAGCTCATGGTATACTAGACCAAGCGCTGTGTGACTTCCACTTTTTAAATTCAAAAACAAATGACGATAATCAGCCAGCTGTGTCAATGTCATATTTAAATATTTAAAAAAATGTTTTTTATTGTTTACATATCAGAGCGTAAAATTTGTGAAACATTATTGTGTAAATAAAAAAGCGGTGATGTATCGAACTGAAGAAAAAAAACAAGCAGCCATAACCAAACCATACTGAATTATTCTAATCAGAGTTGTTGATGAGAAGTTTGCATTTGGGACGATATCTGGTACCTAGTTGCGACTTCAACTGTCCATTATTATGTCTCGATCATCAAACTGATTTTATCAAAGAATTGTTTAAGTAAACACACACACTCCACGCGTTCAGAGTTGCAGAGGTGTCGTGTTGTTAAATGAGCAAAAATATACTATATCAATCCCAAAATATATATTTCAATCCTCCGTTTTGTCCGAAACAATATGCTATTAATTTGGACGACCCAAGAGTTTTTTAATGTAAGACAAACTCGATTGAACTAGAACTACAACACACTACACGTGTTAGTTACGCTGCATCAAATTACATTGCGTCAGTTCTATAATGTTTGTAATTAAAATAAGACAATAGATTCTGAAAAACATTACATGTTTATGACACAATATTTATTTTTTATTTTATTTATTAAGGTGTTTAAAACAGGTTACAGCCATTACATTAAAAAAATAACAATTTAAGTAAGTATGGAACTCATATTTTTCGTCACAGCAAAAATGTTGATTGCGCGAACTGCGCTTTGTCTGCCATAGCTGCATAGCATCTGCTAATAGGTTTTCTGACAATAATTTGATGCTTAATGCGAAAAAGACTCAATGCATTAAATTTACACTTCCTAGTGTTAGGCAGGATCATGTCGAGTCGTTGTGACTATAAATGAGAAAAATTTTGACTTCATGCTTTATAGGAACTACACTTGATTACGTTACAAGAGTTCAGTTGTCCAATTGAATGTACTCATTCAATTGGACAACTGAACTCTTGTACTTGTGAACTCCACATACTTGTGGAGTATCTTTTAAGTTGCCCTGGTGGCATTTTATTGCAGCATAGGCACATTGCAAATAGTCACACACAGGGAAACGTTTGTCGGAGATAAGTTTCAGAATCGAGCGAGCATGTTCTTTTGAGCAAGGTCTGTCTTAAAATGGACTTTATTTTATATATAAGTATAGTAGACTCGGCCTGTGGTGTGGCCCTAGAATAGCACCAACCCATCTCTTCCCGTGGGTGTCGTAAGAGGCGACTAAGGGATCTAAAACACTGGAGGACGGGCAGCAGCATCTTTTCGCGTACTATGACATCACACTGCGATCGCCAACCCGCCTGCCAAGCGTGGCGATTACGGCAAAACCTGATGGTTATGGTTGATACACCCATAACACGGCTCCTAGTCCCCGGCGGCCCCGCTATCCCGTACTTTGGTAGCGGTCACGGTAACGGCGGGGCAGGGGGTGCTAAGAATCCCCGGCAGATTCCAGGCTACCAACCCCGACGACCCTTGGCCCTGGCAACTTATAACACGTGCACACTGCGGACCGACGAGAAGCTCGCTGAACTGGAGGAAGAATTGAGCAGGTTACGATGGGATATTGTAGGATTATGTGAAGTCCGAAGAAGGGGGAGGACACCATGATCCTCAAATCCGGAAACCTGCTCTATTTCCGGGAGGGCGACCAACTGTCCCAGGGTGGTGTCGGGTTTATCGTCCACAGGTCCCTTGTCAACAACGTGGTCCAGTTCGAGAGTGTTTCGGCGAGGGTAGCGTACCTTGCACTCAGAATCACCAAACGGTATTCGTTGAAGGTAATACAAGTATACGCACCGCCCTCATATCGCTCCGACGACGAGGTAGAGACTATGTATGAGGATATTTCTAGAGCCATACATAGCTCCCAGGCCCACCATACCGTTGTAATGGAGGACTTTAACGCGAAACTGGGCAAACGAAGCGATGATGAGCTGAGAGTGGGGAATTTTGGATATGAAAGGAGGAATGCACGTGGTCATCTGCTGGCCGTCTTTATGGAGAAGGAGGGCCTCTTTATGATGAACTCATTCTTCAAAAAGCCAAAACAGCGAAAGTGGACATAGTTGCATCCTAATGGCGTTACAAAAAATGAGATTGACTTCATCTTGTCGACGAAGAGGCACATATTCAATGATGTCTCTGCAAATTATCCAAACAGCTGGGTCTCTCTCTCAGCCGAAAGACGTCCACTGCTGGACAAAGGCCTCCCCCAAGGATTTCCACAACAACCGGTCCTGCGCTGCCCGCATCCATGCGCAACCCGCGACCTTCACCAAGTCGTCGGTCCACCGAGTGGGAGGCCTGCCAACACTACGTTTTCCGGTTCGTGGTCGCCACTCGAGAACTTTTCTGCCCCAACGGCTATCTGTTCTGCGAGCTATGTGCCTAAGCTGGGTCTAAGGCCTTCAAAACCCGCCGTTCTAAAGGAACCAAAAAGATCTCGGACCTCACCAACAAACTTATGGAAGAAAGACAAAACTTGGTTCTGCAGTCCTCTGACGATGCTGCTCAGTATCGACGTCTAAACAGACAGATCTCCAAGTCAATAACTCGCGATTTACGCCAATTCAATACTGACCGTATTGAAGAGGCAATTAAGCGAAATAAGGGCTCAAAAGTGTTTGCAAAGGATCTGTCTGTTGGTCAAAGCCAACTGACCAAGCTGAAGACTGAGGATGGCAGAATCATCTCGTCGAAGCCAGAGCTGTTGGAAGAGGCTGAGAAGTTCTACGGACAATTATACACCAGCGTACGCGCACCTGTCAGTAATCTGGCCAAAGATCCAAGAGCCAGATTGATCTGACACTACACCGAAGATATCCTGGACGTCAGCCTATACGAGATTAGAATGGCTCTCAAACAGTTAAAAAACAATAAGGCACCGGGTGATGATGGAATCACGGTTGAGCTACTGAAAGCAGGTAGAATGCCGGTATTAAAAGCTCTTCAGAAGCTATTTGATTCCGTCATACTCGAGGGACAAACGCCTACGGCATGGCACAGAAGTGTGGTGGTACTTTTCTTCAAAAAGGCGACAAAAACGTGAAGAATTATAGGCCTATCTCACTTCTGAGCCATGTCTACAAACTGTTTTCGAGAGTCATTACGAATCGTCTCGCTCGCAGGTTTGACGACTTCCAGCCTCCCGAACAAGCCGGTTTCCGAAAAGGCTTTAGTACCGTAGACCACTTACATACGCTGCGGCAGATTATACAGAAGACTGAGGAGTGTAATCAGTCATTATGCTTGGCGTTTGATGGACTACGAGAAAACCTTGGATTCGATCGAGACCTGGGCTGTGCTACAGTCTCTCCAACGGTGCCAAATTGACTATCGATATCTCGAAGCGCTGAAGTGTGTGTACGTAAAACGCCACCATGTCGGTCCGTCTCCAGGATCAAGGCTCCAAACCTATCCAGTTGCAGCGAGGGGTGAGACAGGAGACGTTATATCTCTGGAAACTTTTACCGCCGCCCTGGAAGATGTTTTCAAGCTTCTGGACTGGAGCGGACTCGGTATCAATATGAACGGCGTGTACATCACTCACCTTCGATTCGCTGACGATATCGTAGTCATGGCTGAGACCTTGGAAGACCTAGGCACAATGCTCGATGGCCTCTGTAGAGACTCTCAACAAGTGGGTCTAAAAATGAACATGGACAAGACGAAAATTATGTTTAACTAGCTTTTGCCCGCGGCTTCGCCCGCGTGAATTTCCCACGGGAACAGTGCTTTTTCCCGGGATAAAAAGTAGCCTATGTGCTATTCCAGGTCATTATCTACCCCTGTACCAAATTTCATCGAAATCCGTCCAGTAGATTTTGCGTGATTGAGTAACAAACATCCTCACAAACTCACAAACTCACAAATTCACAAACTCACAAACTCACATCCAAACTTTCGCATTTATAATATTAGTATGGATAGTATGGATATCCGTGTCGCACCCACTCCTCTGAAGGTTGGAGACTCTACACTCGAAGTTGTTGACAATTATGCTATACCTGGGACAAACAGTTCAGTTAGGTAAGTCCAACTTCGAGAAAGAGGTGATTCATTGCAGGTGAGTAACCGGTACCTGATTGGGACACTGTAAAAGTGTCTGTGGACATTATCAAGTACAGATATTAGATAATATTTGCTTCATCAGCAATGAAGATTGGGAAAGAAACCCGATTTTAAAATGAAAAAGTTTGGATGTGATATTTCTTGCTCAATCTTAAAAAATCTACTGGACGGATTTCGATAAAATTTGGTGTGCTAGTAGAAAAATATCTAAGGTTCTTTTTATCCCAATATTCCTATGGGAGTAAAGCCCCCGGGTGCAGCTAGTAGACAATAAAATATGATAGCAAAAACGTAATATTTTAACTTTTACTTTTACTCCCTACTCCGTAGGGTTAGTTAAAAAAAATTACATGTGTTTTGTAGGTGATTAAATTTCCTTCAAATTTTATTCCAATATATATTTTCCTAGAGTAGGCCATAAATGAGTAGCAAGGGGCTTCGAATAACATCTCACGTAGCCCAAGCCAACCTCACCTGCTCGTGGTGCACTCTGCTGATTAACTGACGAGGCTCTGGCGATCCACGAACCCACCAACCCGCATTGAACCAGCGTGGTGGGATTAAGGTCCAACCCCCTTATGACAACGAACCAAAATCCCCGGCCCCTAGTGCCCGGCAGCTCCAGCGGCCCCGGCATTGACGGATATCGGACCAGCCCTGGAGCAAGGGGTTGCGAAGAATCACCGGGCGGGATCGATTCACCGTCAAACAACCAAGGCGATGAAACTGGACTCCGATAAACTACATGTAATAGCATATAACGTTAATACACTCATGAGTGAAGAACGCTTATTGGAATTAGAGAACGCATTGAAATACATAAACCACGACATTATAGGCCTCTCTGAAGTTCGTAGAGACGGAGAAGAAATCATAGAAAGAGAAAAACCATATATTTTATCATTTTGGAATTCCAGGAGGCCAGCATGGTGTTGGTTTTCTTGTTGCTAAAAAATGGAAAGATCATATTGTAGAATTTGCTGGATATTCAGAGAGAGTGGCCGTGCTTAAATTTCAAGTTAATAAAAAAATCACTTTAACAATAGTCCAAGCTTACGCACCTACAACAACATATTCGGATGTAGAAGTAGAAGAGTTTTATGATGTCCTCAATAGAGCCTGCGATGAACACCGAGGTACATGGAACATTGTCCTCGGTGATTTTAATGCTAAGATAGGCACTGGGAGCGAATTGGACAACCGCCATATTCTCGGCCCACATGGTTTAGGAGAATGGAATGAACGTGGAAAGCGTCTTATCCAATTCGCTTTCGGACAAAACATGAGTATTAGTAACAGTTTCTTTTCAAAAAAGCCACATCGCCGTTGGACCTAGATGTCGCCAGCTAAATTTAAGAATGAAATCGATTATTTCTTGTCTTCTCACAAAAACATTATTACAAACATCACTGTTCTAAACAAGTTCTAAATAAGTAAAGTGTTAAATATAGCTCCGATCACAGGCCCTTGCGTGCAACAATAAAGTTAAATACCAAGATTCTTCGTTCATCAATATTTAAAACTCAAATTAGGCGCCTTAAAAAAGAAAATATCCTCAATCACAACAACCAGTTCAATTTAGCACTTGAAAATAGCTTTAGCATTCTAGAAAATAACGAGGTTACACATGTTGATACCCAATTTGAAAACATTCAAAAGTCCATAAAAACGGCAAGCCAAAAAATTGCACACACCACTAGTAAACTCCAAAAAATAAGCCAACACACCTTAGATCTTATACAAACTAGAGACAACAGTAAAGACCTCGATAAAGCTCAGTACAGTGCCCTTGATAAACAGGTAAAACGAAGCATCCGTCATGATATCAGACACAATAATACACAATTAGTAAAAACAGCACTCATACAGGGTACTGGATTTAAATTGGCTAAAGATAGTTTTACTAAACATAAAACCTGGATTTCTAATTTGAATGACCAAAACGGTAAAAAGCAAACCAATCAACATACAATATCCCAAATCTGTACAAATTTCTACAAATCTCTTTATGCCGATCCTTCTCGACCAGCCATTTCTAAAGAATATGTATATGATAACTCAGTTCACCCTATATCTCTTAATGAAATTAAAACTGCTATGAAATCTATGCAATACAATAGAAGTCCAGGTCCAGATGATATAAGCTCCGAAGTACTGAAACTGGGAAAAAATATTTTGTTACCTCGACTAACACAACTTTTCAATACTATCCTATTTACAGGAAAATTACCAAAAAATTTCTGCCATGCCAACTTAATTTTACTGTTTAAAAAAGGAGATAAATCCGATGTTTCAAATTACAGACCAATAAGTTTAACGTCACATATTTACAAATTATTTATTAAAGTTATTCAAAACCGTATAGCCCGCCAATTAGACGAATGCCAGCCACCTGAACAGGCAGGATTTAGGCCTAAATACTCCACCACTGACCACCTTCACACACTAAATCAAGTCATAGAGAAATACAACGAATTCAGAAAACCCCTCTATATAGCCTTTATAGATTATTCCAAAGCCTTTGACAGTCTAAAACATACATCTATATTTACATCTCTTGAAAACCAAAATATTAACAGCACATATATTCATCTTCTACAAATTATCTACATAATAGCACAGCTTTAGTTCAAACCCAAAAAACCTGGACTTGAATTTAGTGTTGAACGAGGTGTTAAACAGGGCGACCCGCTGTCTCCCCAACTCTTCACAAGCTGTCTCGAAGAAGTCTTCCAAAAACTGGCAGTTCCCTGGGAGAACATGGGCATTGTTGTCGGCGGCCAGAGGTTAACTAATCTGCGATATGCTGATGACATTGTTCTGTTCTCACAGTCAGCACCTGATCTCAAAAAAATGCTCCAAGATCTGAGCACGGCGGGCCTTGAGGCTGGACTTGCGATAAACCGGTCAAAGACCAAAGTCATGACCAACAGTACCAAGCATGCGATCAAGTTAGATGGGCTGGCGTTGCAATATGTCGAGGAGTATCACTACATGGGCCAGATAGCATCATTCAACAATAGGCAAGATCAGGAAATCGATCGAGGCAATGCCTGGAAATGCTTCTGGTCCAAAGAGCCATGGAGCGCAGCATATTGGGTTTACGTCTTATAGACAAAGTAAGGAACACCAAACTGCGCTCCTTAACCAAAGTGGCGGATGTAGGTGCAAAGACTGCCAGATTGAAGTAGGACTGGGCGGGACACGTTTGTCGTATGCGGTCAGAAAGGCGGCAGAGGACGAGGTAGACCAAAAAGGAGATGGCGGGACGACATAGACAAATTTTTACCTGAGTGGCCAAAACTTGCAATGGAGAGAGACGAGTGGAAGAAAAAGGGGAAGGCCTTTGCCCAGCAGTGGGACACAACACCAACAGGATAGTTAAAAAAAAAAAGGCCATAAATGAATTACAGCGCTCTGAAGTAAAAACTTTGACAAATTTCCAAATGCGATCAAAAATGCGATTTTATTAAAGTGCACATCTCCATAAATATTAGTCCTAGAAACAAAATATAAAATGTACATTATAGGAAATTTATTTTTACAACATTGTGTAGAACTCTAATGTAGCTAAAATGCATCTAAACGAAGGTGAGAGCGCAAATCTGAATAAAGTGGCAATTTTTTTTTGTTTTTCCAACATATGGCGGGCGTGGAAGGGGGGAGAAATTGTGCCTCTTGCATTTTAAACACTAACTAACCATCCTAAATAACATATCAAAAATTCAGAACTATTGAACCATTTGTAAGTAAACCCTACCCTTAGCTCTATTTTGGTCTTTATTCAATGAACTATGGACGGATTTGTATTAAATTTGGTATACTAGTAGAAAAATACCAGAAATAGTACATAGGTTACTTTATATCCTGAAATTCCCACGGGAGCGAAGACCCGAGGCGCAGTTAGCAGAAAATAAAATATTATAACAAAAAAAGCAATATTCCGTAGTTTTAATATTGAGTTTTACTCCCCATTCTGCAGGGTTGGTTAAGAAAAATGCAAATGCGTTTTGTAGGTAATTAAATTCCCTACAAATTTTGTTCCAATACTTATTGGCGTCGCTCGCGCGCGTCAAAAAGATATTTTTTAATGAATTAGAGAAAAGGAAAATAAAGGATTGAGAATACGTTACACACACATTTGACGTTGTTTGCCGACTGACTCATGTCGTCTCCGGCGGAGCGAGGGTCGGCCACCCCGCCCCCGCGCGGTCCCCGCTCATAGTGACGGGGCGCTAGCACTTATTCTCCTAAAATATGCCATAACTAGATTACAGCGTTCTGAAGAGAAAAGTTTGACAAATTTCAGAAAAAGATTTTTTTTAATTATTTTTATGAGCACACATCTCGGTAACTATCAGTCCTAGATACTGTTGCGTGTATTAAACGCAACCGTGTTGAATTTCACATATACTGCACTTACGTCTGTTGATTCGCACATTCATTACACATAATTGTTTGTTTAACTATTATTTTAGCGCTTGTTAGTGTTAATTAATCGTCCTTCCAAACGCAGCGATCTGTTTGTTTACGTAAAGTTGTCACCTTTGGACATTCGACAGTGACGTTTGAGATGACATTTGGAAATGGTTCCTGCACGGGGTGTGTTGAGACGACGGACGTGTTGCTAGAATGTTTTTTATTTACTTATATTTGTAAATAATATAGGTAATTGGTCAAAATTTATAGAATAATAATTTAAACAAGGATTTTATTAGATTAACCATATTTTTTTTGGTCTCGAGATGAGTGTCGTCACTTCTATAATTTGGTCTCTGGTCGAAATCTATGTTTGTCTCTGATTTCGTGTCAGCGACGCTAAGGACGTGGACAAGGATTGCCTCGTAAGAAAGAATCAAGATGGTCTTCCTTCGGTACGGAGGCGCGCCCCATGGCTGCGCGCCTCGCCGTTTAGAACCTCCTTGAACGGAAACTAAGATGGAGCGGACAGGTAATTTTCATATCTCTGGCGTTCTGCTAGCCTTCCTATGAATATTGTCGACACGATGTTAATAGCATTCTCTATTGTTACAGAATGCGCCGCTCCTAAATTCTAGGCTTAGGTTTTAAGTTGATAGTTTTTACGCTTTATTTTTCAATATTCCACGTCCCACGTGTTATACTTTATTAGTTTATTCGTTTAAACTTTTTTCCCTCAGGCTTGGACCCGTAATTTAATGTCGTAACATGGTTACATACTTCAAAATGAGTTTCCACTTATATTTTTCTTTCTTTTCGTTGTACTGGTTGCAATGACCCTGATTCTAAGGGTAATCACCTTCTTTGGATAAATAACTCCTTATTTATCCCAGTAAAACAATAACACTTCATGTAAGCAAGGAGGATTGCCGACCACCATTTGATGTAAGAGCACATGGCCCTAGGTGTTTTCAAATCAACAATCCAGGACCTCCAGCTGTTCCTACATTCCTGGGGAATGTCGAAGTGATACAATTTACTGGAAGAAAAGAAAGGACTTAAATGGGATTTACCAAGTAACATCCATTTTATATCTAGAACTTAAACTTCAGAATTTATTTTAATGCAGAGACTTTGCCTAATATGATTTGTTCCTAGTTTTATCATCTAGAGAGGACGCTCTCAATCTTTGTTAAAAGGTAGGTCTTATAACCAATATTAAGAATAGGAACATTTTTCTATGTCATGTGTTTTCATAGGTTATGATAATTAGACTTTAGTCTTAATTAGTTTATTTTAAGAAACATGTAAGAAAAGAAAGGATTTGTTAAAACATTCCTATAGAAAGAATTAGTAATAAGGAATAAGAATATTTAACTACTAGAAAGTGAGTTTACCAAATATGTATATTTTCTTTTAATATATTGAACATGATATGATATATAAACAATTAACTTGTTTAATTGATTTCAACTAATAGTTGATGGCGCCCTTGGTTAGAATTGAAACACAACATGCATCTGGTCCCTTTCTTCAAGTGTAACATTCCACAGAGCGACAAGAACTCATCGACCCTCTCCGGAGTCTCCTACCTAACGCCCCCTGAGCTGGCTGTGCGTTTGTCCACCGGTAACAGGCAGTGTTTTACACGCCTGCCCTATAGTGGGTAATAATACAAAATGTAAAATGTAAATAATAGGAAATTTAATTATCTACAAGATTTTGTAGAACACTTTCCTAGCAAAAATGCATCTAAACGAAAATATGAGCCTAAATGTGAAGAAAGTTTTTTTTTTTTTAGTTTTTTTAAGATTACTACGGACGCGAAAACTTGGCAATTGTGCCCTTTTTATTTTGAATACTCACAATAATCCTACACAACATTTCAAAAAATTCACAATTACTGGACCGTTTGTAATTTGATTCTCGTCTATTTACTGCGCTAAATATAAAGTTGAAAATTGTTTGCTTTTTTCTATTTCTGTTACTAGTTCTAGTATTTCTTCTAACTTGTTCTATTTGTAGTATTTTGTTAATAACTTCTGGCTATTGTGACACTTTATTTGCTTGAGATTTTCAATTTCTTACTTTTTATATCTAAGAAGATTTTTAATGTGCTTTCTTATTTACACTAGGTATCTGTTCTAACTTCATATGCTTAAGCCTTCCCAAAGTGTAAAAAAAAGATTTAAAAAAAAACGCTTGACACACTGATCGGTATTTTAACGTAGAGACTTAAAATTTTAGAGAGAGATACTTTTTATAGCGTGAGTAATAAGAAAGAAATTTTGAAAATTCCACCCCTAAGGAATTGGCAAAAGCTAATCTGCGATAAAATTCTGATGAGTAACTGTTTGAACTAAAACTTGAGGCTAAAGCTAGTAGAGAATATGCATAGGCAAGAGGACTCTGTATTTAATCAAATACAGTTTTTGTATCTGATGTGTGTGATGATATTAGTTCAACAGACAAACGAAACTGTAAACGGTTCTCTATCGAAACAAATGTACAAGACATGTATCCTTAAAGTAAATACAAACAGTGAGATCTGCGGCGGGTCGTCACCAGCTTCCACGAGTAGAACGTTAACGTCTTCGTCTTCGGAGAGCCTGTTGGCTACAATGCTGCCGGCGGAACCTGACCCCACCACGATGTAGTCGAACGTATCTCTGCCTGCAACAATCACGTAGAGTATTATATAATTATATTGCTGTGCTTCAGTGGTGTAGTTGGGTAATTATAGGCCCTGGTGTAAAATAAAAAACAGTGTTGTGAAATTTATGAATAATGGAATACTTACTGCAATAGTTCTGTGTATGGGGTGGGATCTTGAAGGTCATCATCTGCACGGCAGTAAGTGCCATGAAGACTTCCGACGCCGTAATGCCTCCAAAATGACGCCAGCTTGGTCAGTGCATCCATATTGGAGCTTGTGGGTATACTAGACCAAGCACAATGTGTCTGCTTCTTTTAAAATTCAAAACAAATTACGATAAAGAGTCAGCTGTGTCCATTTCTAATTTAGATAAAAAAATAAAAAAATGCTTTTTATTTGTTGTACTGTACATCAGGAGCATGAATTTTTTTTTTAATCTGAAACGTTTTTGCGTAAGCGGAGACGTATCGACCTGAAGAAAAATAAAAACCGGCCTAGTGAGAGTTGAGCTCGCGTGGGATTAATGGTCGATTTTCGTCTTCGTTCATGAATAAAATAAAAACTATTTATTTTGCAATTACAACAAAAATATATTTGAGACCTTGAATATTTATTTACTTTGTACATTTGTAAGGATTACATCATCCTTACAAATTTCACCTGATTTCCCGAACTAGTAGTTTCGGAGCAAATTGAATGTGACCTACGGACGAACAGACTGACATGTCTTGATCATCAAATTGGTTTCAACAGTTTGAATTCAGTTCAAGTTCGGCAACCAAACACACTCGTATGAGTTAAATTATTCCCACGCGTACAGAGTTGCAGTGAGTGCCGTGCTGTTATTAGTGATATGCCGTTTCAGAAAATTTCGAAATTTTTTTATGAAAGAAATTTTAGGAAACCGAGAAATAATATATGAGCTAAAACACTATATCAATCCCAAAATATGTATATATTTTGATCCACCAAGTTTTGTCCCAAACAATATGCTCATAATTATTTTTGGACGACTCATGTGGGACGAACTGGGTGAGCCTAACAAATTGAACTAGAACTGACGCAATCTAATTTGATGCAGTGTAACTAACATTGTATTAAATTACATTGCGTCAGTTCTATTATGTTTGTAATTAAAATAACACAATAAATATATATCGATAAAAAACATAACATGTTTATGACACTTAAAATGCAATTCTTATTGTCCGTCATTATGTTGATTGACAATATTGTAAATGAATGTGTACCTAAGGAAAAACAAAGGGCTTTTAAATCTTACACGTACCCAGAGTGGTATACACCTGACATAATTAGCGAAATTCGTAATAAGGCGATCTTTCACAAGAAGTATAGATACGTGTGCATACAAGAAGTATAAATTTGCACAAAAATGCAGGTTGATTTTGAGACGTTTGCCAGTACCAGAGAAAAATAAAATATATGGTTAGAATTGCCGAAAAACAGTACCAACAGCGTAAGGTATCCAAAATTCAATTTGCAGGAAGATACAAAATCTTTTTGGAATTTTAATACATACATATTATCACGCCTTTTTCCCGTGGGGGTAAGCAGATACTAGCTAATTAATAATTAATTTAATAATTAAAAATAATAAAAATAATTGAATTTGAATTGAATTGATTTATTAATTAATTGTAATTTTAATAATTAGAAAATAATAATATCGGGAACCCATCACTTTATCGCAATTTACTTCAACGATTTTCATGTTCCATAAAACCATTCGCAGATATTTTAATACAATATGTAACAAATCCTTAAATCTGTTCACATCGAAATTTCATTACACGATTATTCATTACGTACAAACAACACACTATATCGTAATTTCTTTTCATATTTTATGTATTTCATCGAAATAATGAAACATCAAAGTTTTGTTACCCATAATTTTATTTCCACGTAAGTTTCAGTTTGCAATATATTTGAAACATCAAATATTATATTATTATGTTACCCTATATAGATAGATTAATCTGGTAGTAGTGTATTGATCAACAGTAAATTTAATAGCTAGTCCATTAATTATAAATGGATCATAAATCCGACTCAGAGCACCCCGACTCCACGTGGCTCAACTTTGTCATATACTAGAGTGTTATTCCTTCGCGCGGAACCAGAAGGCTCGCGAAGGAGGTCCTGAGAAAATGAGGGCACGAGGCCGAAGCGAAGCGAGGGGGGGAGGTGGCGAGCGAAGCGAGCCGGCGACCTCTCGAGCGGAGCGAGGTTAAGTGCCCGAATGAATCGAAGGGCCGACGGAGCGAGTCTTCTGGTGAAGCCACCCAGAAATACTTGCTTGCTGCATGCTTGTATGCTTGATGCATGCTTGCTTGCATGCTTGTTGCATGTTTGCATGCTTGCTGCATGCCTGCTTGCATGTTTGCTGCATGCTTGCTGATTGCTTGCTGCATGCTTGCTGCATGCCTGCTGCATGCTTGCTGTATGCCTGCTACATGCTTGCTGCATGCTTGTTTCATGCTTGCTGCGTGCTTGCTGATGCTTGCTACATGTTTGTTGTGCTTGCTGCATGCATGCTTGCTGTATGCTTTAATCTTGCTATACCTTTTTGCATGTTTTAAGCAACAACAAGCGAATGCAGCGTTCGATGAAACGTTACTGCGATTAAAAGTTATGATGCGCATCGTTACATATTGAAACATGTTATTATAAATGGTTACATCGATATCTAAATACATGTGTGAAATGTTAGTTTCATATATCGTTTTTCTTGGAATAGTAGAAATTTTATAACGTTTTTTTTTAGGAAATGTTGTTCGATATTATGAAACTGCGATAATAAGTTTTTCGATGTTTTAAGAAAAAAATATATTGAAAAACGTGGAATAGTTTTCTGGGACATGATAATCGATGTGATAAAAATCTGTATTTTAATAGACACCCTATTAATATCAGCTAACAAAGCATATTGAAAAACGGGACAGTACTGTTAGGAGAACAATGTGTTGTGGGCTCCTGTAGTGGCGGATTGTAGTAGTGATACGCCACAGTGTTCAGGAGTTTTTAGATTCTTTCATTCGTTATATAGTTCAGAGAGGCCACAGCTGCGTCAGTGCTGCAATGGCAGAGGCCGGGCCGGCCGGGGAATTCCAATAGCTCTGATCGAATCCACCTGGACAAACTGGACCTGGCTGATGTTCAGCGGGCTCTCGCTGGGCTTAAACCTAAAAGAGCTGCTGGACCCGTTGGAATTCCTACCTAGTACGTATCCCTATCCCTATGGATTGAGGATGGTGCTGGCGGAACCATTACTGCACGTTTACAATCTTTGTTTAAAATCAGCCGTTTTCCCAGAACAACGGTGGAAAATGTCGCGTGTCGTTCCTGTTCCAAAGGGAAAGAAAGGGCAGAATGTGGTAGATTTTCGACCTGTAGCGGTTCTGTTAACGCTAGCCAAAATGTTTGAGTCGGCCATTCAAAATAATTTTTAAGATCTGGTATGACCACAATTGGTAGACGCGCAGCGCAGCATGGATTTAGGCCTGGACGCAGCACGACAAACAACCTGCTCAATTACATGAGTAAGCTGATTCCGGTAGTGGATGGGGGAGGCCAGGTAGATACATCACTATAACACAGGCCGCGAGCCGTCAGTTCTGTCGAGGCACACGACGAGTGTGGTTGTGCGTATATAGTGCCTATGTAAACACCGAGAAAATACCTAAGTATCTACTTGCCCCGACTTTGGTTTTCGATTTTTCTAATTCATGTAGTCTTGGTTAAAAAGTCACGAGTTATTATTAGCGTATTGTTGCTTAATGAAAATAAAGCAGATTTCTGGGCTCTATGGATTGTGATGTATGTGTATGGAAAAATATGTTTCTCTCTAAGAGCCACGACGCTAATTGTCACAACTTTTCTAATTGCCATCGCTGCTGTTCTTACAAAATAAGTTTTATGTGGAACGGGTCTTCGGTCATTTCACACCACACGCGATTCTTACCGCGAATCGCCCAAGAGCCCTTTTTGAATAAGTTCTTTCGCACCGCAGTGGTTCAAGCAGTCCGTATGGCCTACGGTATGTATCCAGTCATTCCAGTCTATGTATCCAGTATGGTACCTTGAGCTTCGAATGGCGTGTGGTGAGAAACAATCAAAGACCCTGTAAAACTAGCTATCATATCATAAATGATAGCTTATGTCCTTCTCGACCTCTGACGACGTGTATGCAAATTTTATGCTGATCGGTTCAAGCTCATCAGATAAAGCGTGGAGAAGTAACAAACAAATAAATAAACAAACAAATAAATAAACAAACAAATAAATAAACAAATAAAAAAAAATACTTAAACAAACTCCCGTTTTGCATTTATAATATTAGTTAGGATTAGGATTAAAACGTGTGTGGTATGTTTTAAATTGTTGCGTTTTATATGATCCATTCTTCCCAATATTAATAATCCTAATCCTAACTAATATTATAAAATGCGAAAGTGAGTTTGTTACGTTCGTTGTTGTTACCTCTTCACGCTTTATCTACTGCACCACTCTTGCTAAAATACACAGTTTGAAGTACTGAGAAGGACATTGGGTACCTTTTATCCCGGGAAAAAGCACTCTTCCCGTGGGAAGAGAAATTCACGCGGGCGAAGCCGCGAGCAAAAGCTGTGCTATATAAATGCCAATATGAATAAATTGATAATTGATTCATATTCATTCACTTTAGTTCATTTTATTCATTTCATTTTATTATATTTCATTCATTTTCCAAGATTTATTTACCTACTACCAAGTGCATGTACTTACCTATGTTTTACAAATAAACGATTCATTCATTCATTCATTCAGTCATATTGTATGAAAAAGCTCAAGAAATAAAAAGGGTTGTGGCAATTAGGCTAAGAATGCCAAAATTGAGAATGGCCATTACAAAATAATTTGGTCAAGTGCGTGACGGGCCACGAGCAAAGTAGAGTTCCGAAGTTGCCTAACCTGCAAATGCGGACACATGAACTTATATTTACTCCCAGTTTCATATAACTAATGACCATAACCTTATAATCATTATATTCAATGAAAATTGTTCCTACGAATATTTTTCATACTAAAGTCGATTTTGCAGGTTTATCGTCTATTACTCGTTAACGTGTAAAGATTACGTAACAGTAATAATTTTTCTTTTAAATTAATAATATTTGCTATGAAGAAGAAGCGATGATAATCAACCATTGTAATGATAGAGATATAAAAAATAAAATCATTGCCCGCGCACAGTATGTGGAATGTGAACATTTATTTATACATAGAAATAAGATAACAATTGAGTACAATATAACTTAACAAAAAACAAAATTAAATTAAAACGAAGACATCAGTTATGTTCAAGAATTTATTTTCTATTCTAGAGATAAATCATGAATCATGGTCACTCAGATATTCAATTTTTTCCCAAATTTTGCTAAGGCAATTCAATTAAAATGGAACATTTGTTACTAAATATATATAAATAAAATTTATCATTGATGATAGGTAGTTATTTTACTGACTAGTTACGAGTGGATAATTAAATTTCATTGCAATAAATATAATTTTGACTCGAGATGATGATGATGATTGCAATAAATACTTATTTATTAAAAATAATGTGTACCTTACTATTGTAAGCACTACTATTGCAAGTATTAGAATTACAAATGAATTATTACCCTCAATCTGGAATCTACAACCAAACCCATAGCACAGGTTCATAGCTCAGGACAGTACGTAATGGCTGTAACTACCGGACAAACATTGCACATGACAAGAAGTGATGAGTACCTTGGTGTGTAGTGAAAGACGAGAAAAGATTTAATTCTTGCGATGATTTTCATATAAACTGAATAACAATATTACACTTCATTATAGTCTGCCTTGATCATATCAGCACCTTTTTGCCCAATCATCATACACGGTACATTGGTGTTCCCACTAGTGATGGTGGGCATGATGCTCCCGTCGATAACGCGGAGTTTCTTGACATTGTAAACCCTCAGTCTGGAATCCACAACCAAACCCATAGCACAGGACCCCACGTAATGGCTGTAACTACCGGACAAACATTGCACATGACAGGACCAATACTCCTCAGTTTCAGAATCTAAATCTTCACAGCATGGAGGCTTCAGTAGTTCGGCATTTCTACTTCGAAAGAATTCTGTATGCATCAGGCGATTTACATCTCGAGTGTATGCAATTGCATCATACAAATCTTCTTTATTCGAATAAATGCCTAAATCAATTACAGGGTTGTCTTCAGGATCTAAACTGCGTAACGTTACTCTGCCTCTAGATCTCGCTGTAAGTTTAGTCGTATAAAGAAGAACAACATGTTTACCTTTCCCCTGATTGTAAAATTTATTAATAATTTCATCTGTGTATGTGCTTGAAACTTGAGTAAGCAATAAAAATAACGTGGCATCAAAGATTGAACCTAAAATTTGATAGTCAGGATAGGATTGAGTTTTGTTTAGAGCTACATAACCAGCTAAAATGGGTGCTGGGTACTCATGAGGATCTAAAGGCATTACCGGGATTAGGTTTGCGTCAGTCACATAAGTTTGTAATACAGGTACGTGGTCTTGTAGATTTTCTCCTACAGGAAGATCAGCAATAACAGGTATTCCCATTTCTTCCAAATGTTTTTTAGGACCAATTCCAGATAACATCAGAAGTTTTGGACTATTAAAAGCTCCAGCTGATATAATGACTTCTCTTTTTGCTTTGAAGGTTTGCTTCTCACCTTTTACATTTACAGTCTCAATGCCTTCTGCATTCTTGTCACAGTCAAATAAAATTTTTGTTGCCAAAGTATTTTTGAGAACGCATAAATTTGAACGATCCATAGCTGGTTTTAAAAATGAATGTACTGTACTCTGACGGACACCATCAGCAATGTTACGCAATAAATGACTAAATCCCAAATTACTTCTACCATCAGTATCTAGAAGAATCTCATGTCCCAGTTCTTTAAAGGCTTGTAAATATTCGTCAACTATTTTTGAATTTCTTGTATTACGATTCCTAGTAACACCAACAGTGCCGCCGGTTCCATGATAAATGCCATTGGGAGAGTTGGTAGTTTCTTCGTCACGAAGATTTTCATTTTGTTTGAATATTGGTAGAATATTTTCATAACTCCAGGAGTCATCACCTGTTATATATGCCCAGGCGTCATAATCGTTAGGATCTCCTGTGACGTAGCACATCCAATTGAAGCTGCTAGTGCCACCCAACATTTTGCCTTGAGGCAGGTTGACTATTAAGTCTTTATGACACTTATGTTTGGGACTCTGGGTAGATGTGAAGTTCCAATCCCATTTTGTATGCGGTAGTAAAGCGTAATACGCAGGAAGCTGAAAGATATAAATATGATATTGTAATATTTTTCTTTGGAGAATCAGACTTTATCAAGTTTCACGTGTTACATGGTATGGTAGAAGTTGGAAAGTTTAACGTATCTTTTTAGTAAATAGTATGGATGATGATGTAGTTGAATGCGGTTTTTAAAAAGACTTTACAATGGTATTAATGAGTAGGTACCTACTCTGCATCTGTAGTAATAATAATAATCGCATAAGGCTTCCTGTAATGATAGTTGTAAGTGGTATCCATACTAATATTATAAATGTGAAAGTTTGGATGTGAGTTTGTGAATTTGTGAGTTTGTGAAGATGTTTGTTACTCAATCACGCAAAATCTACTGGACGGATTTCGATGAAATTTGGTACAGAGGTAGATAATGACCTGGAATAGCACATAGGCTACTTTTTATCCCGTAAAAAATAGTTCCCGTGGGCATGGGATACCAATTATAGTAATATTATTTGACAAAATAGACGTCATGTCAAAATGACGTTACGTCAACGTCAAAGTGACGTTACGTCAATGTGACATTACGACAGCCTCCTCACTACTTCTATATAAAACGGGCCGTTCCACCGGCCGGCAGTATGCCCGGATACGTCGAGGTGTCCGGACCGCTGCTGAGTGCACGGACTAATGGCACTCTGCTCAAACTTCTATTTATTATGTGTGTGAAGGAACATCAGTGAGTTGGTTGTGATGCACATTGCGTGCAGAGGCGGGGCGCGCATCATAGCCGTATGAGGTACACTACATTTTTCTATTTCATCTAATTTGTCATTAGATGGCGCTTTAATTAAATACTTGCCTTTAGTTTTCACGGCCTGCCACGAGATGGCACTTTACCGCGGACAAGTTCTCTCAATATTTTTCGCGAAGAATATTCTTTCGAGTAATATTTTTATAAATGTTTATATATATATAGTGTAGCGAAAACAGTAGCGCCACAGATTAGTAAGTAGTACTAACGTACATATCGGTCACTCACCGCCCCGCACTCATTTCAAATACCAGCCCAGCACTTCGCTGTAGACATCACTGACACGGTTTAGGAGCGATTCTTCCAAAAGGTCCAATACGCAATTGGTCAAATTCGCGGTTGGTTTAATTTGCAGTTGGTCCAATTCGCGGTTGGTCTAAAAATAAACAATGTTTCCGAAATTATAAATTTTTTGAGTAGATCATATAGTAGTAGTTAGGTTTAGGTTATTTTTTTAAGACCGCCCGGAAAGACTTGAAGGCAGAAAATAAGTTAGGTTCAGGTTACTCTTTATGACCGAAAGACTTTGAGGGCGGAAAAGAAGTTAGGTTCAGGTTATTTTTTTTTTTTATTACCGCCCGGAAAGACTTGTGTGCAGAAAATAAATTAGGTTCAGGTTACTTTTTATGACCTGTTGGTACGTTTTGTTTTTTTATTATTTTATATCTTTATCAATATATCTATATATGCGCGGTCGGTAACGATGAAATTTTCGCGCCATTTTGATTAAAAATCACGACACGCACGCAAGCAGCCTTACTAAATTTCATCCACACATATATATGCGAGTGTATAAACGGTATTTGTCTATGAATTTGTAATTTTGCCTATTTGCTATTTTACCTATTTTTCAACTCGCTTCATCGTGAATAAAGTGCTAACTCGCGCTCAAGCAACAGTTTCACAGGGGCGGGATAATGATTAATCCTTTTTTGCCGCGGGCGAAGCCGTGGGTAACAGCTAGTGTAATAATAAATAATAAATATATCAGTTAATACATATATACCTACTAATAATGACAGTTTCTACTAATAGTCATACGTAAAAAAATTTTGGTAAGTAACAAATGTAATATATTTTATCTACACTTATGTCGAAATATTCGAATTACGAATTTGAAGATGGCTTTATAAAGACATTCTTTATAAACGCACATACATACAATTAACAAAAAAAGTCAATAAAGTACCGCTAGCGGTATCATAAAAATAACTTTTTAATTTTTTTTCGTAACATAGGGCGGCAAACGAGCAAGCAGGTCACCTGATGGTAAGTAATCACCGCTGCCCATGGACAACCACAACACCAGGGGTATCGCAGGAGTGTTGCCGGCCTTAAAAAGACGTAGGCTCGTTTTTTGAAGGTTTTTTAATTTATTAAATTAGGCTATGGTTTTAGATTAAATGTAAAAAAGAGGCGAAAGCATGCGCAGTTTAAACTTGTGAAAAAGTGGCGCACGCATTCGTAGTTTGAACTTAATTTCCCGCTATAATTTTTTCTTTGTTACCTAGCTACTTTGTTTAATTTTAATTGTTCCTATGAGTGAAGATAAAGTAGTGTATGTAACTGTACATAATTAGGCATTAAAATACTCGTGTGATGTTATTATGAAACTCGCCTTCGGTTCGTTTCATAAAACCACAATCATGTTTTAATGCCTCTTATTATGTATCAGTTGCATAAACTACTATTATCACTGTAGAGTAATAGACGATAAACTTACAAAATCTTCCTACACATTCTTTTCCTGCACAGGTAGATATTAGATTGTAGAGCCGCTGATAGACTTGAGCATACACTCGTAACCGAACATCGAACCAACTCTATTCTAGCGCACGCTCTAGTATATAGACATATCAGACGTGATGATCGCGTTTGGCGAAAAGTTCAAAGCAAACTTACTAGTTTTGATAGAATGCTCGTAACAATGTTCATTACACGTGAATGCTCAAACACCAGCGGGTTTGTTTTCAGATAAAAAAATATTTACAATTGAGGTCAGCGGCGGGTCGTCACCAGCTTCCACTAGTAGAACGTTAACGTCTTCATCTTCGGAGAGCCTGGCGGCTACAATGCTGCCGGCGGAACCTGACCCCACCACGATGTAGTCGAACATATCTCTGCCTGCAACAATAAAAATGTGACGACAAATCTTTTTTGGCTCTAAATCACAGATTACTAAATTGTCTAAACTAGGGATTCTTCAGGGATTGGCTTGCAACCTATTTAAGAATCTCAATTCTACCAAACCATATGTCGTGCCTTCAGGTCTTGCGACTCTTAACCCTAACTTCTGTGAAGGATGACGTCATGATACTGTATCTTTAACGAGATTCTCAATTGATTTATGACAAGAAACAGTACTTTATTAAAACATATAAACATTCATTTAAACAGTACTTTTTTTATTTTTTTATTTATTTTTTAATTTTATTTTATTTACCTCACTTTAAATGGCATACTTACTGCAATGGTCCTGTGCTTGAGGTGGGAGCATGAAGGATGTCATCTGTACTGCAGTGAGTGCCATGAAGACTTCCGACGCCGTAACGGGGGGGTTCCATACCGACGCTACCTTGGTCAGAACCTCCATCTTGGAGTTCTTGAGTATACTAGACCAAGCACTGTGTGACTTCTTTTTAAATTAATAAATGAATGACGATTAACAGCCAGCTGTGTCAATATAAAATTTAAATGAAAATAGTTTTTTATTTGTCTATTTGAAAAAATTTATCTCCATGAATTTTTTGTTTCATTTGAATAAAACTAGTGGTTCGCCGCGAACTTAGACCTCGCGATTATTATTTTAAAAAATATGCGTATATCTTAAAAACGGCTAAACCGATTTTATTGCGCAACGAACTTGAAAATTGTATGGATAGTTCCTACACGTATTCTTAATATCATCGAAATTAATTCAACGGTTCGAGAGTTATCGCGAAACAAACATACATACGTACATACAAACAATGTGTTTTCGCCCCAACTTGAATTATAGCCCTCGCTCGCTTCGCTCGCTCGGTCAAATATATGACGTGGAAACTGATAAAACAAGCTTGAATTAGCCATTACTCAATTTAAGGCCATAATCAATCAGGATTTTCCGAAAACGTACTGTCTTTAAACGTCAAGTGTGACCCATAGGTTAGAAGTACTGAAGCAGGAAAAATATCCCGTAAAGAGAAAAAGACTAAACTAGAATTATATCGAATCAAATTACAAATAAAATAAATAAGACTTGATAAAAAAATAATAATACATAATCCTGTTTTTTTTTTCCTTTATCGTCGAAAATCACCGTAATTAAACGATAACAGTAGAATTTTTTTAAAGAATTAAATAAAGAATACAATTATTTAAAACGATATCGGCTTATTTTTTTAAATATATTTAGTGTTTTATCATAATTAAAAGAAAACCTCTAAAATAATTACCCTAAGAGCCTAAAGAAAACTTGCTAGCAAAAACACAAATTATAGAAAATTCGAAAAGTAACCTTATTGTGTCTGCTTTAAGGCGGAGCGTACGTACCGCCCCTCACCCCCTCTGATTAGTCTTGGGCCTCGCTTTAAAAATAAAAATTTTATGCGTTTTGAAATTACACAATTACTTAATTAAAAAAAAACTAAAACTAACTAATAAAACCATAGAGTAAGAATTTTTTTTTTAAAGAATGTTTTTTTCTATGTCTATGGACAAAACTTATTCCTATGGCGAGCAGGTTAAAAAACTGTTCAACACTGTTAACAAAACTTTAGATCTTGATATTTTCATCACAACTCCAGCCAGGGCTAAACGTTTATTCTATGGTAAATTAATTTACTTACTTACGACTATCATTACTATTTTTTTCTGATATTAAGTACTGTGCTGTTTGTTTTACTTATTTAAATTACTTACTTACGACTATCGTTACTATTTTTTTCTGATATTAAGTATACTGTGCTGTTTAGTTTACTAATTTTTCTTGAACTTTTATTAAGTTTGCATAATATTCTGCACTTAAGGCGAGCTTGTTACATATGTGAACACCCTTATTATCGCTGATTAGTGATAAGTACTTCTTCGGACCACATCGTATGATTCAGACCACCCTCAGCGCCGTTTCGCAACCCATCTCGATGCACCTGGCCGCGCACCGGAGTTCGACACATTTGTTTCCAACTTTGAGGAATTGTCACGTCAATTAGTTTTATGAAATCATTGTAATTTTTATTCGAAATTATTTTAATGTTCTATTTCTATAAATAAAGTTTTATATTTTTTTGCGCCCTCCGTCTGTAGCCGTCGTAATTGACGCAGTCGGTAGGATCATTGCGAATAGATCATAGACATAGAGTCGGTGAAAAGTGCGGTGATCCGGAACCTACGTGGTTGCAGTAAGAGGAGTATCCAGCTATCGATACGGCAGAAGGATATAAAATGCACAAGATACTTCTACTAACACTTTTACTACTCCACCTGACGAGAGGACAAGAAGTACCGATTGACTCCCTAGACAGTGGACCGGGATTACTACCATTTAAACTAGGACCTACGAAAATCATAGCTCATTACCACTCCTTCCTAAATTACGTGGATCTTGATAATGTTCGTATTCAGATAAAACTAGTTCAGTCTCAATTCTCTCAAATTAAACTTAAGTTAAATAACGAATCTATAAATATCTATGATGCTCATTTAGATCATCTACAGTCTAAAACTATTTTTATCTCAGATCAATTAGAGACTTTCGAGCCACATTGTTTTAAGAGAGGACTCATTTATGGACTAGGATCAATTATAAAAAGTATATCTGGAAACCTAGATCAATCCGATGCTATTAAATATGATAGAGCTATTTAGGTCCTTCAGGATAATGAATATAAAATTGAAACTGAATCAAATAAACATATTACATTAAATAAAGAATGGATTTCTTACAATTCAAAAATTTTAGATAACATAGTAAAGAATCAGGCTAGAATAGATAAGGTTCTGAGTAGAAGAGAATCCTATGCCCATATGGCACAAAACCTGGTAATACTAGGAGATAATATTGAGGATTTATCTCAAGAAATATTTAAACTAGAAATACTCTAGCTTTTATTCGTGCATCGAGCACTCAACATCCAGTGGTTAGTTTAAATAACCTTAAGCTATAATCGATAAAGTTAAGACTATATATAATAATAAAGAAATCCCTGACGTAGATATCAGAGATTTCTATTATACTAGGTTACTTTTATACAGTACTTTTATACAATATTATCGCTGATTAGTGATAAGTACTTCTTCGGACCACATCGTATGATTCAGACCACCCGCAGCGCCGTTTTGCAACCCATCTCGATGCACCTAGCCGCGCACCGGAGTTCGACACATTTGTTTCCAACTTTGAGCAATTATCACGTCACTTAGTTTTATGAAATCATTGTAATTTTTATTCGAAATTATATTTATGTTCTATTTCTATAAATAAAGTTTTATATTTTTTTGCACCCTCCGTCTGTAGCCGTCGTAATTAGCTTGTACCCCGCATTCCAAATAATTGTCATTTTATTAATTGTTTATTTATTTATTTATTTTTTGTAATTTTTTATAGTTTCTCTCTCTCTCTCAGCCCAAAGACGTCCACTGCTGGACAAAGGCTTCCCCCAAGGATTTTATCCATGGAGGGTTTTGCCGTTTTATAGTTTAATAAACTCTAATTAGGTAAATTTTTTCATTAAAAGTTATAATTATTTCGAATGTGGGGTACGAGCTCGCCTTAAGTTAAATGTCCTGTTGTCCTTCATATTTATGTTTTTGTTTACTCAAATTAGTATTTTTTTAGAATGTTGTTTAAGAATATTTCTATGGCCTCAGTGACGACCGATATATAACCTTATACATATATTGGTTTTCATATTCTTACATAATAAATAAATTATAATGGCAAAAAGTACTTATAAAAGATAAATTTGAAAATTGTACATAGGTATATTGTTGGTAAGTTTGAAAAAAAAAAGTGTTACAAACTTATTTTTGCGCTCGATGCTGTATGAATCTTAGGGATCAAACTGCAAAGTTAAGTTTGTTATTGAAACTAGTTGGTCTTTCAGTTAGAGCTATAATGTGAGATGCTTTGCGTGTACGGAACCCTCGGTGCGCAAGCTTGACTCGCACTTGGCCTGTTTTTTTAATGTCGGACAAACTTTGTTGACGCAATGTAATATTATGCAATGAAACTAACACGGCAGCATCAAATTGCTTTGCGTCAGTTCTATTATGTTTGTTATTAAAAAAATACAATAAATACATATCGAATAAACATATATGTTTATGATACTAAAAATGCAATTCTTATTTTCCGTCATATGTTGATTACGTCAACTGCACTTTTCTGCCCATCATTTGATGCGTACAGTGTGTCTATTAAGTCGTGAATCTAAATGATGGCGCCACTGGTATGCATGTAGCAACCCTTTATAGTGTGACCAAAATTGTTTTGATACTAGCAGGTCGTTCAAGTAAAGTGAGTTAATAAATAAAACACATTATACAGTCATATTGTTTCTGTTTTATTTATAGTAGATACGAGTACCTCTGCTTATGAAAAGTTTTACTTAACATTTTTAATTTAACCAGAATAATATTTTTAATAATGTTTGTTGCAAAGGCTCAGGTTAGGAAATGTTAGCGTAGACAAAAGGAGGCTTATACCCAGCAGTGGGTCATGGAAGGCTAACGATATGATTAATGTTTTTATAGTTAAAATAATAATATTGATCACTTTCACTCATCATCGGAGTCCAAATATTCAACAACAAGAAACGTTTCGTTGCCGCTTTCATTAGCGGCACCGTCATCACTACAGCTGCTGTCACCACTGCTGCTATCATCGCCTAAGCGAACAATCAATTCATCTATATCTAGATACAGGTAACGTCCTCGCTCATAGTACTCTTTTTTGAGCGTCTCAACGTAATGGCAGCAGTTTTTCCATATTCAGATGTGATGCTGTTGAAGGCCTCTTCAACAAGTTGCTTCGTCGACTATGGGCCTAACTGTACTCTTCGGTTTTTTCAAAAAAAAAAGAATAAAACTTGTAACAGAATAGAAACAATAACTTATTCACAAGAAACAAATAATTCAAAATTGGTAGAAAACCCGAATAGACTGAGATGTACCATCATAATGTATCAAAAATTTATGATCATACTATAATATGACCTATTTACAATTTCAGTCTAACCTAAAAGTGTACGATGTAAACAATACCTTTTTTCTTTTAAAAATCGTAAATTCAGTATATTTGTAACTTCAGGGAGATAAAAAACAAACAATAACACGATTACATACCCATAATATATGTTGTTCTCCCATAAATATCATCGAAATCTCACAAAATTCGTCCAGCCTTGCATCGCTGGAAAACTTTAAAAATCAATTCCCGCGTGCGACTCAGATTTACTTTTCTCATTTTTCAAACTTTTCTGCGTAGTTTGGTCTTAATTTATTGCAGTTTAATCAAAACAAACGAAAAACAGTTCAATATTGTTGACAGCATTGACAGCTGGTGTTGCCAGACACATCATCAATGTTAGTTCCTCGAACATTCATGTCAGGACTTTCTAGACAAACTGTAAGACCCAATGCATTTAATTTACACTTTCCAATGAGCGATTTTTCTGACAGCTAAATTAAGAAAAAAAAATCAGTACCAAAAAGTCTCAACAGATAGCGTTTTATGAAAGCCGAGATGGCTGAACCAATATGGTGCGCTTTTTCGTGTCAACCAGAGGCAGAAAAAAAATTCACATAACAGTTAGACAATTGCACAAATCACAATATTGATACTTTTTAGTTGTTTTTTTACTAAGTTCTATTTTTTTTTAATGCCAATCCCGTGAATTTTTTGCTTTTTGTGTGGAACTTTTTCTCTCGCGTTTTGCTAAGCGCCATCTATGAAGTCATTTGGAACTATTTCTTTTTTTAATTTGTGTCACGGAAAATCCCTCATTACAGACTCATGTCGATGAGACTAAAATAGGATTCTTCTGAGACTGTAATGAGAAAAATTTTGACTTCTTGCTAACCATAGAGGATTTTTTTTTTATTTTACTTAGAGACACAGACAGCTGAGGAAGCGGGTTTTTGCCTATGTTGGTGAAGGACAGGTAATATCTTCTGTGAAGATCATTTCTGTCAAGTATGACATTTTTGGTGTGTTTTAGTTCCATAGAATTTGTGAACAATCTGTAAAAAAATTGAATTGGAGCCATGGAACTAGTAAGTACTTTGTACAAAATACTTACTACTTCCATTATTGGAGCATAGTATTATAAACCTTTTTGGGCTTCATTTGACAATCAAGTATGTCTATCAAATTCACAGACATATAATAATATTACCTAAGTAGCAGTAGTAGTATATAGTAGTTATATATTTTGTTTGGAATAAAAACTGTCGAGGTCAAAACAGAACGCATTTGGTTTTGTTGACGCCAACACTCGCGAGCGGCGCTGGCGTTGTTCCCGCCGCTCGTCCTAATAGAATTCCGCGTGGATGCGAAAACGCATGGCGCGTATTAGTGATTAGAAAATATTATCTGTTTTGTTGCGTTTGATTTATTGTTGATCTTTTCTCGCGTGAGTTGTTTTGCACGTGGAGTGAACCGTGTGATTTGGTGATTGAATCACCCAGAGATTATTTTATTTGTCGATGTACGACTAATGTGTTGTGAAAACTATATGGACTTTCAATTGTTTGATGTGACACGGGACATGTAAAGGTACACACCACACAAGTGCATCCGTCAAGAAGAACCTTCTGGAAGAACATTCAGGTATTATTTCTGGGGATGAGATCTCAGGGGTAGCGGGCTAATTTAGGGACCAATACCCCCGAAGACACCCAGAAGTCGTCCAAGAAAGAATCAACTTGGTAAGTTGTAGGAATAATTTTATATTTAATAAATTAGTTTTAGTGTTTTAGGGTTCCGTAACCCCCTATAAAGGTTACGGTGGTAGCAGAGTGCATTTAAATTAGTTTCTAAGCTCTGGTCGGACAGACATAGTGCCGTATCGAATTGTTACCGTCAGTTACCCACCGGTCTTTTTTGTTACCCGGTCTTTTTCGGTACCGAACTTTCACGGTGCTCCGTCTGTCCCGACTTTCTGCCACATATTTAAAAAAATATATATTTCTGTGATCAAAGTATGGATTTTATTTCTATGTCCATGGTGCTAACCACTACCTACCTTTTTAGGAACTACCTTGATTTTGTTACATACTACACGAGGTTGTCCGATTGAATGGGTATGTGAGCATTTTTAAAGTTCTCTTGGTGGCATTTTATTGCAGTAAAACTGATTGATTGTTATGTTTTCTTTTTCTTGTCGGATTGAGTTGATCCCATAGAAAAAGTTAGTTATTTATATAATGAGGCACTGGGTCGAAACTCATTTGTCTCGCACGCAAGTGAGTTTCGACTCAATGACTCATTAAGAGTGTATCACGTCCGCGCGCCCGACCGAGTTAAGGTATTTGATAGACCTCAGCTGGCTGTGTGCAAGTCACACGCACACATCGACGTGAGATTGCCGCCAACCCGAAGTAATAAGTGACAGGGATCCGGCAAAGGATTTGTTGGTACCTATATTTTTTTTTTCTTGCTTTACGGTAATGAATACTAAAAATAAAATTACGACCATTTTCTTATGTAAAACATACTTGGCGCGACTTGGCAGTAAAATGGACAGGAATGCCGCGACAGAAAATAGCATGACCGTCGTGCCAGGATGCTAAGATGTTAAACATCTGCCTGGCATCCCATGAAGGCCAATTTTTCGGGATGAGGTTTACAAAAATAGTATTTTTGGATCCAAGATGGCGGACAACTTTTTTTAATTTTGCAATATGGGTATCGTTTTATAAGTGTTTCAGTGCGCTGATTACGAAAATAACATTTATTTTGGAATCCAAGATGGCGGACAACTTTTTTTTCACGTTTACAATATGGGTATGGTTATATAGGTTTTTCGGTGCGCTGATGACAAAAATAACATTTATTTTGAGATCCAAGATGGCGGACAACTTTGTTTTCAAGTTTACAATATGTGTATGGTTATATAGGTATTTCGGTGCGCTGATGACAAAAATAACATTTATTTTGAGATCCAAGATGGCGGACAATTTTTTTTTCAATTTTGCAATATGATTAACATGTTGTAGGTTTTTGGGGACGCTGATGACGAAAATAACATTTATTTTGAGATCCAAGATGGCGGACAACTTTTTTTCAAGTTTACAATATGGGTATGGTTATATAGGTATTTCGGTGCGCTGATGACAAAAATAACATTTATTTTGAGATCCAAGATGGCGGACAATTTTTTTCAATTTTGCAATATGGTTAACATGTTGTAGGTTTTGGGGACGCTGATGACAAAAATAACATTTATTTTGAGATCCAAGATGGCGGACAACTTTTTTTTTCAATTTTACAATATGGGTATGGTTTTACAGGTTTTTGGGGACGCTGGTGACGAAAATAACATTTATTTTGAGATCCAAGATGGCTGACAGTTTTTTATTTTTATTTGACAATATGGGTTAAAACGATTTATGGGTTTTTAGGGACGCTGATGACCAAAATAACATTTATTTTAAGATCAGCGTCCCCGAAAACCTATTAAACGATACCCATAAGTAAAATAATAAAAAAATTGTCCGCCATCTTGGATCTCAAAATAAATGTTATTTTCGTCATCAGCGTCCCCAAAAACCTAGAAAACGATACCCATATTGTAAAATAAAATAAAAAAACTGTCCTCCATCTTGGATCTCAAAATAAATGTTATTTTCGTCATCAACGTCCCCAAAAACCTATATAACCATACCCATATTGTAAACTTGAAAAAAAAAAACTGCCCGCCATCTTTGATCTCAAAATAAATGTTATTTTCGTAATCAGCGCACTGAAAAACTTATGAAACGATATACATATCGCAAAATTGAAAAAAAAGTTGTCCGCCATCTTGGATCTTGATTTAGATTTATTTTGATTTTTATGATTTCGATTTCTATGAAATAGAAATTTATGAAATAGATATTTCAATTTTTGATGAAATAGAAATCGTAATAAATCGAAATCATAGAAATCGAAACCTGTGGTACCTAACCTATATAAATTTTAAAAAGATTAAAAGTAATAAATCCCTAATAATAATCCCTAATAATTAATTAATTAATCCTAATAGTAATCCCTTTATTAGACCCACCTAAGTTCTCTGTTTACCCCAAAGGTCGACTGTTAGATAATGCTTCTGCATTAAGTCCACCTATTGTGCCATACATTGTGTTTGTACAATAAAGGTTAAAAATAAAATAAATAAATAAATAAATATGTAACTCTGATCTACATTACTCTCTGCTGTCTGTGAATACATGAACACGCGAAAATTAAATGCCTCCCGAGCAGCAGAGCGACGTGGATTCCCCTTGACTCTTACCGGCAGACTGATTTTTCGTAGGGACACGAAAAAAGTATCGATACTTTGTGGTATCGAGTACTTTTCCTTTCGATACCGATACTTTTGTACTCGATACTTTGTATTCGATACTTTTACTCAATGAGTACTTTTTCAGAGATATCGTATCGAATATTTTTTTTATTTTTTATTTATCAGGTTCGCCAACTGGCTGTGCAACACAATAATATGTAATGTAATGTGTTAGAATTATTTAAAAAAAATCTTTGTTTAGAATTTAGGTAGGTACCTACCTGCACTATGTGTACATACATAATTGGCTGTCTGCCGAAATTCTTATTGTAGTATTATATTCATAACGTACGTATTACTTTGTGGCTCTCAAGTTCAGAGTAGGTTGCAAAGAGCAATTACAGCATTGTATCGATTCTGAACATTGTATTAATCGTACACAAGGTTCTTTTTTAAATATTACACACACTGCTGCGCAAGCATTTGCAGCTAGGTGTGCGCTGACTCTTAGGCTCTCAAACCTCCTAGGCGAATTCGCGATTCGCTCGCACCGCAATTTCGAGCGAGAGATACTTATCAACTGCTCTAAGGAGTGAGTGTGACGTACATATACGAATTCCGCGGTGCGGAATCAGTCGTCAATCTGTGGTTTATAATGTTGTTAGAAGAAATTTATGCTGATTTGTCATGTATATAATGTTTTTGTTTATTTAATTCAAATAAAAAAAAAATAAGAAAAAGTACTCGATACCCTAAGGTATCGATACTTTTGTTTCGATACTTTTACGAGTACGATACTTTTTTTTCGATACTACTCATGAGTAAAGTATCGATACTTTCTATTCGATATCGTGTCCCTAATTTTTCGTGGGCTTGGAACTCGTATATATTGAGCGATGGCATTGCCATACAAAAAATGTATGGGGAATTTCTTAGTGAATTGTTACGATATATAATATTTTTTTCGAGTTATTTTTCAAAAATCTAAAACGAGCAACTTGTAGCTAGTTTAATAAACTCGCGATTTAACATTATGTAGAAATTATAATTTGTGTTTTACATAATGATTTCGTTAAAGCCGTGAACCTTGTTTTTCGTATTTTTCGTGTTTTCTGGAAGGTATTTACGCAAAAATAAAAGGCAAAATATTTTTATCTGTCTCGTATAAGTAGTAGCAGTTATTTGAGAAGCCTATAGTACTATTTTTATTATCAATAATGATCTAGTTTTGGCACCAGGGTCAATTCAGTAACGCCTGTTTTGGCTAAAAACATGTGATGCAGGCTTAAAAACAATAATGACAAAATACTTTTACTAACATAGGCTAAGAATTTTACTAACACATGTATGGATTCTGATTGTCTGAAAATAAATAATAATAATAATTATTATTATTTTTAAAGATATTTTTTCTCCTTTTGTAAAAAAGGGTATACCTACGCCTAATATGCGGGCCAAAGTCAAGCATAAGAGGGAGTTTTTTTTTAATATGCTATATGTTGATGTAGGTGTAGATGAGGTTAGTTTGCGAGTGATGCGACAGGTGTTCTGTTCATATTACGTCTTTCTGTATCAAGGTGAGTGAATGGTCTGGAATATCTAAAGTGTTTAAGCTGTGTTTTAATGATGTCGGTATGATGCCGTTTGATGACAATACAATAGGAACTATATGGACGGTCTGGACTTTCCATTGTGTTTTTATTTCTATTGCTAGGTCCTGGTACTTACTTAACTTTTCAGAAATAGTGGTCTGCAGATTATGGGTGTTAGGGATTGCGTTATCTATAAGGTAACTTTTTTTATTTGGTTTGTCGTGTACAGCAATGTCTGGTCTATAATAATGGGATGGTTTTGTCGATTGTAATAGTCCTATCCTAATAAATTTTTATGTCATTGTTCTCTAATACTGCTGCAGGGGTATATTTATAGTATGGAACCATCTGTGATGTGAAAGGGTACTTGTGAGCTGGGTGTTGATGGACTATTGATGCTACTTGGTCATTTCGGTGCTTGTAATCGGTCTGAGCGATCGATTTACATGCACCGGTTATGTGCTGAATAGTTTCTGAAGCGGAATCACAATGTCGGCCTAAATCTATAGGTTGGTTCAAATCTTTAATCATGTACTTTCGGTAGTAACGGATGGCTAGTACTTCATCCTGAATAGCGAGCATGAAGCCTTCAGTCTCCGGGAACAGTTCGCCTTTTCTGAGCCATTCGTTCGACTTCTGTTTGTCGACGTTTGGTTGACTCAGGTAGGTTCGGTGTATAGCCACAGGGCGACCGGCTCGGGGAATAGTCTGTCCACTAGGCTGAAGAGGATGTGTGCACGTGCGTCTGTGCACAACTCTTATGGCGGTTGAGCTTAAGACTCGATTTAAAGAGGGACCTGGAAGCAGGTAGTCGCTGCCGTGACACAGTTGAATACCGGACTTAGTCAGGTGATCCTGTGTCCACGGCTCTATGCGACGAGAGGGCGCACCATGTGGTTTTAGTGGGTTCGAGCCCCACACTGCCTCTCTCCCGTCCCCGCGGGAGATTGGCGTGGGTCGGCCATTTCCATATGTAAAAAAAAAGGTAGGTTCGGTGTCTCCCTTGGCGTGACTTTGCAGCCCATGCTGCTATTTTTTGTTGTGGTTCTATGAGTAGTACAGTGGATTGAGTCTGTTTGTCCTGTAGGTTTAATGGCTTAAGTTTGGTATCTATTTTAGTAACGGCATAGTGAAGAGTAGATTGCGGTTATTTTGCATGAAAATAGTTACGGAGTGTGCGTATTTGTTTATTGTGTAAATTTTGGATGTCTATTATAATAATAATAATATATGTTGTTTTCTATATGAGGTAAGGTGAGTATTTATGTTTCGTTGTAGCTTTTTAAGATCAGTTTTTGTCCAGTGTATGATTCCGAACGAGTACATTAAAATTGGTATGGCATATGTATTTATTGCTTTGATGGTATTTTTTGAATTTAGGTGTGATTTTAAGATCAGTTGGGCATAGAGCAACACGGACTGGTCGCGCGCGGAAGTCCTTGTTGCTCGAAGGTTGGAAGGCGGTGTTTGAACTTGTTGATAAGTTGTGTTTTGGTTTGTTTCTGTAGTATCCGTCGTGACTGATTGAACCCTAGGTGTTTGTATGTACTATTGTCATCTATGGATGATATGGAGCTTCTATTGTTTCGCCTGTTTATAGTAAAAAAATGTTGTTTTGAAGTTTACCTTTAGATATGGATAGAATTTTACATTTATCAACTCCTAGTTGCATATGAATATCTTTTAAAAATGTTTGAGTAACGTCAGCTAACTTTAATAGGTCTTATTTACTAGATGCATATAACTTTATGTCATCCATATACATGAGATGTGATAATGAATAATCATTGGCTATAGCTATACCTGCATTTATTTTATTCAAGAGAGTAGATAAAGGGTTGAGGGCAAGGCAAAACCAGAGGGGACTTAGCGAGTCGCCCTGGAAAATACCGCGTTGATGATCAGTTTGTATTTTTAAAATAGTTTTCCAGGCGTTTTTGATGACTCTAAAAATGATATAATTATAGGATGTATGCTGTAGAGTTTTAAAACAGTGTTCAAGTTAAGAGTCAAATGCTTTCCGGTAGTCTATAAACATTGTGTGTATATCTTTTTTTGATTTAAATGCTCTATTAATTACTGCAGAGTCAATGGTGAGTTGCTCCTTGCACCCCTGGCTATTTTTGCGACAACCTTTTTGCTGTTCTGCAAGTAGGTTATATTTAGTTAAATGTTCGTTAATTTTGTCACTTAAACTTACGTACTTACTTCGATGGCTTCGAAGAGGATACTAGAAGCTTCCATTCCTAAACATTTAATACAAAATTTTAACTGCCTGTTTAAGTGAGTGTATCACTTAAACAGGCAGTTAAAATTTTGTAAATAGTTTGAAGGCATGTAATTGGTCTACAGTTGGCTGAGTTCTTTCTATCGCTATCATTTTTGGATATCATGTAAGTTATGTATGATGGCATTATGTCTGAGATTTTTATAAATTTATTTATGTGAGTATGTAAGTGAGTGTGGGTTATTTAATTTTTTTTGTACCAGTAATTATGAATATGATCTGATCCAGGTGCTTTCCAGTTAAGAGTACGTTTTACAATTTTTATTTTTGATTCATGAGTACTTTCACTAGTAGAAGGGATGTTTTTTTAATTCAGCTTGTATATTAGTAGCTTCTATTTCATGAGTGAATTACAAAAACAATAAACTACAAAAATACCTTTACAAAACAGCCTTTTTACAAAGCAAACTTTCAAATTAATTTAGTCCTCAATGAGACGAGAACAAAATCTCAAAAGCTAAGTGGAGAAGAAGCGATGATATCAACCATTGTAGTAATAGGGACATAAAAAATGAAACCATTGCCTGCGTACAATGTGTAAAATGTGAATATTTATTTATTATTTATACAAATAAGATAACATTTGGGTACAATATTAAAAAAAAAAATAACAAAATTAAATTAAAACGAAGACATATCTATGTTCAAGAATTCACTTTATATTCCAAGTGAGTGAATTATGGTCACTCAGATATTTAGTTTTCACCGAAAATTTGCTAAGACAATTCAATCAAAATGGAAGCGGGGTGGTGGCCAAGTGGTAATGACACCCGCCTGAGGTCGGTCGGATAGGACCCGGATTCAAATCCTACCTGAGTCACATGAGTTTGTAGATCAATCTGACTCCCACCACCTGCTTACACCTTACACCAAAACATAAACATTGGCTGACCGTCTAGTTTACTAGTGTGTATACGGCTACTACCACTAGATGGTGATAGTCGTAAAAATAATGTCAGATGCCTTTAGGCGACTTGAATAAAATCTGACACCAGTGTTAGAAATAACACACTCGATAAGAAGAAGTATCGAAATGAAACTTGTCGCGTAAATAAAATTAAATAGTAATTCATCATTGATGATAGGTACCTAGTTATTTCACTGACTAGTTCCGAATGCATAATTCAATTTCATTGCAATAAATTACTTAATAAATAAATTAGTTATATAGTAAAAATAATGTGTTCCTTACTATTGTAAGCACTACTATTGCAAATATTTGAATTACAAATGAATTATCAAATAAGGAATTTAATTTATTTTTTGACATTGTGAATCCTCAATCTGAAATATACAACCAAACCTATAGCAGAGAAACACGTAATGGCTGTAACTACCGGACAAACATTGCATAGTAAAAGACGAGAAAAAATTTAATTCTTGCGATGATTTTCATATAAAATGTATAACAATATTACCCGTTATTATAGTCCGCCTTGATCATATCAGCACCTTTTTGTCCAATCATCATACACGGTACATTGGTGTTCCCACGAGTGATAGTGGGCATGATGCTCCCATCGACAACGCGGAGTTTCTTGACATTGTGAACCCTCAATCTGGAATCTACAACCAAACCCATAGCACAGGACCCCACGGTATGACTGTAACTACCAGACAAACATTGCACATGACAGGACCAATACTCCTCAGTTTCAATATCTAAATCTTCACAGCATGGTGGTTTCACCAGTTCAGCTTTTCTACTTCGAAAGAATTCCGTATGCATTAGGCGATTTACATCTCGAGTGTATGCAATCGTATCATACAAATCATCTTTATTCGAATAAATGCCTACATCAATTACAGGATCGTCTTCGGGATCTAAACTGCGTAACGTTACTGTGCCCCTAGATTTCGGTGAAAGTTTAGTTGTATTTATAATAAAAACATGTCTACCTTTAGCTTGATTGTAAAGTTTATCAATAATTTCATCTGTGAATGTGGTTGAAACTTCAGCAGATATTAAAGATAACGTAGCATCAGAAATTGTACCTAAAACTTGATAGTCAGGAAAGGATTGAGTTTTGTTCAGAGCAACATATCCAATTAAAATAGGTGATGGATACTCATGAGGATCTAATGGTAAATTCGGAATTAGGTTTGCGTCAGTCAGATAAATTTGTAATAGAGATACGTGATCTTGTAGATTTTTCTCCTACAGGAAGATCAGCAATTACAGGTATTCCCATTTCTTCCAAATGTTCTTTAGGACCAATTCCGGATAACATCAGAAGTTTTGGACTATTTAAAGCTCCAGCTGATATAATGACTTCTCTTGTTGCTTTGAAAGTTTGTTTCTCACCTTTAACATTTAAAGTCTCAATGCCCTCTGCGTTTTTGTCACAGTCAAATAAAATTTTTGTTGCCAAAGTATTTTTGAGAACGCATAAATTTGAACGATCCATAGCTGGTTTTAAAAATGAATGTGCTGTACTCTGACGGACACCATCGGCAATGTTACGCAATAAATGACTAAATCCCAAGTTATTTCTACCATCAGTATCTAGAAGAATCTCATGTCCCAGTTCTCTAAAGGCTTCTAAATATTCGTCAACTATTTTAGAATTTCTTGTATTACGATCTCTAGTAACACCAACAGGGCCGCCGGTTCCATGATAAATACCATTGGGAGAGTTGATAGTTTCTTCGTCACGAAGATTTTCATTTTGTTTGAATATTGGAAGAATATTTTCATAGCTCCAGGAGTCATCATCTGTGATATATGCCCAAGCATCATAATCAGTAGGATCTCCTGTGACGTAGCACATCCAGTTGTAGCTGCTTGTACCGCCCAACATCTTGCCTTGAGGCAGGTTTAGTTTTAAGTCTTTATGACATTTATGCTTGGGACTCCGGATAGATGTAAAGTTCCAATCCCATTTTGTATGAGGTAGAAGAGCGAAATACGCAGGAAGCTGAAAGATACAAATATGATATTGTAATTTTTTCCCTTGAAGAATCAGACTTTATCAAATTAGACGTGTTACACGGTATGGTGAAAGTTGGAAAGTTTAACGTATCGTTTATAATAGTATGGATGATGATAAGTGAGCACAACTTAAGAAAAACCAGCGGGAATATGATTTTTAGGAAGAATTTACTGGGATAATATTATGCACTCTGAATCTGGAGTAATATTATGTATAATAATAAAACAAGGAAAAAGGAAAGAAGGAGTATGATGAAACTATAAGGGTTCCTTATAGATGGATGGAATCCTTGGGGAGGCCTTTGTCCAACAGTGGACGTCTTTCGGCTGAGAGATGATAAGGGTTCCTTATAGTTTGAAGGAATGCCCAAACATCAGCGGGTTTGTTTTCAGATAGAAAATATTTACAATTGAGGTCAGCGGCGGGTCGTCACCGGCTTCCACGAGTAGAACGTTAACGTCTTCATCTTCGGAGAGCCTGGCGGCTACAATACCGCCGGCGGAACCTGAACCCACCACGATGTAGTCGAACGTATCTCTGCCTGCAACAATCACGTAGTCAGGATTGTAACTAGTTTACAGAAAGAGAATTGATATTTAAAATAAAATAAAAAATAGATAGATGTAAAGTTTTATAATTACGGCCTGTGGTGTAAGAGATGGGTTGGTGCCCTAGAATAGCACCAACCCATCTCTTCCCGTGGGTGTCGTAAGAGGCGACTAAGGGATTTAAAACACCGGAGGATGGGCAGCAGCATCTTTCCGCGTACTATGCCATCACACTGCGATCGCCAACCCGCCTGCCAAGCGTGGCGATTACGGTAAAACCCCCCTATGGATAAAATCCTTGAGGGAGGCCTTTGTCCAGCAGTGGACGTCTTTAGGCTGAGAGAGAAAGTTTTATTATACAAAAAGTTTTAATTTAAAAATACTTTTATATTTCTTATGGCCCTTATGATAAATGTAACGGCAAATCTTTTAAGTTGGCTCTAATCTTCGAGTTAATCTCAATTCCAGCAAACGTGTCTTCAAGACTTGCGACTCTAGACTCTGACTTTTGTAAAGGATGACTGCATAATACTTATTTATTTATTTATTTATTTATTTATTTATTTATTTAATAGCATACAAAACAGATTACAATCCTTGAAGCACTTATAGGGTAGACCGGGTACAATTGTACCAGGGGACGATTGAACCATCGCAAATATCTTCTAAACTAAGCGTCGTACTGTTGTGTGACTGAATCAAGCGCGCCTCCGAACGCAGGCCTCTCAACCGCTAGTCTCGCGCGAACGTGGCACGAAGCGGGCGAGTGTCGCGACGAGGAGAAGTTTCTGCACATCAAAAGTAAGTTTTTTGATGTAATATTTTTTAGTTATATCAGAAAATCTAAGCAGTATTTTTTACTTGGTGATAGTTTAAACGCTTAGTATAATTGATGACAATGCATTTTAATAGTTTTTGTGTCATATAGTGCTCGTATTCACAAGTAATTTACCTTTGTTGTCAAAATGACCTTGTGGGGACAATTGTTACAATTTCTTGGGTATGGTTGTACCGGTAGAACTGTCTCCGTGGTACAATTGACCCCATAAGACCGTTTAACTATGTAAATCTTCCTATTTATTTATTCGGGTCAAAAATTTGAAAAGGTATGAGATTATAGTTTACAAAATATAATTTGCACCGATTCGTCATATCGCCTGTCTTGTATTCTGTCGGAATATTTATATTTTGATTATAATATTATATAAGGAAAAATATTAGCTAGTTTCTGACTATTGTACCAGGGGATAGTTGTACCAAGGGGACAATTGTTACATGTGCATTTCCATACAATATGATAATTGATTATTTGCGTGTTTTTTTGTTGTTTATCACAATTATAACAGTAATATAGTAGCTTCTATGACTTAATTAACCATGTTTTAAAGTCCTTATTATAGAATTTGTTGCTAGAGATGAAAAAAAATATGTTTTATGTTTTTCAAGTTAACGAAAGTTATTTCAGTTAGTTGTGTGAAATTTTTTGTCTTTTAATTTTAGTTACATTAAAGTTTGTACCGCCGAGTTAAGGTCATATTCAGAAATACATTTCTTTGCTTAAAAAACAGTGTTTTATTTTCTCAAAACTTTGGTACAATTTACCCCGTAATGGGGTACAATTGTACCAATTTCCCAATTCTATTCAAATAAAAAAATAATATGTTTATACTGTTTCTATAGCCATAAGAATGGTTCTACCCTCTAGCTAACTAACATAGGTATCGTTGAGTATTAAAACTATTTAATAAATATTAAAAAACAACTAGCAATTCAGCGCCAAAGGCAAAATGGTACAATTGTCCCCGGTCTACCCTAATCTAGATTAAGGAGCTGATCTAAATCGTAATCCAAAAATATGTATGCCTAAATACTGTGCCTTAAACGAGATTCTCAATTTGTACAAAAACCAGTTTTTATACTTAAAATTGCATTTATGTTACCTCACTTTCGGTGATGCCGGACTGTCACACCGGAGGTCCCAGGTTCGATCCCCGGCCGGGTCAAGATGGAAAATGATCTTTTTCAGATTGGCCTGGGCCTTGGATGTTTATCTATATATGTATTTGTCATAAAATATGGTATCGTTGAGTTAGAATCCCATATTATTATACAATACAAGTCTCGAACTTACTTTGGGGCTAGCTCTTCTTCTTCTTCTCTCAGCCGAAAGACGTCCACTGCTGGACAAAGGCCTCCCCCAAGGATTTCCACAATAGCTAAGGGCTAGCTCAATCTGTGTGATTTATCCGTATGTATTAAGTAATTTATATTCATTATTTACTTTAAATGGCATACTAACTGCAATGGTCCTGTGCTTTAGGTGGGATCATGAAGGATGTCATCTGCACTGCAGTGAGTGCCATGAAGACTTCCGACGCCGTAACGGGGGGGTTCCAAACCGACGCCACCTTGGTCAGAACCTCCATCTTGGAGGTCGTGAGTATACTAGCTAGACCAAGCACTGTGTGTCTTCTTTTTAAATTAAATCCCCATGACGATAAACAGCCAGCTGTGTCAATATAAATTTAATAAAAAACCCGGCTAAGTGTGAGTCAAACTCGCGCACCGAGGGTTCCGTACACGCAAAGCACATTATAGCTCTAACTAAAAGTCTAACTAGTTTCAAAAACAAACTTAACTTTGCAGTTCGATCTCTAGGATTGATACTGCATCGAGCGCAAAAATAAACTTGTGACACGTTTTTTTTTAAACTTTCAATAACATATTTACCTACATTTTTCAGATTTATTCCTCTATAAGTATTGTTAGACCTTGCTTTGTGCCAAAAAAATCGCAACATTTAAGGTAATAACTCCTGATCGCGTTGACATTTAATTTTGATATTATTTTTGCTAAAACAGACCGTAGACCCAAGTATTCTGTATTAATTTCAACTTGATACCTTTGAGCGTTCCTGTGAAAAAAAGTTTGACTGACAGACGGATAGACGGACAACAAAGTGATCTTATATAGGTTTCGTTTTGCTTTTGGTACGGAACCCTTAAAATTATCTCCATGAAATTTGTTGTTTAATCTAATAGAAAGAGATGACGTAGGAACTGAGAAAACAAGCTTAAATTAGCCATTACCACTCGATTTGAAAAGAAAAAAATATTTAGTTTTGAAATTACAAAATTACTGAAATAACTAACAAGTAAATTAGGTATTCGCTACGAGTTGTTGTCAAATGAGCCATATGAATTTGCGGCGATTTTTGGTAGCTACTGAATCTGCCAAAAATCGCCCTAAAATTAATGTCACTGCTCTGCTAATTAGTGTTCTGTGCTAGCTAACTATACATGAACTTATTACTAGACGGATGACTGTTACTTACAAACAACCCTAGCACCTAACACCCTAGCCCTATCCATAAACTCAAAATAAATACTTAAATAAAAAGTAATAGCAGTCTACGTAAGACCTAAGTTATTAGACGAGAAGTGGGAAGGAATATAGGGTAAGTGCACGGGGTGCAATGTGCACTGGACTGGATTTTCCTACCACCAGTCAAGCAGACTCACAAGACTGATCAGTAAACTGACGGCGAAGGGTGTCTTGGCCGTAGTAGGTATTAGTAGATGGATCCGTCACGATTATAGACAATAAAACACAAGTGTTGTCTGATACCAAAGAGAATTTATTTACAAATTTACAAAGTACTTATACTACTTTAAATTACCAATGTGTGTATTAACGCTATTCTTTGTGTTAAACTAAAAATATTGTCGGCGTTGCAAGTGCATTTTTTGCCGGTAACTGCCCTGCTGAATGCAACTCAGTATCACGTTGTATTGTTCATGTATGCTTGAACAATCAAGGTCAGTAACTTCAGTTTGTATCGCTCTTGAATGACCCTTTGTCCTTTGTCAAATTCGGTTCACTAATGTTCCACCAAAAAACTTTTCACAAACCATCACTTTATAAACTATCACTTAAAAAATTATACCTTTTAAAAATGTTTCATTTTACAAACTCGTTATTATAAAAACGTTTCATTTTTTAAAAAAAATTTTTATAAATGTTTTACTCTACAAATGTATCGAGTATAAAACTTTTATTTTATAAAGTTTTATTTCATTAAATAACTCTCTTGACAAAAGCATAATTTTACAAACCTACTATTGGTAAATTATTAATCAAGGGCTGGCAGCTTCTTTGGCCAAAAGCTTCTTCTCTTCTTCTTCTTCTCTCAGCCGAAAGACGTCCACTGCTGGACAAAGGCCTCCCCCAAGGATTTCCACAACGACCTTGGTAGGTCCTGCGGTCCATGCCAATGGCAAAAATAACCCAAACCTAACGTTTTTACAACCCTCAAAGTCTTTCCGGGTGGTCATAAAAAAATTACCTAAACCTAACTTCTTTTCTGCCCTCAGTCTTTCTGGGTGGTCATAAAAAAAAAACCTGAACCTAACTTCTTTTATGCCTTCAAAATCTTTCTGGGTGATCATAAAAAAAATAACCTAAACCTAACTTTTTTCCGCCTTTAAAGTCTTTCCGGGTGGTCATAAAAAAATAACCTAAACCTAACTTCTTTTCCGCTCTCCAAGTCTTTCCGGGTGGTCATAAAAAAAATAACCTGAACCTAACTTCTTTTCCGCCCTCAAAGTCTTTCGGGTGGTCATAAAAAAAATAACCTGAACCTAACTTCTTCTCCGCTCTCCAAGTCTTTTCAGGTGGTCATAAAAAAATAACCAGAAACTAACTACTTTTTTGCCCTCAAAGTCTTTCGGGTGGTCACAAAAAAAAATAACCTGAACCTAACTTCTTTTCCGCCCTCAAAGTCTTTCGGGTGGTCATAAAAAAAATAACTTGAACCCAACTTATTTTCTGCCCTCAAGTCTTTCCGGGTGGTCATAAAAAAAATAACCTGAACCTAACTTACAGCTCAGATCGTTTAGAGACAAACTTTCTTTTTTTTTATTAAAAAAAATAAAAATTGTTTATTTACTCCACAACAAATGGCCTTGGACTACATTACATAGGTATGTGATAAACATTAATTAAATTTAACACCATAAAGGACAGTATCGTTGTGGAGATCTGGTACCCGCGCTAGGTATCAAAGATCCTGTATTGCAGGTTACCAGGGGCCCTATTTTTGAAAGTATGACATACCGCTGAAAACGAATAGACTATTATGTCGCACTCGTCCTACTATGTCACTAAAAACATAAAAGCCGTATTTTTGAAAACACTCGTCTAGCAATGTTGCCAGTAATATGAAAATAATGCGAGAAATAATTTCTGCTCCATTCTACGCAACGAAAACCGAATCGGTAACGAATCGTAAAAAAAATGTTCGTAAATTTTCAATCAAAGAGAACGTAAGCGTTAAACGGAACGCAAAATTGAAAATTCAAATAGACTCCATCTATATCCGCATCCGGTTGTCTATGTCATTCATGATTTTGACGTAAAAAACGTTCGACCACCAAATTATACGAAAACGAGTGGTCTAGACCACTCGTTGCGAATTATTCGACATAGACAATTCAAAAATACGGAATAATGGATATCGAATAAAAAATCATTCGGCTCACGCTTTTTTGGTGAGTCACACTTTCAAAAATAGGGCCCCTGGTCCCCACCCGGTGTGACACAATATAAGGTTAATTAGCATGTTGATTATCATGTCACAATACGATTTGTGAGTTAATTTACAAGTAAAAGACGAGTAATGACTTCTGTACCTAACCCTACGATGAAAATCTTGGGATCAGTAAGTTTAAACTTAAAACTTCATATCTTCTAGTTTTGGTAAATAATATTTATCAAACAATGTATTTGCCATAAGATATTTTGTCTAACGTTGTTTTACCAATTAAAAATTTAGTTAAATAATTTGTTTGTAAAATGAAAATTGAAAAAAAAAACATTTGTCTAGTAATTAGTTTGTAAAATGATCCATTTTTAAAAGAATGAGTTTGTCAAAACATATGTTTTTCAAATGTATAGTTTTACAAGCGTTGTTTATAAAATAATTGTTTTTTAAATAATAATTTGTACTATACCGTGGGTGTACCGTCAAATTCATATATATATTAACAAGCTTTTGCCCGCAGCTTCGCCTGAGTGAATTTTATTTGTTTGTCCGCGATACTCATGGCCGTGGCATCCCGCAGCGCTCTGTCACTCACTTAGGACGTCATCGGGTGAGTCGAGTATTCCGACCTGCGGATAATTTGCAAGAGAGGCGATCGGGTTGACGGTCACGGCTTGCCACGCTGTTGGAAAATATACCAAATATGAAAAAAAATATGTTAATAAGGTTTAAAATTTTATATTAATTGTATATATCACCACGCACTTTTAACCCAGTGTAGAGTTTTGTCCCAGACAAAAGACTTAAGTAATAATTATTTATTTAGGATGACCCAAGAATTTTTTTATATGACTCAAAACTTTTGACCCTATGTAGCTGCTAGTGGCGGAGCGGAAGATCCTCCGAAAAATTCTGGGGCCTACAAAAGATCAGGATGGAAAGTGGAGAGCTAGGAAGACCTTGAAATTGAAGATCTAGTGTCCGAACCAAACATATCGGAGAGGTCAAAGCAGCCAGACTGCTGGCTCGGACATGTGGAGAGAATGTTGAGGATCGTGCCGTCAAAAGAGCATACGAGGGTCGACCGAGGGGCCGTCGACCAGTCGGGCGCCCTAGGTACCGCTGGAGCGATGAGGTTCTGAAAGACCTACAGAGCCTCAGAGCGGAAAACTGGCGAGAGCTGGTGCAAGACCGCAAAAAATCCAGGCCAAGATCCTCTTCGGGTCGCTGCGCCGCAGTAGTAAGTAAGTATAATATAAAAAAAATCCTGAGTCGTATAATAAAACTCCGTGGCAATAGGGGACCGGACAAGGTATGAGAATTGATAAAAATATGTAATTTTATGATAGAATACATATAATTAAACACATTTTGCGACCTTTCAGCACGAGTTTATTCTCCAGAGCTAATTTTAGAGTTTAAACTTTTAGGGAAAGTCCATTTTCTACGCGTGACGACATATGAATGTACGTTTAGTTAGAGGCGTTTTGGTATAGTCCAAACATCGCTTAAAAATGTGAATTGTTTTTTGCTATATCTTGGGAAATACTCTGGTTATGAATGTGATTCTTTTTTGGATGATTCTATTATTGTGAGTTATTTCAAAGAAGCTTCAAAAAAAAAGTTGCCCGGTCCCCTATTGGAGTGAGCGCAACTCCGTCAGTGGAACAAACAAACATATATGCATCGAATAAGATTGCGTCAGGTTCTACATGTGCATTGAAAAACATAAACATGACATGTTTGCAACACATATGTATTTTTATTTTTACACGTTATGTTTATTAATTCTTTTTTATTAAATAAATTTACAGCATTTTATAAATGCACATATTACATATTTTCCATGATAAAGCCAATATAATTTCCATTCTTTTTACAGTACTTACTGGCACAATATAATAAATAAATAAAGACACGAATGAGCCTTCTTATTTAAATAGTTATGTCTTCATATAAGTATCTATATTATAATAAAAGTGTAACTGGTCCATGTTTGTACATAGAAACTCCATTAAGGAATCTATAGGGCTAATAGACGCTATATAAAATGTTTTATTTTAGAATTTTTGTCTATTTGTAATATTTGTAAGCAATTTTTCGAGTTGTAGATACGACCACCAGCCATGATGGGGCAGGTTCGCTTAGAACCTGAGGTATTAATTAACGACGAAAGTAAATTCCACACGGATGAAGTCACCGGCAAAACCTGACTCGACTGTCCTGAACTTCTACATTTATTAAACTTTAATTGTCGTCTACGTGATCCGACCATTTTTCGCCTAAATGATTATAAAAATAATATTTCTTTCTTCAATCCGATCGTTAGAATGTGTCGGGATTTCGACGAACTTAGGCATCGTAACGCTGATCTAGACATCTTAAATCCCAATCTGTCTCAATTTAAACCCACTGTTCTATCTATTTTAGATGATCTTTAAATACCTAATGTTAGTTAATATCGTAAATTCAAACTTAACCCTTTTGTTAGCTGTTGTTTTTAATAACTTTAGTTAATGCACAATTTATTTTGTATAAATATTTAATGTGTACGTACACTCTAGCTAGTTGATTGCAGATTAGTTGCAATAACATCTGTTATTTAGATATTTATTGTCTGTAATCTGTTTCTGTTTTGTCTTAAAAATAAAATATAAAATAAAAATAAATAAATAAAAAAAACCAGTGTAAAAGGTAAACTTTATATCACTTTATAAGCCAATGTCTTAATAATTGGACTAGAACTTCATAAAATTCTATCATTATCGAAACAGCTTATGGTCTCCTCACATATGGAAACTTCTTGTAGTTCAATCGAACTAGATCAGTTCATTTTACAATAGGTATACTATTTTAGGAAAAACTTTTTGCTAAAACGCAGTAATATTTATACCTATGTTAACATAATTTCAAGGCAAAAATGCAGAAGAACACATAATCCAGTAAAAATATCCCAGTCTCATTATGAGGAAACTTATTTGTGTTTCCAAGTGTTCGGCTGATCTGCCCCCAGGGTCCACAGATAATAGTCTGAGTAACGACTAAGCTAAACTAAGTTTTCGTGGTTAAATTCCCCGTCCTAAAACTTTACAAGTACTTCTAGAAATTGTCTATGGGCAAGGAGTATTTAGTATGGAGGACGCATGCGGGGGTGAAGTCGCGCGCCAACAATATGAAAAAGCAATCCGGCCTGTATTCTGGTGTGAAGTCGTTATAGGTAGTTAACGATTTTTAAAATTCGCGATTATTTGAGCCAATCACAGCGACTGCCGTATGATCCTCTCCCGCAAAAATCGGTGAACTGTGATTGTATTGGACAATATGCCTACGCGCTCTCCATTCTAAATACTCCTTGTCCATGGGACGAAGGCTTACATTTATTAAAAATTAAAAAAAAACCGCCAAGTGCGAGTCAAACTTACGCACCGAGGGTTCCGTACACGCAAAGCATCACACATAGCTCTAACTAGTTTCAAAAACAAATTTAACTTTGCAGTTCGATCCCTATGATTCATCTCTTGATAGCGTTGCAACGTATAATTTTGTTTATTTTTTTGCTGAAAGAGACTGTGGATCCAGGTATTCGATATTAATTTCAACTTGATACCTTTTAGCGTTCCTGAGAAAAAAAAGTTTGACAGACAGACGGACAACAAAGTGACCTTATGAGGGTTCCGTTTTTGCCTTTTGAGATACGGAACCCTAAAAAAGAGTTGAGCGTCACGGGACATCTGAGCATCGTGCCACGACAACGGCGGTGTCACGTCATGCATTTGCCGTCATTATATTCGAGTCGATTTAAAGGTAGATATTTAACATCAAAAAATTTAACTCTGGACATTTTTTTACCGTGTTGGTCACAAGCTACTAACATACAAACCTAATTAACAAAGTGTATGTCTATTAGGCGGTGATATCTATAGACTAATTTTGTTGGCCATTTCATCAACCATGACCATTTCATGAAATGCTCGATCAGAATACTAGCTATGAAAATTTTTCAAGTGACTCGTATTTAAGTACACTTATGGTATGTTAGTAGTAAAAATAATGATGTAGTAATATAATGAATGATTAGCATATGTACAATAATAAAATATGAGTTCTGGTGGGCACTTGAATAAATATGTTTTCATTCATTATCTTTTACAAAATTATGACATTTAAATAAAGTGAAAATTTGTAGATTAAACGAAATGACGAACATGTATTTAAGGCGCTAGGTGCCCGATACTCTTATGTTTTTATGGGCAACATGACGCGAGGTATCCTGCACCCCCGCTGTATATAGACGCGCGCTCAGAGACAACGTGAAATGGGCGAATGATCTTTGTTTTTACACATTAGTTTAAACAATTTTGCTCGATTTGCATGAGATTCGAAGCAATTGAAGTAAAATAAAATGGTGCATTTTTTAATGTAATTTTTTTCCCAAACGTCAATGGCATTTTGAAACAGTACAGAGTAGAAAGAAATTCATGACATTCCGTTATAATTTTTTTCATATAGTGGTTTATTTGTTACGAAAAAAATAAATGAAACAAATGTAACTCAAGACCTAATAGTACACATATATTTTTTCAGATTTTTCTGGTTAACCACAGCTTAGCTGTCTTTACAAAATCACCATTTCCCAGGCTATGGCAATTGTAGCGCCTTAAAGACAATACTTGCGTTCACACATAAAAGGCGAAATTTATTATTGAATCATTTGCTATGTACGAGTAAATAGCCTACCCACACTTGCCTAAACTTATATTTGTGTGGTATATTAGCTGAATACTTAAACTATATTTAAAACTACCTAGGTAGGGTAGACCGGGTACAATTGTACCAGGGGACGATTGAACCATCGCAAATATCTTCTAAACTAAGCGTCGTACTGTTGTGTGACTGAATCAAGCGCGCCTCCGAACGCGGGCCTCTCAACCGCCAGTCTCGCGCGAACGTGGCATGAAGCGGGCGAGTGTCGCGGCCAGGAGAAATTTCTGCACATCAAAAGTAAGTTTAGATGTAATATTTTTTAGTTATATTAGAAAATCTAAGCTGTATTTTTTACTTGGTGGTAGTTTAAACGCTTAGTATAATTGACGACAATGCATTTTAATAGTTTTTGTGTCATATAGTGCTCGTATTCACAAGTAATTTACCTTTGTTGTCAAAATGACCTTGTGGGGACAATTATTACAATTTCTTGGGTATGGTTGTACCGGTACAACTGTCCCCGTGGTACAATTGACCCCATAAGACCGTTTAATTATGTAAATCTTCCTATTTATTTATTCGGGTCAAAAATTTTAAAAGGTATGTGATTATAGTTTACAAAATATAATTCGCACCGATTCGTCATATCGCCTGTCTTGTATTCTGTCGGAATATTTATATTGTGATTATCACTACATAGTATAAAACAAAGTCGCTTTCTCTGTCCCTATGTCCCTTTGTATGCTTAAATCTTTGAAACTACGCAACGGATTTTGATGCGGTTTTTTTTAATAGATAGAGTGATTCAAGAGGAAGGTTTATATCCCGTGCGAAGCCGGGGCGGGTCGCTAGTAATAATATATAAGGAAAAATATTAGCCAGTTTCTGACTATTATACCAGGGGATAGTTATACCAATGGGACAATTGTTACATGTGCCTTTCCATACAATATGATAATTGATTATTTGCGTGTTTTTTTGTTGTTTATCACAATTATAACAGCAATATAGTAGCTTCTATGACTTAATTAACCATGTTTTAAAGTCCTTATTATAGAATTTGTTGCTAGAGATGAAAAAATTATGTTTTATGTTTTTCAAGTTAACGAAAGTTATTTCAGTTAGTTGTGTGAAATTTTTTGTCTTTTAATTTTAGTTACATTAAAGTTTGTACCACCGAGTTAAGGTCATATTCAGAAATACATTTTCTTTGCTTAAAAATAGTGTTTTATTTCTCAAAACTTTGGTACAATTTACCCCGTAATGGGGTACAATTGTACCAATTTCCCAATTCTATTCAAATAAAAAAATAATATGTTTATACTGTTTCTATAGCCATAAGAATGGTTCTACCCTCTAGCTAACTAACATAGGTATCGTTGAGTATTAACACAATTTAATAAATATTAAAAAACAACTAGAAATTCAGCGCCAAAGGCAAAATGGTACAATTGTCCCCGGTCTACCCTACTACTAATCTGGAATTCTACCTATCATTAAATATTATAAATGCGAAAGTGAGATTGTTTATTACCTTTTCACCAATCTTCCTGAAATTTCGCATACACATTGTTATAATTACTGAGAAGGACACCCAGGGAAAAAGCACTGTTGCCGTGGTAAAATCACGCGAACAAAGTCGCGGGCATCAGCTAAATACAATGAAACTAGAAATGGTAACTGCTGTGTTTTATAAAAATCAAGGGTGGGAAGCAGTTTCAGATTTCAGTTGGAACTTATATGTAAAAAAAAAACACTTTTGGAATAAGCTTTTATAGAAAAATGCATCGTTCCAGATCTCCGCCCCGGTGGAAAATTCGGGATAAAAAGCCTGCTCCTGGTTCTACTCCACTTGTATACCAATTTTCACCGAAATCTATCCAGCTGTCTTAGCGAGAGTGAGTAACAAACATTTATACTATCGCAATCAGAATGTGCCAGATGCTTCTCTTCCCGCGTAGATTGTTAACCAAGCGAGCGAAGCGAGCGAGAGCTATAATCCAAGTTGGGGCGAAAACACATTGTTTGTATGTTTGTTCCGCGATAACTCTCGAACCGTTGTATTAATTTCGATGATATTATAATAAAGAATACGTGTAGCAGCTATCCATAGAATTCCATAGAATTTTTAAGTTCAATTTAATTAAAATCGGTTCAGCCGTTTCTGAGACATACGAATATTTTTAAAATAATAATCGCGAGGTCTAAGTTCGCGGCGAACCACTAGTAAAAGTCAATCGAGGGAGGGCTTTTAACTGGGGATCCCTCCACTCATAGGCGATGGGCTAGCAACCTGTCACTATACCTGAATCTCCATTCCATCAGAGAGACCACTATTCAGCTAAGCGTGGCCTTCGAGTTTCACGTCTCTTGGCTCTGTCTACCTCGTAAGACGTGATTATAATGTATGTATTTAGAATATTAGCTGCGCTCCTGAATTTCTGGATAAAAATGTGTTATTCCAATTAAATTACGGACGGGATCTCTACCAGAAACGATACAACTCTATAGGTAGATATTTTTAATAGAGATATCCTTCAAAATAAAATTTTCTTTCGATCAATTTTTAATTTATTTTTCTCGATGCGCACGGCCTTTATCTGATGGTGCCCTATACTGTGTATAAATACTGCATTATGAATATAAAAGTTCAAACTTCCCGCTATCAGCTTTACCGTAATCGGATGAAAGTGAAGTGTGGCCATGCTTTCAGACGCTGTCATGGCTGCTAGACTCATTGAATTTTAAATTGCATTTTCTTCGGAATGTTGTGTGATGTGAAGTGGATTCTTTTGTGTGAAAATTAAAAATACTGCGGAAAAAAACATAAAAATTGGAAATATATACCGATTTCTGTGGGAACAACCATTTTATGTAACTTTGTGCTCTTTTCTTATTTTGTTGAAGAACCCCAAATTCTTCAACAAAATAAGAAAACTTTTTACAAGCTTTTATTTAACTTGCAATGTATAAATTATGCAGGAGAGGTTTCCTATAGTCTAAATAATTTTGTATCGCTTTATGAATTTGGTGACGCTTGCGATAGTTTACTGTGAGAAAACAGGATTTTATCTTTAAAAATGTGATATAATATACTATCGTTAGATTTTTAAAAGTTATGACAGAAAAATCTAGCTTACTAAGTTACTTTTTAGTTTCAAAATATCCTCAGAAAGCATAAAATCACACTATGCAAGCAAGCTAATTAAAGCAGTGTACTTAGCCGCCTCTAATCTAGTTCCTTATTGTAGGCGCTTGATTAGGTTAGGGGTCCTCAAGCTTTTAAGAAAATTAAGCGCCCGCTCGGGGAGGTGTTCCGTTCATCTTCAAGACGAATACAGACTGACTTACGGCCCTTCCATGGAATAAATAAAGCTATATTATTACTAGCCTTTGCTTGCGGCTTCGCCCGCGTGCAATTCCCAAGGGAACTGTGCTTTTTCCCGGAATAAAAGGTAGCATATGTCCTTCTCAGTATTTCTAAGTATGTGTTTGCGAAATTTCAGGAAGATTGGTTTAGTAGATAAAGCGTAAGAGGTAACAAACAAACAAAAAAACAAACATACAAATAATCAAGCATACAAGCAAACAAACATACCCACTTTCGCATTTATATCATTAGATAAGATTTATTGTTAGGTGACCTTTTCGACCCTGTTCAGCAGTGGACGTCTTTCGGCTGAGAGAGAGAGAGAGAGGTGACCCTTTCGTTTATATACCTACTAGTACTAGTAAACTGAACTAAGCACTATACACAACTGATGACGCTAGATGGCGGGCGTCGTAGTCATGTCAACCTGACACGCTGAAGAAAGAAAATCCTAATTGGTTGAATATTGAGATGATGTCCATACCTAGAATCATAAAAACACATAAGTAAGTATATTAAAAAGTGGCTATTTATAGAAATGGTGCTCAAACACGTTGGTGTTTGTTCGTCCGTAATGCTGAAAAACCCGTGTCCGATAATATTACATAAATAATTCACTCATGCGAATATGGCATGTATTGGAAAAATCTTTTTCACCCAATTGATTAAAAAAGGGAAAATATCTTCCATAAAATTGTATGTTTGCCCAAGGATGTTCAGTTACAATAAAAAGGTATTTTTGGTTTGAAGGCTAGTGAGGCGAAATATTGAATAACCCAGGGTTATTTTGATGATAAATAATGGATATAGTCTGTATAATATCGACATTGGGTACTTTAGCACTGGAATACGTAGAACTAGGATAATTTAGAACTAACGTACATCGCACTTGCATACTTTAGAACTAACGTACATATATATTTCGTACATAGACATTCCGTAGCGGAGTCACAATAAAGTTTACCTTTTGTCTGTTATAGTTTCCTTAAAAGCGATATCTGCTGGCGTTTGCTCTCGGGTGTAACTGCGTGAATTTAGTTTTTTACCTACTTCAAACCCTCAGGGCTAAATTAAAAAAAAAAAAATTAAGTGCCGACTTACGATACATAAAGAATCTTGAACGAAGGAGTACGTGACAAGATTCTTTAGAAAATTTCGCGTAAACAATTATTATATTATAAATATTATTGAAATGTCGGTGGTTTACGTCAATGCAAATTTTATTATTCGTTTATATTGACATAATGTTATTTTGTATGAACAGACATTCAATTTGCAAGCCAAACTCAAGGTTGCAAAAGATTACTCACTTACACTGCACATTGCCTAGACTATATTTTACAAGCTTTTCTTTTATATATGTATGTGGCCGCCTGTGCCACTCCTTAGATTCGTTGTCTCCTTACCTGCACCTGTGTAGGTAAGGAGACTGGATCTTGCGATTCACACGATTTGTTTCTTGATGATACATTTACTTTGTGATGTAAACAAGTTACAAACTGCCAGGAACTTGGCTTTGAGTGCGAACTTTAAATATATTTAATAATAGAAGAATTAGGAGATAAATAACAGAAGAAGATCGAACAGAGTCGTCGTTAGTAGATTTGGTAGTTGATAGGATAGGTATTCAAAATTTGACTATCATCGCATTGACAGCCGTCAGTGCGCATACGTTCCGAGCAACGTAACTTAAATTTAACTAGTCGTTCGCTGCGAATGTAGACCTCGCGACTATTAAAATACAATATTTATTTTCACAAAAAATTAAATATCTCAAAAACGGCTGGACCGATTTTGATGCCCAACGAACTTGAAAATTCTATTAACCATCCCTACATATATTCCAACTTTCATCAAAATCGGAACAACGGTTCGAGTTATCGCGGAACAAACATACATACATACATACATACATACAAACAATGTGTTTTTCGCTCCAACTTGAATTATAGCCCTCGCTCGCTTCGCTCGCTCGGTCAAATATGTGCGTGAACAATGTATGTTCTGTTCAGAGTACTTTAAAATAAATGTATGTTCAGGTCAAATTTTAAAAGCTAAATTGGAACTACTTCTGCTATATAGCTGAAATACACATGAAGCTTATCAATTCAGATGAAAGTTATTTATTATTATAATAAGCATGACATGATGTTACAGGATGGACTACCAACGAGGAAAGTCCTCAACGGTTGAATGCACAGATATGAAATGTTTGATCTCCCTGACGTCAATAAAAACTCTTGCCAAAATGAAATTTTTGTTCAAAAACGTGCAATAAACTTAACGTTGAACTTTATATGTCAAACTAGCCGCGTGCCGAAGCTTCGCTTCCGTGGGAATTTCAGAATAAAGTACCCCATGTGCTATTCCCGGTATTTTTCTACCAGTGTACCAAATTTCACCGAAATCCGTCCAGTAGATTTTGCGTGATTGAGTAAAAAACATCCTAACAAACTCATATTTAAACTTTCGCATTTATAAAATTAGTAGGAAGTAGGATAAATGGCATACGTACGTATAGAAAATTTAAACCGTTCCTTTCACTTTCACCTCCAAGATTATATGATAACAATGTATCAAAATATTTCCCAAAGGCCGTCCCAGGTGTTTCAATCCACCCTTAAGGAGGCTACGTCATTATCAATTTCTGCCTGGGAGTAAATGGAATAATGTTTATAAATAAACAATTTCTTTTCGTTTGGTTTCTGGTATCTCTACATACAATATTTTTAACTGGTCTATATCTGTACATAGAAGATGTTGTAGAAAAGTCTTTAGAGATGATTGATTATATTAATATGATTTTTAGAATTTGTTTGTCCTTACATTTTACGCGCATCACGCAAAATCTAAAACTGCAGAGTTCTGCGGTACGGCAAAGAACTTGTTTATGCCGTACCTGTCTATTTGGCTTTATGATATGAAATGTAATAAATTTATTTTAATTGAATTAAACTTTTTAGTTTTTTGAGCAAAAAGCTGATCGAGGTGTCGTGTGACCAGAGGGCTGGTGAGTTCTTTTCTCAAAGAATAAGCATTGCCATCCAGCGTGGCAATGCTGCCAGCCTTCTGGGCACGCATCCACGGGGCAATGATCTGCGGGATATTTTTTACTTATAGTTGTAATTTATTAGGATTTTTTAGTTAAGTTTTAGTTTCTTTTTAAGTTAGTTTTAGTGTATATTTTATTTAGTATTTAGTGTTAAATATTTATTTTATTTCTGAATAAAATCACACATAAAAAAAAGAATTAATAATTCCAAATCTGTGGTACACGGGTACAGGTACAACGTGGCATAACGTCAATAGTACTTTTATTCGGAAACAGAGCCGCAGCACGCAGCTAGCAAATCATGAACAAGTAGGATAAATCCACATCATTATGATGAAAAGGTATCCCAATTCGTCCTTTATTCTGAGAGGGCCCAGCTCTCTTGATTTGCGAGGGCTCAGCAGAAGTGAAGGGTCTCGACAACCGTTAAGAGGCATCCAGTGTCGCGCGCAATTTTCGTCATAAAATGTTTTAAAATAGTTACCACAAAAATCTGAAAAAATAAAATACAAAGAGAGAGACGCGTTATTCTGCCTTCATTCATAGACTCCCGCGCGGAAGTCCTTGTTGCTTGCTGTTTTTCATCCATTCGTCTCTCTATTACAAGTTGTGGCCACTCAGGTAAGAATTTGTATATATCGTCCCACCTCCTTCTAGGTCTACCTCGTCCTCTACGGTCGTCCGGTAGGTACCTAGAAGGTAGCTAATTTTAGAAATATGATACTGTATCTATACTGTATCGATATTTGTATATTCAAGTGGAAATCAAACATTGATGATGATGAACCCACCATCTCCGTGTGCACAGGACCAGGCCGCTTGTACAAAGCTGATTGTGAGAATATTAACGTTGTCATCCTGAGTCGTGACTACGTAATTATTCAGCGTCGTTTGTCACTGTCAGTTTGTTTGTTACTACCTCTAGCTTGTATAGAGGTATGGGGATTTAGAGCCTAAGCAGAGGAAGATTCTGTTATGATTTTACAAGATTATGTTTAGAACCCACGAAGAATAATCACTTTTTCCTCGCCCTATGCTTTGGTTGTCTGTAATATGACATTCGTCAACACTTGTCTGAAAAATAAACGATTACTTTCTTGGCAATGTTAAATGAGTCGTTTTGTCATTTGCCTTCTCTATTTTAGACATCGATTTATTTATTTAAATCTTTGATTTTAGATACTAATATATCAACTAGAGCAGAAAAGTCACACTTGTGATGTGTTTTATTATATTTTCGTAAAGTTTTCTTCACCATTTTGTTTCTAATAATACCATTCTGCTAGTAGGATAGCAGAATGGTATTATTAGAAATTCGAAATCCTACTTTGGATGTGAGTTTGTGAATTTGTGAGTTTGTGAGGAAGTTTGTTACTCAATCACGCAAAATCTACTAGAAAGATTTCGATGAAATTTGGTGTAGGTAAAAAAGCTACCCGTATAGGTAGAAAAACCTTTTATCCCGAAATTCTCATGGGAGCGAAGCCCCGAGGCGCAGCTAGTAAGATATAAAAATTATAAACGAAACAAACCAATTTCACTCCCAGTCTCTGTTAACTTTGTAAGACGAGCACGTTACCGTACTTGTAACTCCAAGTTACAAGCGAATCTAACGAGTTAGCTTGTATGTACACAACATGATCTTTACCTGTCCATATAAATTTAGATTGGAAAATTATAATAATATAAAGGTCACTAACTAAAAACGAGCCTACGTCTTTTTAAAAGGCCGGTAACTCTTGCGATACCCCTGGTGTTGTGGTTGTCCATGGGCAGCGGTGGTTACTTACCATTAGGTGACCTGCTTGCTCGTTTGCCGCCCTATATTTAAAAAAAAAACTATGAATGAACAATGAATGAAAAATGACTGTTCCTGTGGGAAAATCAGGATAAAATGTTATTTTTTATTCCCTGGAAACTATAAAATACTTCACTTGTTAAAGTCTCTCGGGGTACCTGCCGAAATCGAGGGTATATGACGTCTACTCGCTTCAGGATATTTGAGCTGTCCCAGGCAGTTGTTCCACTAAGATAAAATAAAAATTATTTTATTTAAATGGGCTAAAAAATAGCACTTTTAAATCGTCGTATACTTGTTTATAGTTAGCTGACGACATACTACCATTAATGAAGCAATTAGCTGACTATATATAGTAGTAATAGCTGGCCCCCGCGGCTTTGCTCGCATTAATCTTTTCTTAGCGGATGCCTACGTCATAAATCTACCTGCATGCTAAATTTCAGCCCGATCCGTCCAGTGGTTTGGGCTGTGCGTTGATAGATCACTATGTCAGTCAGTCGTTGAGTTATAAAGATAAAGATAATGTATTTCTTACCTCGCTGGTAGACTGGAAGAGATCCCTTAGTGGGATAAATCTGCTGCTGCAATCACCTCTTCTTGTGTTGTGTTTTTCTTTTGTGCAATTAAGTTATAACAACTACATCCTGTTTCAATAAAGACACATTAATGGAGGGAAATACCAATAATCTCACTGTACGCGGCATTGTTGACTAAACTGGTTCAACCAGTATCTGGTGAGAGTACGGGAAGAAAAAATTGAACTTTCAACTCCTAGATGGACTACTGAATCTACTCGCTGGTCTATTATTATTAGCTCTAAGCACTTTTTTTGCGAAGAGGAAATAAAAGTTTATTATATTATTATGAATTTCGTAGTACTAACAATTACCCGTCGGCGTCGTTTATAGCTGTAATCGCTTCTCGCTTATCGTCGGCAGTGGAACAATGGCTTTAAGCTCGCTCGGGATTTGAAGCTTTCACGACACGTATGAAGTTTCAATCAATATCCGATCTTGTTTCAAGGTTTCAAACAACAGCTATTTGTTCTTTTTTTTAGAAAATAACACGATCTGACACTTTTTACATTAATAGACCTTAGTCTTGACTTCTTGAGACACCAGTGTGTGTTGCCAGTAATGACATACGGAACAGAGACGTGGTCGCTTACTATGGGCACATGAGTAGTTAATATAGTTTTTAGTAATCTGTGCTATGGGCCTCATAAGAAGGCTCAAGGTCACCCAAAGGGCGATGGAGCGCGCTATGCTCGGAGTTTCCCTGCGTGATCGAATCAGAAATGAGATCCGTAGGAGAACTAAAGTAACCGACATAGCCTGCAGAATCGCCAAACTTAAGTGGCAGTGGGCGGGGCACATAGCTCGTAGAACAGATAGCCGTTGGGGCAGAACAGTTCTCGAGTGGCGACCACGAACCGGAAAACGTAGTGTTGGCAGGCCTCCCACTCGGTGGACCGACGACCTGGTGAAGGTCGCTGGACGCGAATGGATGCGGGCAGCGCTGGACCAGTCGTTGTGGAAATCCTTGGGGGAGGCCTTTGTCCAGCAGTGGACGTCTTTCGGCTGAGAAAGAGAGAGACATTAATAGAACTAAGAAAAATAATACTAAGTCGGGTTCATCATCATTATATTCAGCCCACATCTACCCACTGCTGGGTTAGGCCTCCTTTTTCTCGCGCCACTCCTTGCCAGTCTCATCCTTTCCATCGTTTTCCCGCAGATCCAAACAATGTCATCCAACTGAGAGTAAAAGATATGTTTGTATCATCAAATTGTGATTTCCAACACAGCAATTATAACACGAGTTCAGAAATGCAGAAGTAGTTATCTCTAACTGCCTTTGAGTTAGTGTGATGCATTTGTATTTACCAACTAGTTAGTTATTTAACAGTTATCTCTTTGAGTTAATGTGCTAACCGCAGCAATGTAGCATCAGTGAAATGGAATGGGATGGATAGCTAATATTGTTATATCATCAATCAATACACTGGTCTGTGTCTGTACGTTGGAGATATTTATGAAAAATAACTAGGAGAGGTCTTTATAGGGTCAAAAGTAACCAAAACGATTTTTTTTTTAATTTATGTCTGTCTGTCTTTCTGTCTGTATGTTTGTACGCGCATCAAGCAAAAACTACTGGACCAAATTTGATGCGGTTTTCACTGTTGTATTGCTGAAGGTTTAACTTAAATTCTGGCGTAGGTTTCATCTTGATCCGTCACTTACAACCTGAGATATTATCAATGGTAAATTACGCGCGGGCGAAGTTCGCGCACAAACTAGTACATAATATAATAGATAATCTTGTTAGGTACAAGTTAGGTACATATCTCAAATTATATAGATTTTAGGAAGACTCAGCAAAGGTTGTGTTCAGGATCGTGGTCCAGGGACCACGGGCAAGGAGCAGGGCAAGGAGTTGTTTTGGACAGGTCCAAACAACTCCATGCGCTATACCTACCCAGAGATGGGATGCCCGGGAACAAACCAGAAGAAAAGGTTTTTGCCTGACGTAAACCCATCTTTAAATGGGCTTACGCCCGGGAGTAAACGGGCAGTAACCGTTTCTTTCCGGCGTAAAACCATCTCTGTAAAATTAAAACATTAAGATTAAAACAGTCTCCTGACATGCACATGCCTTTTTTCAAAGTACTTCTTTTATATAATCTCTGAATTTAATAAAAAGAAATTTTATTTTTATTATTTCGATGCCATGCGATCATTCAATACTTCTTTATTTTTCTTCACAATCTTACAATTAAGTTATACAAAAAAAAATCATAAGTATCTATGCATCTATCTATCATATCTCTATCTAAAACAATTACCTTACGCTCAACCAATCACTGAAGATCATCAATATCATCCCACCATCTCTTCCTTTGAATAAATTAACTAAAATGCATTAGGAATACGTTAATATCATCCAGTATTAAGAGCAATACTTATAGTAAATAATGAATCCATTGATTGCCCCAAAGTCCACTGATTAAGACAGATGGCCGAGATAAGGCAGACCGAAGACTGAGTTGAATATAAACTTGTTGCCTGCGATGTAAGAAGCTTCAACTAATGGATATGACCTCATTAAGCCAATCTTCTAAAATAATATTTAACTATAAATTTATGTTTGAAGAAGTTGTAATGTACTACATACTTAATGATTTTGATACAGATACTCACGCGTCTTGTTAGCCGGATTTGCCGACTAGTTTCGACTTCATACGGAAGTCATTTTTCAAGGCGAGTAAGGACCGTCTTGATATAGACCGTAGTGACATGACGACGACACCTACGGCATCAAAGAGAGTCGAAGATGCAGCTGCCCTCTCAGAGGATTCCCCGAAGCGCAATACCGCGCTTGCGCGAGCGCAGCGGGCTGAGGCGCGGGCGGCGACGCGAGCGACGTTGAATCGAGCAGTACTGGGCCGTCTGTCACGTCGGAAAGACGGTCCTTAATCGCCTTGAAAATGACTTCCGTATGAAGTCGAAACTAGTCGGCAAATCTGGCTAACAAGACGCGTGAGTATCCGTATCAAAATCATTATGAATATTTCTCACGTTAGTTTTAATCAAATTACTACATACTTACTTACATTACATACTACTGCGGCGCCAGCGCGGCGCGGCGGCGCAGCGACCCGAAGTGGATCTTGGCCTCCGACACGAGATGACGGTCTTGCATTGGCTCTCGCCAGTTGTCAGCTCTATTCCATGTATACAGGGTGTTTGGGTAAACACCTGCAACCTCTCTAGGGGTGAAAATACTCATGAAAATAAGTACAGAGTGAGAATTTTAGGCGAAAAGGTATTGCAAAATGTATGGAACTGCTGTTTTTTTTTGATATTTTAGAGTCGGTCCCAAATAAAATTTGTTCATATTCATGAGTAATTTCACCCCTAGAGAGGTTGCAGGTTACCCAAACACCTTTAAAATCGATGTTAAAGCTTGCTATGGATGTTCGGCTTTTAAGACAGGCATGTTTCAGACTAAAACCTAAAAATATAATAGAATTAAGAAGTAAATAAATAGGTAACATACCTTTGAGCCCTAAGAAGCTATTTTAAAAAATACCGCATCCGATTCTTCGTTAGCATAGTTATCAAATTTTCGGCTGAATTTCACTGGCGGACGACCAAACTTTATTCCGTTATACAGGGTTATTGGTATTAAACGCAAAACCTTCCTAGGGGTGAAAGTACTCATAAATATGAACATCTTTTTGTATGGGACGACTCTGAAATCTCAAAAAAAAATCAGCTGTTCCATACATTTTGGGCGAGTAGGTATTGCAAATTGTATGGAACAGCTGATTTTTTTTTTTTTGAAATTTCAGAGTCTGTCCCATACAAAAAGATGTTCATATTTATGAGTACTTTCACCTCTAGGAAGGTTTTGCGTTTATTACAAATAACCCTGTATATCGATGGGTTAGAATTCAGAATGTAAACTCCGTGTATAAAGTTTTAGAATGAGGAGGATTTTACTTAGAGGATTTCCTATATGTCATCCTAGGTCTGCTTTACCAGATGATAGCACTTCGTCATCAGATCCAATCTCATAGTTCGTCATGTCTGTCCGTCCGTCCGTCCGTCTGTCTGCAATTTATCTCAGAGACTACTAGTACTAGAAAACTGTAATTTAGTATAGATATACATATTTATTACGCGGAGTGAACTGTAGAATTAAATTCCGAAAAAAAAAAATTTTAAGCGGCCTCCCCTACACCTAAAGTTGGAATGTGTTTTTTTTCTTTCGATTATACCATCGTGTGGGATATCATTTGATAGGTCTTTTAAAAATATTATGAGTGTGTGAAGACCATTTTTTTGATTTAGGGATCCGTTTGCGAAATATTTGACTTTAAAGTGAAAAAATTTGTTAGGGTTCAGTGTCCCCCTCCTCGAACAGGCAAATGGTGGGGTGTGGATACATGAAAAAATATTAAGTAGCAAATATACATATATCACTGTTACGTAATCGTATACGTTAACGAGTAATAGACGATAAACCTGGAAAATCGATTTTGGTATGAAAAATGTTCCTAGGAAAAATTTTCATTGAATATTCATTAAGTCATTAGTTATATGAAACTGGGAGTAAATAGAACGCATTTGTACAGGTTAGGCACCTTCGGAATCGGAACCCTACATTGTGCGTGGCCCGACACGCACTTGACCAATTATTTTTAATCTAATGCCTTAGATAACTACTCTGGACAGATTTTACAGCCCCATCATACCCTATAAAAGCCAGTCCTTTCTGAGTTTCGAGCAACAAGGACTTCCGCGCGCGGCATGGAATCCATGTGGCTCTATGTAACTGAGACGTTAATAAAATTTCGCATAGGCATTTTTTTTGCTGCTATTGACTTAGGGTTAGCTGAAATAGTTTGCGCTAATCCTACATCATTCGGATTCAGTTTAAGCTGTAATAAATCTATTTTATGTAGGTATATTAGTTCGTTGCTTTTATACTTATATTTTACACAATCTATAAGGATAGAATGGAAGAAGAAGAATGGAAGCTTCTAGTATCGGAGGCTAAGATCCTCTTTGGGTCGTCGAGCCATCGAAGTAAGTAAGTATAAGAATATGGTGGACATCACTAGTTGTAACACTCCGAACTTGTCACAATTAGGTGAATTAGGTGAAGCCTGGTTGTGTATATTTCTGTGTATGCTGGACTGTAAAAATGCGCTGATTCCGGAGAAGATCTTTATTATAAATAAAGATCTTCTCCGGAATATGTTAACAAATGTGACGTGACAGAAGAAGAAGGCTCTTAGGCGAGGTGGACAGAACCCAGTCACAAGATGGCTAAATGTCAGTTTCCTTCGGGTTGTTGTAAATTTGCCACAAAGTTAATTCGTCACGTTTTTAAAACTTCATACATTGAAAGTTAATTCGTCACATGCATTAAAAAGTATGTGTTAGTTCGTCACAGGTAGGTTCGGGTTATTGTAAATTTGCCACAAGTAGTAAAGTACCGACAGCAAGCAAAGTGATTGTTTAGCGGTCAAAATGAAATTTATTTGTAATAAATAATAATAAATAAATAAATTCTTTATTTAGCACAACCACAACGCAAAATACACAGGGATACATATAACAAATTTGCAGTATATTGCTCCATTTACCAGCCGGCAACAATCCACCTCCGAACTAGGCGTTAGTCTGTATCTCAGAGGCGGCTTGCAGATGGTACGGGGCCAATGGTAACAAGTTTTGTATGCTTAGTATATACCTTTATATATTTTATTTAAAAAGGCTGTAACATGAAACAACATTGACCAAGATTTCCCAAACTAGAGTCATCTGTTTTTTTGGGATATCTTTTATTAATAATTTAAAACGTAAACTAACAGCTAGGTTAAGGACATATCATATAAAAGTATTATTTTTATGTAAAAAAGATTCATTGTACGATGAATGGATGTTACGTGTATATAAGTGAGGGAAGGTTTTGTAATGTAAGGGGGAGGGGAGGGGGCAGCAAAATAGGAGTACATTTTAGTGCGAAAGGGAATTAAATTAGGAGATTTTCGGTTTGTAAATATTCTAGATTTGTCAGAAATAATTGAACACGTTTTTTACATAAGAACTTCGTGCAATGATATTTGTCTCTTTGTTTATTTTTATTGTACAACTAGCTTTTGCCCGCGGCTTCGCCCGCGTGAATTTCCCACGGGAACAGTGCTTTTTCCCGGGATAAAAAGTAGCCTATGTGCTATTCCAGGTCATTATCTACCTCTGTACCAAATTTCATCGAAATCCGTCCAGTAGATTTTGCGTGATTGAGTAACAAACATCCTCACAAATTCACAAATTCACAAACTCACAAACTCACATCCAAACTTTCGCATTTGTAATATTAGTATGGATTATGGATTTAGGGCCCAAAATTTTAAAGTTCCGTTTTGCTAACGAGGTTCTATATGGGACATACCATATAGCGATGTTGTCTTCTCCGATGTGAATTTAAATTAGGGTCATACACTATTCGGGAATGCTTCCTTATTATTATATGTGCTACAAAAAGCTGCCTCACTATTAGCACTTTGGTATCAGAGTATAGTTGAGTGGTAGGATAGCGAAAAGGTTTTCGTGTCATTACTTTAAGGACAGCTCTTTGCGCTCGCTCGAGTGAAAGCATAGTTGTTTTTGTTGCTGAGCCCCAGACTCCAATACCATATATTATCAGAGACTGGCATAATGCAAAATAAGTGGTTTTTAGTGTCTCTGAGTCTGCTACGTCTCTGAGATTTTTGAAAACATATATGAACTTTCGAATGCAAATAAGTAATTGTTTAATTATTTTAATTATTGTTTTTTTTTGCTGTTTGTAAAAAAAATAATCAATGTGACGAATTTACAATTCTCGATGTAAAAAACGTGACGAATTAACTTTAAAGAAATAAAGGTGTGGCAAATTTACACATACTTTTTTAAGTGACGAATTAACTTTGTGGCAAATTTACAACAACCCTCCGCCGGCGCCACATCGTCTCAAATCGTCTGCCCGCATCCGGTCCGGCGGTGTTGCCAGGCTTCGGCTCCAACAATTTGTCTTTTTATCAGAAATCCTTTCCCGGATGGATAGTGCCCCGAACGCAGACAAAAAGCCAGCTTTATCATTTGTCGGTTTACCTTTACACCGTCAAACCAAGCTACTTGAAAAGGTTGATTCTGAAACGTTTTGTACCAAATGCCTTTTTCCATATGCTCAGTTGTTCAAACTGCGTGTTAGTTACGTCTTCATAGCAAAGAGCAAAAGCGAAAATTATTTACCTAATCCAAACCGTCAACTTTTCTACGTAGATGACTTTTGCCTACCTCAAAAACTTTTCATGAACAAACTAGATTACTGCAAAAGTAAAATTATCTAGCACAGCACGCGAGGTGCTTGCACCTCGCGTCTGACACGACATCAGTTATTATATTTTACCACAAACAATTGACGTCAAAAAAATTGGTTCTGAGAGCGGCATATAATTTTAGAAAATTTAATAATTTATTTATGTGATAAGTCTTTTCCCACATTCACATGCCGCCATCTTTATATTTTGACACCACAATGCCCAAAAAGACAAGACAATTGAATAAACATCCATTGAAACGTAAGTTGATCATCATTGAGAGCGTGTTATTTTTAGGACAATTTTAAAATTCAGATAACTAGTACTGGCTAATTTCATGGTGAAGGATTTTTCAAGCTGCATCTCAGATCTCAGTCGTTGCAAATTTAATATCAGGTAAGGACAGAGCAAAGAATTTTCATCAGTTCAACGTTTTTGCGAAAAAAGAGGAGCGAAGTCACGAATCCAAAAGGAAAATATTTCATTTACAAAGTTTCCGAGAAAGCAGGTAATAATCATAGGTACCTATAAGTATTTTTTATATTCTATATTTAACACAGTATTCATTTACATTTTTAAATAAGCTATCTTAATATTCAATTTTGTTAAATATTTTATCAATTTTAATAAAAAAACTTTCAGCTCAGTTAGCTTTATTAAGCAATTAAAAAACTCGTTTACTATTCAAGTTTTCTACAAGAAAAAAGGATTCTTTTTTCTTTGGTTGAGGACGGGATATTAACTGAGAAGGAAAGAATTTTTTGGAAAAACTTATTATAAGTAACTAGCTGCTGCCCACGGCTTCGCCCGCGGGAGTTTCCTTAAATAGAAAAATCTTTTTGTGTTCCAAACTGTAGTAACCTAAACTCCAGTACTCAAAATTTCAGCTATTTGGTTATCCCGTGTCCCGCGGGAATATATTAGGTACTCGTAGTACAGTCGCGGTGTTATTTCATTCAATAAACGATCTTCGTCTGCTCGTTATCTATAATTTCCCGTGTACCACCATTCCCACCCCGATCCCTCTTTATCCTATCCCGTGTCCTGTCTATTTATACGTCAGTAGAAAATGCTCATCAGGTTGAACGACTTTGCTAAGGCCCCATTTCCATTTTTTATAGAGTAGCTGGTCTCTTGGAGTTCTTCATCAGATGTTCCATAAACTTAAATTTTTATACATTTGCATAAAATGCTCATCAGGTTAAACGACTTTTGCTAAAGCGCCATTTCCATATATGTAATAGTGTTGCTGCTCCCTTGGAATTCTTCATCAGATGATCCTGATCTTCGATTTTTATACGTCAACAGAAAATGCTCGTCAGATTGATAAACTTTTCCAAAGGTACCATTTCCATATTTCTTATAGTTTAGCTGTTCTGTTAAGGTTCTTCATCAGGTGTTCCAGTTTTCAAAATCAATTATAGCCTATATGTTGCCCAGGCTTAATAGCTATACAACAACAAAAAGTTTCATTCAAATCCGTCCAGTAGTTATTGCGTGAAACGCGTACATACATACAGACGGACAGATAGGCAGATAGACATAAAATTCCAAAAAAATGTTTTTGCTTTCTATTATTCTTTTTAAGTGTTCCTTTATCCACTTCAGTCAAAAAAAATACTAAATGTATTGTACAGACAAAATATCTTTACTGTTTTATTATTATACCCACGACCCCTTTATGCTGTTAAATAAGCGCGAAGTAGAAATCACCAAAATGGCGCAGCGCCATCTGTTGAAAACATTGAGAAATAATTTCAGCTTACATTTCTCATTTTATAAACGCCATCTATTGGATATTTTTCTTGGTACAATCAGTGGATGACCGGAAATAAATTTGCAAATTAATTTATTTGTTTCTTTTCAAAAATTAGAAAAAAAGTAAGAAAAGAATTCTAGAAAACAAATAAAAAACGAAAACAGAAAATTATTGTTTGCAGGCAGGATTCGATCCAGCTACTTCCAGCTAATTTCTTGAAACATTTCTTTACTTAAATATTTAAAAAATATATAATTCTAAAAAAACTAATACAAAACGAAAAAAAAGTAAGTAAAAAGAAGTCATGCGTTCCTTGTAGCTGGCGAAATTTCAAATGGGATTTGTCTATAGGTACCTACGCAAATTCACCCCTTTTTGGACTGTAAGGGTTGAAATTGCGAACAACCCTTTCTTATGTGGGCAGTATATAGTATAATGAACACTAACCAAATTTCACGTTTATAACTTTTATAGTTTCAATTTTGTGATGATAAATTGTTTACCTCCCCCTTTTTACCCCTTTAGAAGTTGAATTTCGATAAATGCTGAAACACGTCATTGGTTATTTTTGTTGAGAAGCATTCTTGCCAAGTTTCAAGTAAATCAGTGAAGATTTTTTTTTTTTCATACAATCTTCGCCCTCAATTTTAACCCCCTTAGGGGTCTAATTTTGAAAAATCCTTTCTTATCTGAGCACTCTCTCTCTCTCTCTCAGCCTAAAGACGTCCACTGCTGGACAAAGGCCTCCCCCAAGGATTTTATCCATGGGGGGTTTTGCCGTAATCGCCACGCTTGGCAGGCGGGTTGGCGATCGCAGTGTGATGGCATAGTACGCGGAAAGATGCTGCTGCCCATCCTCCGGTGTTTTAAATCCCTTAGTCGCCTCTTACGACACCCACGGGAAGAGATGGGTTGGTGCTATTCTAGGGCCACACCACAGGCCACATCTGAGCACTATGTATTAACATAAAACTTCGGTCCAAATTTCAAGTTTATAGCTTTTATGGTTTAGGCTGGGCGTTGATTTATCAGTCACCCTTGTTCTTTTATATATATAGAAGAAAGATGTCAACGTCCTTGATAAATTTTCTACTAAAATTTAGAAGACTTTCTTATCGAGTGCTTTATATTTTATTGTAGGTACATCAATACAATTAGGATACATTTGTAGACTTTGCGAAGAGACTAGTTCCTGAAATAGATCTCCAAAGAGACCTGTGCTACAGGTGACTAAGCCCCTCCCTTGGACTACATGTTGTAGTTGCTGCTGGTGACTGAGGTATATCTAATTTTAGTTTCTAATATTACTTAATTTTTTTTTTGTTTTTTTCAATAGGTACCTATTTCTGATTATCTTTTTTCATAACACTTGCTCGTATGTGGGTCTTATTAGGTAATTTTAAGCCCAAAATCCCATATGTTACACAAGCATGTCTTTCACTTTACATTATAGCACAAGTGCCGCAATTTTATAACTCAATTAAGTTAAATATTAGAAAAAGACTGAAAATTATGTGTTATCCACATATACACAATTTTATACCAAATAGGTTAAATAACAGCACTTAGTTTTATGTTTAAAAAAAAGCACATTTAACGATTCATACAGACAAACAATGAGCGATTTTCTGATACCCAAATTAAAAAAACAAATAGTCTCAGATGACTTCATAGATGGCGCTTAGTAAAAGGCGAGTCCATATAAAAAGCAAAAATGCGCGGAATTGGCATTTTTAAAAAAAATAAAACCTAATAAAATACATCAAAAAAGTATCAATATGATTTGTGCAGCTGTCAAAATGTTAGGTGGTTTTCTACCTCTGGTTGACAAGAAAAAAGCGCACAATATAGGTACAGCCATTTTACGACTCGGCTTTCATAAAACGCCATCTATTGAGATCACACATCACATTACATTGATTTTTTTTTCTTAATTTGACCTGTCAGAAAATCGCTCAATAAACAAACTCTTGGATTTTTTTACCGAAAAAAACTTGTGCAAAAAAAACATGGCTGTACAACTATACAAACATAATTTCTCTGGTCACGACGATAACGTCACCCCATTATATTTCGCGCTCTTTTTTCTACGATTTGTGGCCATAATACCGAAGGGAATATTGGCTTTCACTGTTTGCTTGCGGCAATGATAAAAGTATTACTTTCTGGATTTCGGGCGACGCGCGACGCGACGTTCAAGTCCAAAGGTTAACCGAAGACGTAATGACCACTGGGTTAATTACACTAATAAAACCTTTAAAGCTTTATAATACTTTGTAATACATTTATTTCAATTGCCAGAAAACAATGCAAAAAATCATACTAAAAGTGTGCATAGCAAAGTAAAAAACCCGGCCAAGTGCGAGTCAAACTCACGCACCGGGGGTTCTATACACGCAAAGCATCTCACATTATAGCTCTAACTATACCAACTAGTTTAAAAAACAAACTTAACTTTGCAGTTCGATCCCTAAGATTCATTCTGCATCGAGCGCAAAAATAAGTTTGTAACACTTTTTTTTAGGCTATCAACAATATATTTACAATTTATTCCGGTATAAGTACTGTTAGGCCTAGTTTTTTGCCAAATTTCATTATTTTCGGTCAACGGGAAGTACCTACCCCATAGGTATTGATTTCCGTCTGAAATCGCAAAATATGCGAAAGTTTACAACATTCACGGTAATATCTGATCGCATTGACGTATAATTTTTTTTGATTATTTTTTTGCTAAAAGAGACTGTGGATCCGAGTATACGAAATAAATTTCAACTTGATACCTTAAAGCGTTGCTGAGAAAAAAAAATTGACAGACAGACGGACAACAAAGTGGTCTTATAAAGGTTCCGTTTTTGCCATTTGAGGTACGGAACACTACAAATAAAAAGTACAAAGTAAGTGAACGAGTGTGCAGACTTGAAAAGAAAGGTGCTAAGCCAATGTTTATATGCATATACCTACCACAGAATTTGAAATATGAACCAAATAGAAGTGCCAAAACGTTATCTGGTCGCCGCCTGACATAAGCCGCATAGACTTGGCATAGACCCTGAAGCTTTTTAGATCACTCACGTACGCACAATTGAATCGAATTTGCGTTCTTAGAATTTTCGTATTGCTAAATAATTATACATAGGGCGCACTGTAAGTTTCCGGAACTCGCCACTTACATAAACAATATTTAAAAAATTATTGCAACATTTGAAAATAGAACTCTTTGGCTGTAGAATGCAGTTTGTTTCATCTGACTGTCTTTTGTTTTTACCTTGTGGCGCCATTTAAAAAAATATGTGTCTGCATCAACATGAATTTAACTCGGGAAAATTTTCGTAGTATGATTTTCTACGATTTTAAGTGTAATTTGACAGCTCAACAGAGCATCGCTCGGCTTGAAACAGCTTTTGGCAATGAAGCACCATGCAAGACAGACATACGGACAACAAAGTGGTCTTATAAAGGTTCCGTTTTTGCCATTTGAGGTACGGAACACTACAAATAAAAAGTACAAAGTAAGTGAACGAGTTTATAGCTGGTTTGCAGAATTCAAGCGTGGTCGTATCAATCTCAGTGACGAATCTCGCGATGGTCGGCCGTCCACCGCTGTGACCAACAAAAACATCAATGCTGTGCGCCGTATGATTGAAACAGACAGGCATGTGACCTATCATGAAATTCGCGCATCCTTAGAAATAGGCATGAGTCAAATACAATTAATCCTACACAAACATTTGGGTGTGAGAAAGCTGTGCTCGCGGTAGATCCCACACAACTTGACCGAGGCTCAAAAAACGGACCGCGTCACTTGGTGCAGTGCCATGCTTACCAGATTCAACGAAGGTGCGTCAAATTTGGTGTGGGACATAGTAACAGGTGACGAAACATGGATTTATTGCTACGATCCCAAAACAAAGCAGCAATCGAGCGTATGGGTCTTTCAAGATGAGCCGAAACCAAAATGTAGAACTCATGAGTCATCCTGCATACAGTCCCGACCTGGCACCTTGTGACTTTTTTCTGTCCCCAAAAAATTAAGAACCAATTACGCGGTCAACGATTTTCATCACCAGAAGAGGCTGTCGAAGAGTATGAAAAACACGTTTCAGAGGTCACCACAGAGGAGTGGCACAAAAGTTTTCAAAACTGGTTTCATCGAATGAAAAAGTGCATAGACGCCAAGGGAGATTATTTTGAAGTACAATAAATTAATTTTGTACCTTTAATAGTATTTTTTCATATTCATTCCGGAAACTTATAGTGCGCCCGTAATACGAAAATTACCTCACTAAAATAAGTGTACATAGGTATACGTGTACGACAAATATTTAGCCAAAAATATTATTTTATAAGAGACAAAAAATAACTTTTCTAAAGCAGCAGACACACATTTACATAATTATTATACATAACGTCAAACGAAACATCTGTGTACATACAATTTATTCAATAACTAATCATAATATCAACTTTAGCGCCATTAGCTAACCTTCAAATTCTTTAAACCGGTAACCACAAGTTTAAAGTAAACTTAAATAGTTATTTATGCAACTGTTGTTATAATTGCGGGTATTTAAACCCGAAAGTTGTCACTAAGACACACGTGATAATAGTGTCACGTGCATGAATGTACACTTGCGTACAATATTTTATCTACACTTATGCCCAAATGTCCAAACCATAGGGTACACTTTTAGGCGCATCAAATTAGCTTAACCCGGACATAATTCTATAACTGTAATTTTCTTTTTCTATATCATTAAGCATTGTTATTTATTATGTTATTAAGAAAAATTAAACATTTTTGAAATGCGCGTCAATGCAAAAAAATAATAACTTAATTCCAAGTAAGTTTAATTTCATATCTACAGCATTATAAATAACTCTGTCGAAATATTTATCTTATATTATATATCTTGCATTCTATTTATATAAATCAAAATTAAACTAATTAGTCATCCGGTACTACCATTAATCAAGAAGGTTCACAAAATTCCAGATTTTTTGGTTTATCTAACTAGATATAATAGATAACTGCAGTTTTACAACTTATTCAGGACAATGTTTTATTTTATTAAACAAAATAAAAAAATTAAACAGATTCACTTTACAGATTTTTGTAAGAAAAATATTCGTAATTTTGGGAAAAACCAAAATATGTAACTATTTGAAAAATGTTTAATTTAAGCTTTGAACATAATACTTTTACCATGGAAATCAAATTAAACAATTATTGTTTACAGATATTCATTTTCACATATGTTTTTTCAGTCACATTTTAATATAGACGTTATTCCTTGGGCCATAAAGCCGTAATTGGTTTATTTGCATGCATATACTGTCGAGATGCGACGCGACTAGCTAGACGCACAACTTGCCCGCCACTTAGTTACGCGGACATATTTTATACCTAATAAAATTATAACTAGTTACGTTTATAAATATAAGCAAAGCATATTACATCGATAATAAATCTATCGTAAGGCTCATAAATGATATGCCCGTATTTATTATAATATGTTTGCTATATCACTGTGTAAAATATTTTTATTTCTTATACTACACAGTCCTTATTGAACCCACATTACGCTCTCTGCATAACTAAATACATAAACGCGACACTAAACTGTATAATTTTGGTGAGTGCTACAGTCTATGTATGTACCACAGACCACTTGCGAAGCCGGGGCGGACCGCTAGTAAAAAAATATTTATTTTTATGCAAGTAACAAACAATAATAGGCGTGAAGAATGGGTCAAAAAACGAAATTCTGTTTAGTCCGTCAATTAGATATTCATACTTCATACTATAATACTAATATATTGCAAAAGTTACGATGTTTGTATGTCTGTGAGTTTGTTTCTCAATCACGCAACATCTACTGGATGGATTTCGATGAAATTTGGTACAGATATAGATTATGATCTGGAATGCACATAGGCTACTTTTTATACCGAAAAATACGGTCCCCGTTGGCCTGGATACGGGTTTCAGTAACGCTATCTATTCTTAAAGAAATGTGGCACTAGATGGCGCTTAAAATAATAAATGGTTAAAAGGACTTACCTAAGTAATTTTCAACCAAAATTATACGAAATATTACATCCGAAGAGATTTAATACCAAGTAGTACGTGTTTTTTCATGTACTCCGTCCACATAATACAATGCATATATTCTATAAATAAATAAGGACAAAAACGAACTTTTTCGGTCATCATACATTCACTCATTAATACAGTTCCTTCGTTCACCGACCTTTAGCTAATGTCATTATTTTTAGAGCTGCTGTTTGCATTCTGCAACCCTGGGCACAAAAGACATGGTAGCAGAGTTCTACGAGCGAGCATGTCAAACGGGATGGGTGGGAGATTAAATCTCTTCGGATGTAACATTTCGTATAATTTTGGTTGAAATTCACTTTGGTAAGTTCTTTTAACCATAAATTATACTTTAATATTACATCCTCGAGATTTAATACCAAGTAGATGCTTAGCGTAGATATGTTGCAGAATGATAGAAACTGGTTATTCAAAGAAAATTTTCTATTTTGGAACGGCAAAATAAATAGTAAACAGCCATACAGCACAAGTCTGATTTTTTATTTTTATTTGAATGAGTAATTTTTTAATTTTTTTTTTGAGTAATTTTGGCTTTGGATATGGTTCTCTTTTCATTAGCATAATATCTTTGGGCCTAGTATAACTTCCCAATCAAAATATGTATTCCTATTCTGGCATTACTGCCTCAAGCAGGGGAACACTGTTGACAGCCCAGTACATCACCCTTCCTCCCGCTTCGTCTCTTCTCCATCGATCTGTTGAAACGTCGCGTCCGACGACGCAACGCATTGATGGGGCAGGTCACAACAAAATATATGAAAAACGTCGCAACGTCGACGCTGCGACGACGCTGTCACGACGCAACGCAACGCAACAGAGCAATGGGGCTTCGCCCTAAGCCGATACAAATTATTATAATAATTTAACAAATAGACTACCTATGGCCAGCTTGGCCTCTCAGCAAAGATTAAAGCGGTTTTAAAAAATTTTGGTAAAAATGTACAGGGCCTAGCAGAGACCCAAAGAAAGTAGTTAAATTCGTATAATTGATTGAATTTGAATCTTAGGCTTATAAGTGAAAGGTCACCAGAAAGTTTATTAGTCGGCATACGGTACATATTTTTCCATTTTAAAATGAAGACAATTGATGGATTCATTTAACTTTCATTAATTTAAGATAAATCAAAAGCTCCTTAATTTTTAGTGTTAAAAATTCTGGAGAAAGGAATTGATCTGGTAACTCATGGTAGGGTGGCATGGCACCGAGATTACAAGTTAATAAGGCGTTAAACATTTTATTTTCAGGAAAAAACGATTTTTGGTTCAGTAGTCTAGAACACACATTGACATAGAACAGCAATACTGGATTGTCGATAATTGTTCGCCAGTTATTATAATAGTACTGAATATGACCAGCGTGTGGTACCTGAATTGGCGCCGGTGAGCACGCGACTTGTTGATGCGTGCAGGCGCGTGCAGTCGAGCTCCTCTTTGCTGGCAACGCTGCACTGCTACAGACACTGGCGTGTTGGCTGCTCGAAGCTACTCGTACCTTTGTGTACGTCGTGTTGGAGGAAGGCGTGTATTTTCTCAACTACATTGGTGGTTTTTTTAGAAATTTAGGTGCGGGCTGCTTATTTTGTTGATTGGATTCATATGTCAATTTCTTAAGACATTTTCATATTTCATATCATGATATGAGCATACAGCAACAACGAACATCAACATGACTTGGCGATATTTGGGTTTAAGTTGATAAATGATATAGGAAAAACAAAACAAAGATCTCAGTGGTTTTTGAAACGCAACATATTGTCAAAATATGTAATTTTGTAATTTGTAATAATAATACGATATAATTAAATAAAAATTTGCACGAATTTAGATGGATTCTAAATATTGTATCATTGAAAAATGTTTATGTTTATTGTTAATCACTGGTGGTCCAGTGATTAACAATAAATACAACTTTTATTTCTTATTGTAGGTCAAGAAGACTTATCTTAATTTGATTCTATCAATTCTTTTGTCAACTTATGAGTAATCAAGCAATGTCTGAACCTAATAAATTGGCCTTGAGCACTTTCTTACCTCTTATCCCGATTACTCGCAGCCACTGACAAAACAGCGATTACTTCTCCAGCAGGATCTTTCCCCAGCATTCAGAGACCTGTCCAAATAGTTATATTATTTTATCCAGTACGGCCGCTAAGGGCTTTCAATTTTCATCGATGTCGATTCCAAGTCTTGTACTGGATCCAATCGGAACTGGCGGCTCCGAATCTCGTACTATTCCTGGATAATCGTACTACTACGTTAGGAAAGTAATAGATTATCCCTGTATAATATCTCGTATTACCACTTTAGGGAAGTAATAATTTGGTTCTGGATGATATCTCGTAGTAACTCGTACTAATCCAGGATAATATTTCGTATTACCACTTTAGGAAAAGTAATAATGTTGTTCCTGGATAATATCTCGTATTACCACTTTAGGAACATAAAATCCCCGGATAATATCTCGTATTACCACTGTGGGGAAGTAATAGTTTGGTCCTGGATAATGTCTCGTAGCATCTCGTACTATCCCTGGATAATATCGCGTATTACCACGTTAGGGAAAGTAATAGCTTGGTCCTGGATAATATTTTGTATTATCTCGTACTATACCTGGATAATATCTCGTTTTATCACGTATCATTTTTGTACCCTAATGCTTTTTGCATTAGTCCTTGTTGCATTTTGTACTGATGACGTTAGGAAAGAAATAGTTTATTCCTGGACAATATCTCGTATAACCACATTAAGATGGCAGAAAAAACATGATTTTTATTTTCTTAGATTATTGATAACAATTGTCAGACCACGCTTCCAAGCGTATTATGTAATTTTAATACTTCTTCAATAAGTAAATTTAAAAATACCTATTGCGAGGGTAGGTTGGCTAATATTGTCGTCTTCATATCGTTTGGAACGATTCAAATTTTCCTCCAAGCAGCATAGTTTACGGCGCGGTGAATTGATACCATAATACATATTTTCTTTATGTTTTCTCTTCTTTTCCGCGTGTTAAGTAACTTATTAAGAAAGAAAGAAAGAAAGAAAGAAAGAAATCATTTATTTGTTAAACATAGGTACATGCACTTGGTAGATAAAATAAAAATTTTGAACCACTATGTTTTGCCGTTACGATACAGCATACAAATATATAGGTAATAATTTAATTAATTCAGACATGTCAAATTAAATCATATTTAAATAAAAGTTGTCATAACAATCATAGTAGGAATCATATATAAATTAAAATAAATGAAAAGTTAATCAAATAATTATAAAACAAATGTCAAAAAAATAATAATTAAAATGTGTCATTTAAAAAGTCATTAATACAGTAATAACATTTTTTAACTAGAAACGAGTATAACTTTTGATTAAACATTTTCAAATTCAGCATCTTATATTCATTAGGCAGTTTATTATATATCTTAGGAGCCATTCCAATAACACTTTTGCGAACTTGCGCTAAATTGCATTTGAGTGTCACAACATTATATAAATATTGTGGTCGCAATTTGTTCCTTCTACGTGAATCTGACAACATCGGAAATAATTTAGGGTTAGGTACTCTTTACAAAAACAGCCATTTCATAAATGTATAGAGAAGGGACAGTTAGTATATTTAGGGTCTTAAAGTATTCAACATAGCTATCCCTAGTTTTAAGTCCACATATTGCTCGTAAGCACCTTTTTTGAGCTTTAAATATGACTTCTCTTTCAGTAGTATTACCCCAGAATATTATGCCGTAACGTAATATAGATGCTACAAGACCGTGGTAGGCAGTCATTACAGTGTTACGATTGACAGTTTTACGTAAGTTATATAACGCATACGCAATTTTATTTAATTTTTTGACTAACTCTTCTGGAATGAGGCCTCCATGAAAGATTGTTATCAATTTTTAGTCCTAAAAATTTTGTCTGATCTACAGTATCTATATATCTGTATCTTGATAATGAATATTCATGTAAGGTAGCTTTTTATTGTAAAAGTGCATAACGTTTGTTTTTGTCAAATTTATTGTTAGATTATTATTCTCAAACCAATTAATTAAACTAGATAGATAGAAAAAAAAAATAAATAATTTGAACGAGAGTATGTGTTACGGTGCGCACACGAAACACACATTAGCTAACGGCCGGTGAACGAAGGAACTGTATTATTGAGTGAATGTATGATGACCAAAAAAGTTCATTTTTGTTCTTATTTATTTATAGAATATATGCTTTGTATTATATGGACGGAGTACATGGAAAAACACGTACTACTTGGTATTAAATCTCGAGGATGTAATCAAAGAGTATATAATCACTACGTTTTAGATGTAATATTAAAGTATAATTATGCATTATTTTTTCTAACATCAACCTGCAAGATTGAAAAGATACTAACTTACTTAAAATATACTTTTTGCCGCGGGCAAAGCCGCGGGTAACAGCTAGTGCAAAAATAAAACGTGTTTAAGTTTGAGAGTGGGAATAAAAACGTCACGAGTATGCATAAGACGCAACTAGACGTGACGTCATGCGTCTTTTTAACTTATTATATCTCTGTCATTTTAAGAGTATATAAAAAAACAGAAAATATGTATCTAATATTTTAAAATAGGTAATCTATCTGATGGACAAAGAATCAAAAATCATTCGTCATCCCTAATTAGGTCTGAAAACAAATAAAACTCCTTACTCCTTGGAAATGTATATTTATATAACATTTTCTTAAAATCGATGTTCCGTTTTCAACGTAAACTTCGTTTACTTTTCAATTCGAATTTCGCGCGCGTTATCGACGCACTTGTCAATCATCATGATTCGTCGTGCTGCAGGCGATTTAGCCAATGGAGCGCCCGGATTACCGCCGGCGCATGTACTATCCTACCGGCGTCTTGGAATACAGCGCCATAGGCTGGTGGCAGAACCAGTAAACGATTCTGAGTCTGGACGTTGAATCGAAGGCGCGCGCGCACCAAACATTACATCTTTTTTACTCAATTATCCTAATCAAACTTCAAGTGCTCAACAGTTTTTTTGGAACTTTATAATCGTGTGTGGCTGGCCGGCCAGGTGTCTAAAGGAAGAACTATTCGTGAGGAATCGTGCTCGAAGCCTGCCTACATGGTAAGTGATCAGTGCATTGTTTCTATTGTCTAAATCGTCTGTAACGCATATTAACGGCGAATGCTCCCAGCATTCGATCCAATGTGGTGATTGACAGTGTACAAGTGCTATTTATCGAGTCAATTTAGCCACATTTTTTGGTGCCGAAACCCGGGAACTTTGGATACCTACCTTCAGTCTGCCGCCAAATACCAATTCGATTTAGTAATTGCTACTTCATTTACCGTATTCCACGCTTATTATACTTACTAGTACAGCTAAAACGAATAAACATAACATTTTGTTTCAATTACTAATCGGAAAACAAGTCTTTGTTCCATTTTGTTTTGTTGAGTACCTTACCTACCGATTATCGATTTAAGATGGCTTCCATCAGTTTCTAGAATATTTGTTGAAAATAAATTCTTTTGTCGTTTTATACTTATTAGCATAAAATTATCTACCGTTTTACCGTTCGCAATAATACAATATTGCAAATCCACCTTCTCATAATTTTATGTTGATAGTTCGTTATAACTCGACTACTTTTTTCCAACCGTTCAACGTTTCCTCTTGATATTTATTTATCGAAAATTTATTTCGTTTCAAATTACGAAATATTTTTTATCGTGACGTTGTATCGTTTATCGTATCATATTTTCAACGAATTTTGGTGCGTTCACATTTTCATTATTACCGTTTTAGGTTAAAAATCATAGTTTTTTGTTTTTACAAAAAAACTGATTTTTATTTTTTTATTTACCGTACATTAACGAATATCGCAAACCGTTTTTAGTGTTCCTAACGCTCATTTAATTCATCCTTATCAATTTAATTTATTTCAATTTAAAACTCAGGTGACCGAGGTGACAATATTACCTGTTGTCGTGTAATACCGCCCCAGTGATTCTCGTCGATTCTTGTGAACGCGGTCTCGCTGAAGACGTTCGCAACTAAACTTTTTTATCGAATCCGAATATTTGTTGCAATCAGTTTTTATTGTTTTGATATTAATTATGTCTTCATTATCAAGGCGTAAATCTAAACCTACTATTAAAAAAGGGTATCGAAAATACGTACACTATTAATAATTTGCCCAGTTTGCGACGTAAACGAACTATAGCATATAATCGCTTAACGAAGGCTTTGGAAGTAGGTACCTTAGCCAATACCGATGAATCACAAGTAGGGTTATTTCTTTCATATTGTCATGAAATAAAAACGACTGCTGATAGTTTTCATGACTCCCATTTTATTATTTTGGACCTTCTTAAGGATGATGCCGATGAGGAGGACGATGAACTTCAGGATCGATTTGACGAATTGTATTTTCAAGTGTTGGCAATTCAACGAAAATTTGAACAACGTTCATCTCAACAAGCTGACACTTCGAAACATAATTCATTGACCGGTTCGCACAGTGGAAATATGCGGTTACCAAAAATTTCGTTGCCAACTTTTTCCGGTGCTATCAAGGAATGGCCTGAGTTCATTGCAACTTATAACGCGTTGATACATGATTCTACCTCCTTATGTAATATTGAGAAATTTCACTATCTCGTGTCAGTTTTAAGTGGTGATGCTTTATCGTTCATTAGAACTTTTCCTGTTGCAAGTGAACATTATTTAAGTGCGTACGAGGCTCTCAAGTCCCGTTATGAAGATAAACGCGAATTAGCGTTTACGTGCTGGCGTGATATCTTGGACGTTAGTTTAAAGACTTTCGAATGCTCAAGATTTTCGACGCGCCTTAGACACGATCGATGAGAACTTAACAATTTTAAAAACTTTAAAATTACCTACCGATAAATGGGATTTTGTTCTTTGTTATAATGTTCTGGCCAAACTCGATACCAAATTAAGACGCGAGTTTGAGGAAAAACATACCGATATTGAGCTTCCACAGTATAATCATTTAAGGGCATTCTTACACTCTAAAGGTGAAGCATTAATTCGCGACACGCACTTTTCGACTGTTACCAATAAAACCGCTAACGTTTCAAAGGACACACCGGGAACTTCACAGAAGTTCAAGCGACATAACGTCACGCATTCGCTTGTCGCTCCCACCGTCACTACTCATAAAAATGTTGGTGATAAACAACAAGCGAAACCTGCTCATAATTCGAGCACTCCGATTCGTAAATGTGCCTACTGTCGTAATGAACATCACATCTCGGCCTGTAGTGATTTTTTGGCAAAATCAATAGATGAGCGCATGGCTGTGGCCACTGAAAAGAAATGGTGCTACAATTGTCTTAACGCATCCCATTCAGTGCGAGAGTGCACATCAATGTTTTCATGTCGACAATGTAGACGTAAACACCACACTTTGCTACATAAGGAGCCGGCGGCAAGCTCGGCGACCTTAGTGGCTAAGGATTCGTTAACTCAGTCTGATCCAACCGTAACCACAACCGTGTTACTGGCAACAGCTCTCGTCCAGATTCGTGATGCTTCTGGTGAATTTCATACATTTCGCGCGTTATTTGACACCGGCAGTCAAAACAATTTTCTCACGGCTCACGCCGCTCAACGATTAAATCTAAAACCTATAACTGGTAATATCAACGTTTATGGGTTAGGGGGCAGCCCTGCCTCAGTCAGTGGCTTTGTTACATGCGACATTGGCACCAACTGTAACGTAAAGTTTCGTCTGGGAATGCTCGTCATACCGAGCATTTGCGGAGATCAACCGATAGCAAGGCTAAATACGAAAGGATGGGAGGAGGTCAAAACACTACCGCTAGCTGATCCTGGTTTTGACATCCCTGGTCCAATCGACGTCTTGTTAGGTGCCGACGTCTTTGCTGAGTCACTTCTCGAACAACGTCTGAAGGGTAACGCCTCTCAACCGCGAGCTTTCAACTCAGTCTTCGGCTGGCTTCTTCTTGGGAAGTCCAGACTCGCATCGTCCAGTCTACTAGGAGTAGCCCCTTCTACCGTAGACGATAGTTTAAACAAAATTGTTCAACGTTTCTGGGAAATCGATAACGTTCCACAATCTTCCCGATTGACCCCAGAGGAGCAACGCTGTGGGGATAGTTTTCTCGGTAATCACTGCCGTGACGAGACAGGTAGATATGTAGTTTGTCTCCCCTTCAAGGACGACGAGGAGCCAGTCTTTGAAGGTTCTCGAGAGATAGCCTTACGACGCTTTCATGCCATTGAAGGGCGTCTGTATCGCGATCACAATTTAAACCAACAATACGTGGAGTTCATGACTGACTGTATCGACAGTGGTCGCATGACTCTGGTGCCTGCCAAGCGAATGGGTCAAGGCAGGTATTATGTGCCGCACCATTGTGTGCTACGTCCCGACGGCGCTGCAACGAAGCTTCGCGTTGTATTCGACGCCTCGGCTAAAGATGCAACTTCCAAATCGCTAAACGACTCGCTGCTGACGGGACCGAAGCTACAATCAAATATCGTAGAGATCCTTCTTCATTTCCGTGAGCACGCAATTGTCTTCATGGCAGACGTGCGCCAAATGTACCGTCAAATCAACCTAGCTCCTCAACATCGTGATTATCAACGTATTCTCTGGCGAGCTCACCCAGATGAGCCTCTTCAAGAGTACGTATTAAATACCGTAACGTACGGAGTGTCTTCCGCTCCATTCCTGGCGTGCCGCTCTATTCAGCAACTGGCCAACGATGAGGGTCACAAGTACCCAAAGGCCAAAACCGTTTTAACTTCCGACATATACGTTGATGACGTCATATCCGGAAGCTCATCGCTGAAGGACGCCAGAGAAATCAAAACTCAACTCATCGCTCTTTTCGGTCTTGGCTCGTTTGAGCTCCGAAAATGGGTGAGTAACCGACCCGAGCTACTTAGCGATCTTCCCGCGGAGGCGTGTCTTTCAGAAGCAATCACTTTTACCGAAACTGAAGACACAACTATCAAGGTTCTGGGCCTTAAGTGGGAGCCTGCTTCGGATTCGTTCGTCTTTACCGTTAATCCATCTAATCAACCGTGCACCAAGCGAACGATTTTGAGTGAGGTTGCCAGAATTTTCGATCCTCTGGGTTTTCTATCTCCTTTAACAATTCAAGCTAAATGCTTTATTCAAAAGCTTTGGATTCTAGGTCTTTCATGGGACGATAAGCCCCCACCGGAAATTATCTCTCTATGGGAAAAGTTCTCCGAACAGCTTCCTCAAGTTAGGAATCTTAAGATTCCACGTAAATACGCTACCGATAGCGCTCAATCATATCAACTGCATGGATTTTGTGACAGCTCCGAAGCAGCATATGGCGCCGTTATATACCTGCGCGTTACCGAGTCTGACGGCTCCGTTCGCGTCTTTCTCGTTTGTGCTAAGGCTCGTGTAGCTCCTTTGCAACGTCAATCGTTACCTCGCCTAGAGCTGTGTGGTGCACTTTTGCTCGCAGACCTTATCAAATTTGTCAAGGGCACGCTGCGGATTCCTGTTCATGACACTTATGTGTGGTGTGACTCCACCGTTACCTTGTCCTGGTTGCGAGCTCCTTCTTCTCGCTGGGTGACATTCGTTGCAAACCGCGTAAGTCACATTCAAGATATCGTGCCGACCGAGTGCTGGAGGCACGTACCATCTGTCACAAATCCTGCAGATGTTTGTTCGCGTGGGCAATTGCCTCACGAGTTGCTGAACAATGCCCTATGGTGGGCGGGCCCAGAGTGGTTGTCTCAACCACAGTCTGAGTGGCCAATCGATACATCGAGAAATCGTTCAAACGACGACAATGCGGTGCTCTCTGAGCAGCGTCGCACCACAGTTCTCGTTTCGGATCAAATCGAAAGCGTAAACCAAACGTCTATAATTGATCGACTATTCGAAAAATATTCTTCTTTAGATAAAATCTGTCGCATTATCGCTTACGTTCGCAGGTTTTGTAATAACATGCGTAACACTGTTCCGCGATCAGATAATCTTTTCGTAACGGACGCTGAGCGTCATCGTGCGTTACTAATTATCGTCAAACATTTCCAACATCGTTGTTTTTTGGATGTCATATCCAAATTACAATCAAAGATACAGTTACCTCGCAGTTTTCGTAAACTAAACCCGTTTTTGGACGAGCAGGGTATACTCAGAGTAGGCGGGCGCCTATCGCGCTCCGATCTTGACTTCGAACAGAAGTATCCCGCATTATTGCCCAAAAAGAGTGTTCTTACATCCGCTGTAATCGAATCTATTCATCGAAACAATTTTCATCCCGGTCTGAACACAACCAACTATCTGATCTTACAACAGTTTTGGATACTTGCGGCAAAGCATGCTGTACGTCATCATCTTTCAAGATGCATAAGATGCTACCGTCTTAAACCGAAACCTTTGCAACCCTTTATGAGCGACCTTCCGGCCTTTCGTGTCAATCAGGCAAAACCTTTCTCTGTCGTAGGTGTCGATCTAGGAGGGCCTTTTCGAATTAAGCTCGGGCTTCATCGTGGTGCTAAAATCGATAAAGCGTACTTGTGTTTATTCGTATGCTTGAGTACAAAAGCAGTGCACCTTGAGGTGGTTTCTACTTTATCGACTGACGGCTTCATCGCGGCATTGCGTCGCTTCGTTTCTCGTCGTGGCCGCTGCAATGTTATTCACTCTGACTGCGGTACGAATTTCGTTGGTGCAAGTTCACAACTAGCGTCATGTATCGAACAAGCCTCTCATGCGGAAAAAATAGATTTTAAACGTAACGTACCTTCTGCTCCCCACTTTGGAGGGTGTGGGAAATCCAAATCAAAGCCGCAAAGAGTCATTTGTACCGTATTGTTGGCGATCAGGTCTTAACGTTTGAAGAGCTTACCACACTCTTCGCTCAGATCGAATCAATTTTAAATTCGCGGCCTTTGTGTCCATTGAGCTCGGATCCCAACGATTTGAACGTTCTTACGCCCGGTCATTTTTTAACGCTGGAACCTCTTACAGCAGTTTCTGACTTCGACTACAAGGACGTAAAAATCAATCGACTAAATCGATGGCAACTTATCCAATCTTTTCAACAACAATTTTGGAAACGCTGGAAAAATGAATATTTACATGGGTTAACTCAGCGAGCAAAATGGACCACGGACTCAACACCGTTAATTGTAAACTCAATCGTACTTATAAAAGAGGACAATCGGCCTCCTCTTCAATGGGCATTAGGACGAGTTGTTTCCTTGCATCCTGGCCCTGATGGGGTAGTTCGAGTCGCAACCGTTAGAACGGCCAGGGATCACTCGCTTAAGAGACCTTTGGTCAAACTATGTCCTCTACCCTCCGTATAATCGTTTCAACTTATCATTTGTTAGCTTTTAAGTTTAGAATAATAACTTAAACATATTTATCGTTAATTACCGTTTCTTATTCTTACTCTGGGAAAATCCTATTGGTATTTTGGTGGGCGGAATGTTCCGTTTTCAACGTAAACTTCGTTTACTTTTCAATTCGAATTTCGCGCGCGTTATCGACGCACTTGTCAATCATCATGATTCGTCGTGCTGCAGGCGATTTAGCCAATGGAGCGCCCGGATTACCGCCGGCGCATGTACTATCCTACCGGCGTCTTGGAATACAGCGCCATAGGCTGGTGGCAGAACCAGTAAACGATTCTGAGTCTGGACGTTGAATCGAAGGCGCGCGCGCACCAAACATTACATCTTTTTTACTCAATTATCCTAATCAAACTTCAAGTGCTCAACAGTTTTTTTGGAACTTTATAATCGTGTGTGGCTGGCCGGCCAGGTGTCTAAAGGAAGAACTATTCGTGAGGAATCGTGCTCGAAGCCTGCCTACATGGTAAGTGATCAGTGCATTGTTTCTATTGTCTAAATCGTCTGTAACGCATATTAACGGCGAATGCTCCCAGCATTCGATCCAATGTGGTGATTGACAGTGTACAAGTGCTATTTATCGAGTCAATTTAGCCACAGAGTATACATTTTAGGAAAGCAATGTTAAATAAGACGTGGACATGGTATAATAACAACGAACTAATATACCATAGAACTCTAACAACGCCAAAAAAATGGTTCCACGAAATAGGAACCTAGGTGGGCGGGCGTAAAATAGAAACCTCACTTCGCCTCAGTTCGCCGTGACGCAGCAGTTCAACGGTTGTAGGTACTTGCACCTATCGCATAAGTGTCAATTGTACGTATCATCGAGTAATTTCGCAAGTTTAATTAGCAAAAATAGGCCATCATGTATCATAAAGTGGTGTAGAAATCACACAGATATGAAGAACAGCGGAATTACCTTTCTTTCCTTTGCCGAGAATACGTATATTAATTCTGTGCCGAGTCTTCAAACGCCAAGCCGCTGGGCCGTTTGTTTGAGCGGTAGCCGGCTGCCGCGGTGTGTTGACCCCGCCCCGTGACCTTGACGCGCCCAATCGTGTACTAGCTTTTTCTATGAGAATGTGTGAGTGCCTTGTTGTATTTTTTTTCAATCATTTATTTATTTGTAAAACATAGGTAAAATACATTAGTTGTTATTTGGGTATTAGAACCACTATGTTTTGCCTCCATTTAGGCGTACAAATATAAGTTTACATTTCCTTAAATTAAGCATACATTAAATTTGTCAAATGAATATAACAATGAATATGAAATTGAATAATAGTATGTCTGTATGTAATGTATAAAATAGTGTCAAATATAAACATGGTTTCTATAATTTATCATTTAAAAATTCAGTCACAGAGTAATATGCCTTATTAATCAAAATAGATACAAATTGTTTCTTAAATTCCTTAATATTACAATCCATAAGATGACGAGGCAAATTGTTATAAATTCTTGCGGCCATACAGATAAGGCTATCACTTTTAAGTTTCGTTTTCGATATTGGCATTCGTATTTTATGACCATAGCGTTGGGAACGTTGACTATTTATATTTAATAATTTTGGAAAAAGGTGTTGATTGCATTTTACAAATAGAGCTGTTTCATATATGTATAGTGAGGGAACTGTTAATATTTTTAATTCTTGAAAATATTTCTTACAACTTACTGTTTTTTTTAGATTTTTAATAGCTCTTATGCACTTCTTTTGAGCTTTAAAAACTTTTGATTTATTTACAGAATTTCCCCAAAAGATAATACCATATCGTAATATAGATGAGACATATCCATTAAAAGCCATTAATACAGTGTTAAAATTAGCAATTTTTGACAAATTTTTCAATGCGAAAATGAAGCTATTAATGCGCTTGCACAAGTCGATTGTGTGTAGTTTCCAGTTCATTTGGTAATCAATATGTAAACCCAGGAATTTCGTCGATATCGTCGGTTCAATAGATTCATCATTATATAGAACTTTTATTTGAGGCAATTTAGTATACTGTCTGAAATGAATAATTTTAGTTTTGTCAATATTGATAATTAGATTATTTTTATTAAGCCATTCGATTACTTTCGATAATGTCATATTAATTTCATTTTCATAAATCGTCATATTTTGTTTATAATTAATTATAAAGGTACAGTCGTCCGCAAACAATGTCATAGGATATTCAATATAATTGGGAAGGTCATTGATGTAGATAAGAAATAATAGTGGTCCTAGTATTGTCCCTTGAGGGACACCATATTCTACATTCCTGGTATCAGATAGGTATTCTGTTTCCATTTTAGTTTTAGGGCATGTCTTTCTCACTAATGTTTGTTGTTTTCTGTTACTCAGATACGATTTTATCAGGTTAAGTGCGCATCCTCTAATTCCATAATGATATAGCTTACGTAGCAGTGTTTTGTGGTGGACGTAATCAAATGCTTTGGACATGTCCATGAAGACAGAACATACGTGTTGTCTCCTATCCACATATTCTATGACTATTTTGTATAGATCGAATATAGCTCTATTAGTCGATCTATTTTTTCTAAACCCATATTGTTCAGGAGCAAAGATATTATATTTTTCAAAAAAAGTGTAAAATGCTTTATAGATTACCTTTTCGGAAAACTTTTGAGAGTATTGGTATTAATGCTATTGGTCTGTAATTTTTTGGATCAGATTTATCGCCTTTTTGATAAGTGGGTTTGATTATAGATAATTTAAGAGCATCTGGGAAAACACCTTGACTTAAAGATAGATTGATTATATGGGTAAGAGGAGGAGCAAGATAAGCCGCACAGGTTTTTAATGTTATAGTATTTACCTCATCATAGCCCACACTATATGTATTTTTTAAGGACAGAATATGAAGATAAACTTCTTCATTGGAAGTAGGTGGTAAGAAAATTGAATTCGGACTACTTTGGTCGAGTTTATAGTTAGTATTGTTATTTCTATCCACTTTTATTTTAGATGTATTATTAATATGATCTATGAAATAGTTATTGAATGTATTTGCAATGTCTATAGGGTTAGTGTATACGTTATTATTATTTTTAATTTTGTCAATTGTACTGTTTGGTCTTTTTTTATTTTTATTAATGATATTCCAAGTTGCCTTTGATTTGTTTTTTGATGTAGAAATGTTGTGGTTATTTTGTGATTTTTGAGTCAATTCAATAACCTTTTTAAAGCGTTTGGTGTAATTTTTTAGAATTTGTTTATTTAATTTTGTAGGATTTTGTCTATATCGCCAAACCATTTTCCTTTTATTTTTACTGCATAGCTTTATACCTTTAGATATCCATTTTTGTTTCTTTCTAGTTCTGATCTTCGTTATTTTATATGGAAAGCAGAGGTCATAGAATAGTCGAATGGTATCATAAAATTTATTGTATGCTTCATTCACGTCATTAAGGGTATAAATTTCAGAAAAACTTAAACTACTTATGGCCTTGTAGAATTTACGCAAATTTTCTTTACAGAAGTCTCTTTTTCTTACTTTAAATGAAGAAAGTTGGCATTTTGAATTACCAGGGCAATGTAATATTTGCGCTGTGTGATCAGACAAACCAAAGTCCAAAACTTTAGTTTTTGTATTTTTTAAAATTTACAGCAAAGTTATCTAAACATTTTTGACTAACTGGTCTTGTAGGTTCCTTAATTTGTAGCTTGAGATTATAATTTAAAAGTAAATCTTCGAATTCAATACATTTATTGGTTCTAATAAGATTGTTAATATTGAAATCTCCACATAGGATAATGTTTTTATTATTATTTTTGCTTATATGACCTAATAACTGATTTAACTTTTCAAAAAATATATTTGTATCATATTTTGGCGGTCTGTAAATACATACAATAATTAAACTATACTCAGTTAGTTCAATTGCAGAACATTCAATGACCGACTTAATAGAGAACTTTGCTACATCTATTGTCTTATATTCATAGCCCTCACGAACAAGTATGCACGAGCCACCTCTTTTATAGTCTCTAGAATAATTCGCTGCAACTCTATAATTGCATATTTGAAGACGATCCATTTCTTCATTAAGTAAAAAGTGTTCCGTAATACAGATAATATCGATGTCACATTTTTTTGTGTATAATTCATTAATATGTACCATAAGGGGGTCTATTTTAGCTGTCAAGCCACAAATATTCTGATGAATTATATTTATTCCATTAGTGACGAAAAAAATTAGATGTGTTTGAGTTGTCATTTTCAATCGTGTCATTTTGATTTTCATTTGTCTCCATGTTAATAGATGAATTCCATTCTGTAGCATAGTTTAACGTTGCATTGTTTATTATTCCAAGTATGCTTTTAATTATGCATTGCATACCGATGCTATTTATCTTTCCTGTATTTTGTGAAAACATGTCATATGTCAAAGGAGAATTAGTGTCAAAAAAATAAGCATAATTGTATGTTTGTATGTCAAGATTGAGCAAGCTAATAAACATTTCGACTCTGCAATTATATATAACTGCTCCACATATATAAGTAGGGACTGCTATTATTACATTTGTCTTCTGAAGCTTCAAGCAAGTTTCTCTTATTTTATACACCAGTTGAATATAGTCCTTTGTTTCATAGAAATCGTTTTTCGCCAATCATTATGACACAGTAGTCGTTCTTATTGAAGTTGATTGCTTTCTTTTCTACATCTTCTTAATAATTCTTCTATGCCCATGCCATGCTTAATATAGTGACAGTAATTATGATTGTAAGTATTGTACGACTCCACTAATTCTGTGATATTATGTCTATTTGATGTGCTTAGTATACATATATTATTTTTTGATGATATTGAGACTTGTTCACTATTTGTAATTGGATGACATACTACATTTTGTATTGATCTCGAGTCACTCTCAGTGTTGAGGCTGTTTTCCAATGAAGATGAAGTATTGCGCTTACGTTTCTTTCTTTTTCTAGTAGAGATCTTTACGTTTTGTGTACTATCGTTTTGATTCAAATTATCGATGATTGCTTGTTGTTCAGAAATTGTTTTTTTAAGTTGGCTATTTTCTAGTAGCACTTCATTTAATTTGGCTAAGGCATTATTCAACTCAAACTTAATCTGGTTTAATTCTGATAGGTATTTAGTACATTTGTTTGCGTAAATGGAACCAAGATTTGAGCGTTCGTTGAATGAGAGTTACACTTCCATATTTATTTATAATTCAATGTATAATAAGCAATTAAGCACGCGAGCGATTGACCGAATTATGACGTATGGGGTGACGGCGGCGGCGCGGGCGCGGTGGCAGAGCGCGCCACCGCTCCGTCTCCCCTCCCCGCACCCACCGCATGTACCCCGCTCACAACCCGCGATCGCGCGTATTTTATGTTTTTTTATAAATTTCATAAAAGCGACACTAAACTGTATAATTTTGGTAAAAACATAATTGTGGTATCCCAAATCCTATAATTAAACAAAATTTCCACAGTTACGATTTTTTTTCTAGCTAGAAATACGTTTTGATTGAAACGTTAAAAAAAAATGTTTAATTTTTGTGTAATGTATCTATAAAGACTTTATCAAGCTTATCAGAGTACATAACATAATAGTTGTTATTTTTGCTTAATGATATATAGGCATAAAATGAATACTACTAAAAAACACACATGCGAAATAAGATTTTGTTTAATTTTGATTTAAAGTGGTAGCATTTAACTACAGCTTAAAATTATACTTACAAGGTTTTCGGTTACGTATTTTACTTTTACGATAAAGTTCGGTGATTAACAAAATCGTGTGATTTTCATAAAAACACATTACCACCGCGGAATTTTTACAACTCGGTATTAATTTATATTTGACACTTAATATAAATATCCAAAAATAAATAATAAACATCGAGTTAATGAATTATGTCCGGGTTATGCTAATTTGATGCGCCTACTTGTACAGTGACGGATGACCTCATGAATTTACGCACACATGGACGCGCTTTGTATGAGTGTATCAAGGAAGATTAAACTAACCTACAGCACATAATACATAATAGTATATAGTCACTGGCACTATTTTGGTCTTTAAACTGTACCTAATTTTATCTTTTGTATTATGATATTTGTACATGACTGTTTGTTGCCATAAATAAATAAAATAAAAAAAAATAAAAATAAAATAAAATAGTAAAATGTATCTACATGGGTTGTATGTAGGCAGCTTCCTTCTGGCAGGATTATTATTCGTATGGTAAGAAACATAAATTCATAAAAGGTTAATTTGCTGACTAGGTATCTAATAGAAATAAACTATAATAGAAATTCAAAAATAAACTAACGAATCGTAGTTTCAGCAATTGACAAAATGAAGTTATTGAAATGAAGATTCAGGTTTCAAACATTTCAATGTTTTGCCATTTCCGTAGTGCTGCCGTAACCAACACGTCACTTTGCATTGGCAGATCTTTTGCTCAGAAAATGGCAAATTTTAAAAAAGTCTTTCACAACCACTTTTCGAAGTTAAAAACTTTTGCTACTTAGTTCTGAAAGTAGACGTCATAAAGTAAAAAGTTTGTTGGGAAAATACTTAAAATACTTATCACTTGGCAGGCGTTGACGCAAATTATATTATTTATTAGCTTATGCGGCTTCGCCCGCGTGAACGTTTTCAGGGCTAATTTATGTTACATAACACGGTTTAGGCGCGATTGGTCCAAAAAATGTCCAATTCACGGTTGGTCAAATTCGCGGTTAGTCTAAAAATAAACAATGTTTTCGAAATTGTAAATTTTTTGAGTGTTAAGCTTTGTATATTAAGAAGCTAAGATCATATAGTAGTGGTAGTAGGTACGTACATAAATTTTATGTACGTATGTGAGTTTGTTGTTTATTACACTATATTTTTTTGCTAGATATAAGTAGATATAAGAGGTATCTTAGATTCCTTACGTTTTCTCGGGTGACATAGGCTAAGTGACGTCTTGGACAGGTCTGGTAACTGGGTACTGGTTTTTTTAAATATTGCTTACCATTTTGTATGTCGAACAGATTTTTTTTCTGAACTTCGATTTGTAAAATAATATTTATTTCAAACAAGCAGTTTACATATTTTCTTTCACCCTTTGAAAATCCAAAGCAAAATATCTTAAGAGCGTTTCAAAACCCGTTTGAACAAGACGTGAAAGGCTCAGGAGTCAAAAGAGGTGTTCAAGCTTGAATGAGCTATTGAGGCTGTGTATTGAGGTGTAGCAGCTAACTTAGCAATGGGCATCAATCATTCTAGTATCGGAGGTCAAACTGCAAAATTTTATTGTAAACATACGCTTGGATATTATGTCGAGCGTAGTCACAAAATCCATTGAAAGGTTACGCCAATAAGCCCACTATGCGTATGCCTGTATGCGTAGCTAGGCTTCATGTTTCATGACTCCTAGCTTGGTCTCATATGTAAAGGATAATAGGACGCGATACTTTATATGTTTGATCTATTCTTATTTTTGTTTGATCTATAGTCACAAAAGAGACTTCAGCAAAAAACTTGAAATAATCGCAAATAATCGCAAAAGATCATAAAACTACTGTAGCATAGTCACCTGCAGTTAAATTTTGTTAAGATATATATAATTTCATTTCCAAAACTGGTTTATGTAACACTGTATACTGCTAAATTATATTGTATTCTTATTGTAAAGAGAATGAATAAATAAATAATTTATAGATTATCCTAAAGGGCTTATGGTATCTATCAAAATAAACACAACAAAAAATGTAGTTCGGTGAAATTCAGCGCCGTATATTCCACAGATTACAAGTTTATTACTGGATCATTGCGAGATGATTTATTGACCATTGTTGGGTTAGGAGTGAAGATGTGCGGAAGGGGTATTCAGATGTTACCCTTTAGTTGACTGAGCGTAAGGCATACAAGTGTCATTTGACGACCTCCGTGGCCCAATGGTCGCCGGAGGTCCCGGGTTCGATTCCCGATCGGGTCAAGATGGAAAATAATCTTTTTCAGATTTGCCTGGGTCTTGGATGTTTATCTATATAAATATTTGTTATAAAATACAGTATCGTGAGTTAGTACCTATCCCATAACACAAGTCTCAAACTTACTTTGGGGCTTACTAATCTGTGTGATTTGTCCGTAGCTATATTCTTCTTTTTCCTATGTCCCCCTGTCGGGGCAAAGGGCAGACACAAAGGTTTTCCATCATGATCTACCCGACGCGGCACTTTTTACTTCTGCTCCAGGTGAGACCCAGAGCTTTTGCCAGGACATTACGTCGCCACGTCTGTTAAGGACGGGCCACGCATGCGTTTGCCTTGCGGGTTCCAGTCCAAGGCCCGTCGCGGAATATGGTCGGAGGGGCGACGAAGTGTGTGGCCAATCCATTGCCATTTACGTCGCCTGATTTGGTTGTCTATGGGGTCTTCATGGCACAGTCTCCACAAGTCCTCATTGGAAATAACATCCGGCCAGAAAATCTTCATTATGTATCGCAGACAGCGATTAACAAAAACCTGGAGCTGGTGTGTTAGGTTTTTTAGCACTTTCCATTTGCACTTTATCGCTCCGTACCTATTTATTTATATTTATTTATTATAGATGCGTTGTTCTGTCGTCGTCTGACACGGCAGTGGGCGAAACCGACTCTCACTTAACCATTTTTTTGCTAAATCAGATTCCAATTTAACTTTCGCCGGTCACACAATTTGAAATTATCAAGCAAATAAAATTGTGAATGTAGTAAACGAAAATATATTACAAATTGTTGGTTTGTTTGTGCTCTCGACCGAGTTATCATTGCTCCCTTGCGGCTTTTCCCATTTGCTTTGCGATGTTTAATTTACTTTTTGCGTTTTGTTTTTAGCCGATTAGGAATTATTGCGAACGCGTTCACTTTTGTAATGTAATGAATCTTTTATTTATTTCAACAACAAAAACTTTTCATTTCTCATGCTCTTACAGTACAGCTCATCTTGGATTGTGTATGAAAAATCGACTGAGTAAGTACCACTGCCACAGAATTAATATTAGTATGCCACTGCCACCTTTTTTAACGTCCTGTCAATCTATCGCTGTTAGACTCGGAGAACAAAGATATCACTATAAGGAATAAATCTACTATACTACTTTTTACTATAAATATGAAATTCTAGCTTGTACCGCGCCTTCGCCCGCGTAAGTTTCCCGTGGAAGAAGTGCTAATTCCCAGGATGAAAAGTAGGTACCCTATGTCCTTCTCAGTAGGTACTATGAAGGGTTTCCCCAGCCCTCATCGGGAAAAAAAAAAAAAACTATGCGTGTGTATGCGAAATTTACATAAGGAAGATTAATCTACTGATAGACTCATCTTCCTTAGGCAAATTTTGCATATTCGCATAGGAAGATTCCTATGCGAATATGTAAAATTTACCTTACCTTTGAAATTTACCTAAGGAAGATTACGTATAATTACGTATTGGTCCATCAGTAGATTAATCTTCCTTAAATTTTACATACACATAAAACGGGAAGAGATTACAAACTAACAAATAAATAAATAAACAAACAAACAAACTCACTTTCGCATTTATAATATTAATTAGAATTATTTATTTTTTTATTATTTGAGCCTTTTTACGTCCTTAAACTTGCATGCCCAAGTTATGATGTCGACGTACAGTTCTCGCGCTTTTCCAAAAGATCTTTATGCATCCAGGCAGCGGGGTGAAATATCGAACAACACATTTTCATACTGCATTCTGAGTAGAGTCACTTAGGATAAACGTAGTCTGTGTACAGTCAGCCGCAAGTCAAGTTACCCTTCATAGCACTATGCATTGGTAATAGCAGCGAATATGCAATGAGTTGCTATTGATTGTACTATCCGGGGAATGCCGCTGGCGTCGTACTCGCGCTAAGTGCAGTGCACGTCTTAATCCCTCACGAGGTAGACATGGGCTTAGCTAAAAAGGTTTCTCACGGAATGCAGATTTGAGCAGAATTGACAGCTTATTTGCGCGGGAAGAAAAACTGCTGGCTGATTTTGTCTTTACTTCCAATACTGCATTAAATATAGGGTTAAAAACTATGAATAATGAAATTTGTCCCGTATATTTCTACAAAGCGATCTCACCAATCATGAACAACTGACTCCGGTACAGTGACATACGTATTCACCGCAGGAGCAGCACTGTAACCGATAGTAGTATCTTAGTGAGTACTGCTGTTATCTCGGTTTCGACTGGATATTCTGATGTATTCAGTACAATTTTTGACTAACAAAATTATTTATTATAGGTATTTTACTCCATTTCTATCTTATAAAGGAAACCCGTTTGAAACAAAATTCCAAGAACTTTTGTAATAATTCATTTATTCATTTATTCATAAAGATACATCCAGATTCACAGACATAAATCCAAAACACCTGCATGTCATACATAAAAAAAAATGACAAAGATTGAACATTAAGTTAAATAGTAATAATTAGATCATATTATATTATAAAACTAGCTTTTGCCCGCGGCTTCGCCCGCGTGAGTTTCGCTTAGATGAAAAATCACTCTTGGAGCTTTTCATCAGATGTTCCAGATCTTCAATTTTTATACGTCAGCAGAAAATGCTCATCAGGTTGAACGATTTTTGCTAAGGCGCCATTTCCATATATGTTATAGTGTAGTTGGTCTCTTGGAGCTTTTCATCAGATGTTCCAGATCTTCAATTTTTATACGTCGGCAGAAAATGCTCATCAGGTTGAACAATTTTTGTTAAGGCACCATTTCCATATTACTTATAGTTTAGCTGTTCCGTTATGGTTCTTCATCAGGTGTTCCAGTTTTCAAAATGAATTATAGCCTATATGTTGCCCAGGCTTAATAGCTATACAACAAAAAAAGTTTCATTCAAATCCGTCCAGTAGTTTTTGTGTGAAACGCGTACATACATACAGACAGACAGACAGACAGACAGACAGACAGACAGACAGACAGACAGACAGACAGACAAGAAATTCCAAAAATTTTTTTTTGCTTTCTATTGTTCTTTATAGGTCTCCCTCTATCCATTTCAGTCAAAAATATTAAATGTACAGACAAAATATTTTTACTGTTTTATTATATGTATAGATTAATTGAATCCACGGCCCCTTTTATCAGATAGTAAAAAAATATCAAGCTCTCCGTTCTAACAAAACAAAAAGTGATCACTTTTTTCTAAATTATCAAAAAGGCAAATGTACAGCTCAAAATATTGGTATCAACAAATTTGGTGCAATGCCAAAAGAAATTGCAAAGTATTTAGGTTTGCCTGAGGCTGATTCTTACACGGGTCATAGTTTTAGAAGAACTTCGGCTACATTGTTGGCCGATTCAGGAGCTGACATACTAACATTAAAGCATCATGGTGGATGGCGATCTGACACAGTTGCTGAATCTTATGTTGAAGACTCGATTCGTAACAAGGCAAACATAAGTAGCAAAATAACAGGTACAATTAATTTGGAGCTACCACCGGCAAAGAAATTGTGCACTGAGCCGCAAGCATCGACTTCTCGTGACAATAGTTATTATGTAATGGCATCACCTAACACTAATGAGCCCGCTGTCTCATATGAAAATAATCTACATTCACCGACGTTTACCCAGGAAACCGAAAATAATGAGTTCATTAATAATACCAATAACATTACACAAACTGTAAAAATGCCGACAAAATCTGTTCGGTATCACTTTAATAATTGTACTTTTACTAATTGTTTTAATAATTAAATGTTATGACTATATGATGTTTTTTTTACTCACAAGTGTGTTGAAAAACGTCGTACGATACACGTGTGCATTTGGTCATTACGCACACTCGGCTTTATTAGCGCGCTCGCCTTCGGCTCGCGCGCCAATATCGCCTCTTGTGCGTAGTGACCAACTTAGCACACTTGTATCGTAATGTACTATTCTATTGGTGAAAGAATTTTTGAAATCGGTTCAGTAAAGAGGGATTTTCCGAGACCCAAATAAAAAAAAAATAGTTCCAGATGAATTAATAGGTGGCGCTTAGTAAAAGGCGAGTCCATTCAAAAAGCAAAAATACACGGTATTGGCATTAAAAAAAAAAACCTAATAAAAAAACATCTAAAACGTGTCAATATTGTGATTTGTGCAACTGTCAAACTGTTTTGTGATTTTTTTCTACCTCTGGCTGAAAATAACAAGCGCACAATATAGGTACGGCCATGATTACGACTCGGCTTTCAATAAAACGCCATCTGTTGAGACTTTTTTATACTGATTTTTTTTTTCTTAATTTAGCTGTCAGAAAAATCGCTCAATCCCGAAACAAACTTACAAACTCTTCCTCTTTAAACGAGTATGACATCAAATTAAATGTATTATTTAATATTGTAATATCGTATAGAGTACCTACCAGTAAAATATTTATAATATTTTCCTCCATTCTTCGCAAACCGTTTAAGAAATTGTTTTGCTCTCTTCAGCTTTTATTAAATGCAGCACGTAGCACGTTCAGGTAATACTAGCTTTTAGAGCTTTCATTTTATAGCCCCGTGTGGCCGAGCTTTTGCGAACTTCTCGTATTTGTAAGCTACGTAGCAATTGATGCCACTTTTTGAAACAAAATACCTGGTTGGACAATATTTTAGAAACAACGGGTACTTACTTTGTATTGACATTATTCGCTAGACTGAAACTGCAGAACGCTACTTAAACACCTTTTAATTAAACCTGCGAATTAAAAGCTTTTAAATAAATCTAGGATTAACAACTTGGAGAGTAGCCAGATGCAGCATCTGGCCTCTGTAATGGAGACAACTTCTGCTTAACGTTTTTTTCTTTTATGCTACATTCCGGACAAGTGTTTCGTCCCACATTAGTAAAAAGAATTGTAGGTACCTACTTACGTTTCTTTTTTTTCTTGTAAAAGACAAAGTTATAATAGGTACATAACAAAATGTTACGTCATCTATTATACCATGATTACCTTAATAATTTATATTGATATCATAAATCAAATAATTTGATTAAATTAACAACTAACTTTCCGCAAAATGTTTTGTGAATCAGGCAAACTCAATAAGGTAAATGAAATTGATTGAATTATGCGAAATCAATCAACGAATTTTGTTGTTTTCAACTTTATCAATATACTTAATGGGGGTTTGATTTGGTTTCTTACAGATTTAATATACAAAATTTGTTTATAAGGAGAAAGCAATTTGAATCTCTCAAAGGGTGAAAAACGAAACTGATTCAGGCGAAGCCAAAGTCAAAACCTAGAGAGATTAGCTAGGAGTTACCCGTGGCTCTGCATGCGGTAATAAAGAATCGTAGTGTATTTTCATACAAAATTACCACGAAAACGGAACAAACGAAAAGTTTAACTGGTTAAATAATAAACTTTAATTCAATTTTAATTTTTTTTAAATTTTCAATGTTACATAATTCCTCCCCCGTATAAGCTTCTTGTTTAGGTTTAACTTCTATTGGAGCAAACCCAGATCACAGCTACACAACTAGGGCACTGAATATACTGGGTTACTTTAAAAAGATAAAACAACAAAAAGATAAACTGTTTTTCTCAAAGTAATGAGTTTGGTGCTTTCTCCATAAAGGTAAATTAAGTATATCCCAGGGCCGGCCTTACCACAGGGAGAACAGTGCGAGCCATACACACTTGTATTTTGAGTTTATCCGGGTTCAAGCGGCACACTATGATAAGTTGGACGTAACCTCCGTGGGCGTAACTAAGTAACCTCGAACGAAAATCACTTTTGTAACTTTTTTATTTTACGTTACGTTTAGAGAAATTTATTTATTATGCGACATTTTTTTTCCAAAACCAATGAAATTTAGCATGTATACAGACAAGCAAGGGGGCGCCCGAATTGGAACTCACTCCGTCCTAAAACTTGTCTAGGGCCGGCCCTGTACACATGTGTTTATATGCCGAGGGGATATGCACCTGATCCAGTGATAAGTGTTACGCACTCGTAGGGAGGCTGTGTTTTATGGACTCATTTCGTGAGAAATTTCTCCAAAATTCTTTTGGCGTACCTAGTTATCTATCTTATAAAAAAAGTCTTCTAAAAAGGCAAAAATAAGATGGGTGTATTTGATTATTGATATTAAAAGGATTTGAATGATTGAATGCTGCAGAACACTAGCTGAACGCTGGCCATTAACAATTTCACTTTTTTCTTTTAAATAAGAATATTAGAAAGAAATTGAGTTCCCGCGAAAATCGTTGATCTTTCAGAGTTTTAAGACAAAAAAAAATAATTTGGTTTCTGTAAATTATATTACAAGAAAAATGTGAAATAAATATTGGTACCACAGTATTAAAGCCAAAGTAACTAGTAGTAGGTACCTAAGTACCTATAGTAAGTATACAAGGTTATGAACTATAGGAAAATTCATAGAAAATTCCATTCGAGTCATTAAGCTAATGACCACATTAATCAACGTCAGATTCTTTTTCAAATTTTCTAATTAAGTAGCTCTGGATCGGTTTGTGGGATCAAATTCAGATTAAATTAAAAAAATAATCAAACCATCCGTTTCCGGTTGGAAACGGATGTTCGTTTTAACGCAATTTTTAACAATTTTAAAATTTATGTGTACCTATGTAATTTATGTATTTATGTACCTAGGTAATTTTGGTAGTTTAAAATATTTCTTTCAACAGTTTCCAGTAATTGTGGCTAGGCCAAGCTGACTGTAAATATCGGATTTCTGCCACGTTAATCCGACAGTAGTGTAGTGGGTAGTGTTTGACAAAATATAATAATATGATCTATCGATGAATAATAAAGATAAAAAATATATTACCCTTGACAGGTATAACCTGTTTTAAAATTGGAATAAAATCACAAAAACATGTACGGATTTAGTTGCTGTGTTACGAGTACATTGGCAAACAGGAACCAATGTCGTCGTAACAAAGCAACTAGACCGACTGAATGAACTAAAAGCGAATAGACCTCCTATATCGGAACAATTTTATTTCTCATTCATTCTTCAGACCATTCACTACTTTGACCCAATAAATTGTTAAATGTATATTAGAGATTAAAATAAAATATTAATGATCTTGTAAACGTATGTAATTCATGGGAACTCCCGACAGACTGCCAAACCAAAAATAATTAGAGTAGCGACTCGTGTGTCGATTCCCGCCGAGTAGTATTGGATCATTCACCACGAGATGCTTTGCAAATATTTATAAAAAAAGTAAAATAATTTTCATTAACAACTAAAGTGAGGCATACGGTTTCACTCGCGTATAAGTTTTGGATTCCGGATAATATAACTAGACGCAGAAATATTTTTTCTAACCTGACTGGTAGTTTGAGAGGTAAGCACGTAAGTACTAACAAACAACCTCTTCACCTTTATTATTTTAGTATAGATTGCTTATATCGATACAATGTTAATCGATAAACATAAACCCCCAACACTATCGACAACAATTCATTGCAGCAAACTTCGGATTAGTACCTAGGTAGTTCACAGCTCTGAAAATTCACTGAATGCACATTTAAATTTAATTACCAGCTCATTGTTGCCATTTCACCCTTAAAATAGCTTGTGAAAAACGCTGTGATTTAGGCTGAAGTTCCACTAGCTAAGCTAAGCTATGAGAGGAAAGATAGAGTAATTAGTAGCCGAAGTAATTTTTTAAAATATTTGTATTCCTCTTCGCGGGGAGTGCATGGATGCGGGCAGCGCAGGACCGGTCGTTGTGGAAATCCTTTGGGGAGGCCTTTGTCCAGCAGTGGATGTCTTTCGGCTGAGAGAGATCTGTATTCTTATTCGCGCATCACTGAATTTAACTTTATTTAGTTTTCACATGGTTTTTGGTGTGGTTGTATTGTTGATTTTCAAACAGATTTCATCTTTATTACCTATTAGAACCTGAGATATTAATATTAGTATATTCCACTCGGCCGAAGTCGCGCAAAGCTAGATGCAAATATTATCTCATGGACACAAAACTACTAGGTTATATATAAAACTTCTTTTGTGTCTCGTTGAGCACAGATTGCATCTTCTACTACACTTACAAAGCATCACGTCTAGTGAACGTCGCATCATACGTTTCCATAGCTTAGCTGCCTCACCGCTATACGCAGTAGTGGAGTCGGACCTTAATATTTAATGGATGTTATTCCTGATAGCTAATTGACAGGCGATTACGTCCGCTATATTGCGTTGTCATAACAGATTCGCAAGCGTATGGGCATTGTGATGATGGCAAAAATACACTACATGATGGTAAAATAAAAGTTAAATTCATAGAGATTAAAATAGCATATGGCAAATAAAAGTGACATTTTGTCGCTGCCTGACATCAGCCGTATAGGACTCTGAATTTCCTTAGTTTATTCATACACGATAGAACTCTTAATTTTAAAAATTAATATATCTTTCACAAGACAAATCGTTTGTAAGTTTGTTTAATGGGGGTAATTTTCGGAACTATACTGAACCGATTTTAAAAAGAATAACGAAAATAAAGCTACATTATACCTGAGTGACATAGGCTACAATTTATGTATGCATTTCCCGAACGAAGCCAGGGCGACGCACTAGTTTTTCAATGAATACTTACCTACTAATAATAAAAAAGATATTAGATTATTAAGTATATTATTTTATATTTAAAAATGTAAAAAAAGAAAAACAAAACTTTTTCTAAATTTATTAAATCGTTCATAATTGGTTACGAAAATTAGTTGCCAGGGGCTTAATTACGCTTTCAATGTTCGTATAATGATTATAAACGTAAACAAATTGGCGTTTAGCTAAGACAATAACTAGAAATTTCGGAGAATTCCCAATAAAACTCAGAGGGATATAATTAAAGGGATTCGGCCCGGATCAACAATTTAATTTTGTTTCTTGAGACGCTGTCGGCGGACACAGTAACGAAATTAATTACGTTTTTCCAGTATTTATTTTTCTACATTATTTTTAACGCGACGCAGCTGCTGTGATATCCAGTTTTACAGTTTTTTAATGTTATAAAACTCGTGTGGATTTCCTTATAAATCACTACTCCTTACTGCTAGCATCATTCTTCCCTCTGGTAAAATTGCAAGAAATTCCATTCAGTAGTTTTTGAGTTTATCGCAAACAGACGAGGTGGGAACTTTATTTTATAATATGTAAATGATACGGATGAGTAATCTGTTAAGGGGGTTAGGCGGTCAGCGAAAATTCATATGAAGCGGCTGAGGCGGGGGGGGGACGTCCCGGTTGCGCGCCATTCAATAGAAATGTTTAGTTTTTCAAAAATTTAAATCAGTCACGAAATCGAAAAGGTAAAATACCTTTGTGTTGGTGATTTTAAAACATTTTTTATTATAAAACACGGATGTTATCTGTATTCATATGAAATTTTAGAGGTACCTTCAGGATTTTTTCTATCGAGCAAAATTTTTCCCATCGTGTTTTGGAAACAGTCCTCCCTTTAAACATACGTTCTACAATACATATCAGAAATTTCAGGGCGAAAACTCTTCAATTCTTTAAACAGCAGCTTATAGAAAACAGCCAATATTGCCGTTTTCACTTACTGAGAGCCCTTAATAAGGTATTGTATTTAAAAAGTAAGTAAGTTGTTAAAAGTTGGTATCTTTTTATACATATTTTAACTAACTTTGAGTTTAATACCAAGTCTTTGCAATATTTGTTGGGAAGTTCAGATTTATTCTACCTGCTTCGGACATAATTTTTTTAACTTACATTTCGTTACCTCCCGGGACTAAAGTTTGGAATGGTCCACATTAACAATCTGCTATGACCCAACTTTTCGGAAAGACAACGCAAATAAATTTGAGAATAAATGTTGACTGTTTTTCCTATTTATTTTTCAGAATACCGATACGGTAGTGGTCGAGTGATTAAGACGTTCGCCTGTGATCAAAAGGTGCCAGGTTCAAATCCTACTTATGCTGCATGAGTTTATGTATCAATCTGACTCATGGCAGTCACAGAATATCACTCGCTTTCGGTGAAGGAAACATCGTGAGGAAAACTGAACTCTTGTTGATATTTATTATCAAGAGTGTGAAATGGAAAAGGCAATGTCAAATCCTCCATTAACATTGCCAAGAGAGTCGTTATGTGTGATGCATTTCACTCGCTTATTTTCAAAGTCATCATTGAATATATAGGTACGTAGAACACACACAACTTTTAATTTTTCGGGCATTATCATATCTTAATATATCTATTATTAATAAGAAAGTTTGTTTATGTGTTTGTGATAATAAGTCGATGTTTACTCCATCACACAAAATCTACTGACTCATTTCGATAGAATTTGGTACACTGCCTATGTAATTTGGGAAAAATTAAGTAATATAGTTCTAGGACCAGAAATCCATCGATCAAATTCTCAAGTAAAACTCAGTATTTAATGAAATCTCGATACTAATTACATTCGGGGCGAATCTGGTTTTATCAATCACAAACTGCTGAAGCGGGAATAATAAATAAACAAAATTGGATCGAAGCGCTTCGATGATTAGTATCAATTTTCTTTCTACTAGACACACTTTGAAATTATGAAAGCTTGCTTGTTCCCGTGGGAATTTCGAAGGACCAAACAAATGGGAAAACCCAAGAAGAGCTGCTTGATGTCGTCAAGGAATGCGTGCCAATGGCACAGGGCGGGCGCTTCATAGAAACGGGGCGTCAAATATACCTACTACTATTACAAATGAAACTGTATATCCATACACACGTCAGTAATACGTCAATGTACGCGTTTTCATAGACATTACGTCCCAATAGACAAAAGAACAGGGAAGAAGTGTGGGGGTTGCGGGGGGGTGCCATATTGCGGGAGGGGGCAGGGAGTTTTCTTTCTGTACGTACTACTTATATTAATTTTGTGCCAATGGTCTCACACACAACCAAGGATGCCGAAGACCGTGCGAAGTGGAGAAGAAAAAGTAGAAAAGCGGACCCTGGACTTCGACGCGTACGCTCAGGATGCAACCGGGAAAGCGCTCAGATGAGAGAGAGATCGGTCCGTGGGTAGGTTGAGTTTGAGAACCAGTAGGCCTTAATGACTGGCTGTCAACCACCGTACGTATTAAAAGACACTTCTTGCCACGTACGACTAATCTGTGGAATCAACTTCCTGCGGCGGTGTTCCCGAACCGATACGACATTGGAACCTTCAAAAAACGAGTCTACGACTTCTTGAAAGGCCGGCACTACACAAAACACTCTTGTAATACCCCTGGTGTTGCAGTAGTCTATGGGCGGGCAGCGGTGATCGCTTACCATCAGGTGACCTGCTTGCTCGTTTGGAGCCCTATGTTATATAAAAAAGTGATAGATTTAAAACTCAGCAAGTCTAGATACCATAGTAATTTAAGTCATGGGCAGCCTTCAATCATTTTAATTGTGTAAAACCGAGCCGCGCTCGCTGTCAATCTGTCTATCACTGATTAGACCCGGAATATAATTGTGTGGAATTTTCTGTGCTGAATAATGCATAAACCAGAAAGACATAGAGATGTAGTATTTAAGATCTATTCAACAAATAAAAATTATTTAATCCCAAATATCAATCAAATGGATCTGTTCGGTAATGAGTGACTTTTGATGTTCTTTCTCAATGTTACGAGTCGAGTATTGCACGGCCTGCGCTCCGCTTCGGCCGGCGTGCAAAAGTTTCTGAATAAACTAAGATAAAAAAAGGTAAGATAGTTCATTCAGAGGACGAAGAGCACAAAATTATAATATTACTAGCTGTTGCCCGCAGCTTCGCCCGCGTGAGTTTCGCTTAGATGAAAAGTCTTTTTGTGTTCCAAACTGTTTCAGATGTTTCGGATCTTCGATTTTTATACGTCTACAGAAAATGCTCATCAGATTAAAAAAGATTTGCTAAGGTGCCATTTCCATATATGTTATAGTGTAGCTGGTCTCTTGGAGTTATTCATCAGATGTTCCAGATCTTCAATTTTTATACGTCAGCAGAAAATGCTCATCAGGTTGAGCGATTTTTGCTAAGGCGCCATATCCATATATGTTATAGTGTAGCTGGTCTCTTGGAACTTTTCATCAGATGTTCCAGATCTTAAATGTTTATACGTCAGCAGAAAATGCTCATTAGGTTGAACGACTTTTACTATGGCGCCATTTCCATATATGTTATAGTGTAGCTGGTCTCTTGTAGTTCTTCATCAGATGTTCCAGATCTTCAATTTTTATACGTCAGCAGAAAATGCTCATCAGGTTTAACGACTTTTGTTAAGGCACCATTTCCATATTTCTTATAGTTTAGCTGTTCTGTTATGGTTCTTCATCAGGCGTTCCAGTTTTCAAAATCAATTATAGCCTATATGTTGCCCAGACTCAATAGCTATACAACAAAAAAAGTTTCATTCAAATCCGTCCAGTAGTTTTTGCGTGAAACGCGTACATACATACAGACAGACAGACAAGAAATTCCAAAAAAAGTTTTTTGCTTTCTATTGTTTTTTTTAAGTGTCCCTCTATCCATTTTAGTCAAAAATACTAAATGTACAGACAAAATATTTTTACTATTTTATTATATGTATAGATGTGTAGTGTTAATGTCAAAGTGATGTTACATCAAAGTGACGTTACGTCAGCCTCCCCACTACTTCCAAATAAAATGGGCTGTTGCACCGGCAGTATGCTCGGATACGTCGATAACGTCGAGGTGTGTGGACCGCTGCTGAGTGCACGGACTAATGGCACTCTGCCCAAACTTCTATCTATTATATGTGTGAAGGTTAGTTAATGTATACGGTGGAGCATCAGTGAGTTGGTAGTGTAGTGATGTACATTGCATGCGGAGGCGGGGCACGCAACATAGCCGTATGAGGTATACTACATTATGCAAACTATCGATACTAATACTATAAATTCGAAGGTATCTTATGCTACCAGTGCTAAATCGCTGAATCGATTTTGATGAAATTTAACATATTTTATTTATTTTTTATTTATAAATCAGCTCTCAGGCTGAAATGAGTTAAAACCAAACTATAATTGAAAGTACTCTTAATTAACGCCGTGAAAAGAATAGAAACCCTTAGCTACAAATAAGTTAAATTACAAATAAAATTGAAATCAAATAAAATCTACGCCAACAGATTAACATCTAACAATCAAATAAAATCTAGCGATCCTAGATAAACTATTTGGTCTTTTTGAAGGCTTTTCAAATGATCAACGCGTCCAAAGTTACATTGATCACCTGAACGCGATCTAAATTTATTACACCGCAGCGCAGGCCAGCCGAAGAAAAAATCCTTTCTGGCTCAACACTGGTGGATAGAACACTCAGAACATAACCATAAGCTTGTGATAAATGTTGCCAACGATCGCTTCCATTCTCTAAAAGATCCACCTCGATTTTTACATTTGTTTCGAGGTCGTCATTCTGCGTCGATCTAGCATCCATCCGAATCAGCACAGAGTTTTGTTCCTGCACCGTTCGTCGCGCATAGCGTCAGTGTTGTCAATTGCCATAACGGATTTGTCCCTATAAACTATGAGGGTATAAATTTTAGCTGATTACAAAACCAAACAATGAGTTCTATGCGGTTTTTAATGATGTCAATTAACGATTTGAATAATAATATAAGAAGGCTGACAACTTGGATGCTCTCACATATCTTTATGAACTTGTGTGTTGCACAGCCAGTTGGCGAACCAAATAAATAAAAAATAAAAAAATCCCGTAAGTACCGAAAATCCCGGTTCTTGTATTTTAATTCCCGGTTCTATTACCGCCACAAAAAAACCGGGAAATCCCGGGATTTTCAGTACCGGGATTTCCCGGTTCTATACACTAGTACCTACCTAAGTCATAAATTTTTAAGAAAATATTACATTTTAATATTATGTTTAGATTTACTTTCATACTTTCTATATAGGTACCTATATAAATAAGTTAAACAATTTTAAGTTAGTAAATAATATCTCACAAAAAAAATCTACATATAGTCATTCGTATTCCACAAAGACTACCTCATTATAAATTTTAATAAAAAATGTAACCAAAAAATTCACCAAAATACTGTCAGTTTGCACTAATCTAATTTTTGAAGGCAATGCTGCTTTAGTAAGATCAAAAGCTGGCAGACAAAGCTCACTGCAAGCTTTTTAATATTCCAAACGTGGTCGGGAAATTTGCGTTTACGATTGTCACACGGCTTTTTTTGTTATCTTTTTTAGGGTTTTAATGTTGAGGTTTCTTTTTGGTTGTTTTGAAATGTACTCGTAGCTTGGTATTTTTTTTTATTCAATTAGAATTTTAGCCATGGAAAGCCATTTACGAAAAAACATGAGCAAAAGTTGCACACAACTGAAATGAAAATGTTGCGATGGTCAGCTGGTGTGACGAGGCTTGACAGGATTCGGAACGAATATATCAGAGGCTCCTTCAAAGTCGCTCCAATAGCAGACAAGATGGCCGAGGGTCGTCTGAGATGGTTTGGCCATGTGATGAGAAGAGGGGAAGAGCATGCGGTTAGGAGAGCTATGGCCATACCTGAAACAAGAAGGGGCAGAGGACGACCGCCAGCAACGTGGATGACAACTGTCACCAAAGATTTGGGACGGGCTCAAGTGGACACTCTGACAACCCAGGACAGATCGTCCTGGCGCCGACGTACGAGGAGGGCCGACCCCAAATAATGGGATAAGGCACGGAAGAAGAAGAAGAAGAAGAATTTTAGCCATGGAATTAATCCTACTAATATTATAAAAGTTTGGATGTCAGTTTGTGACGATATTTGTTACTCAATCACGCAAAATCTACTGGACAGATTTCTATGAAATTTGGTATACAGGTAGAAAAATACTGGGAATAGCACATAGGATACTTTTTATCCCGAAATTCCTACGGAAGCGAAGCCCCGGACGCGGCTAGTAAAATTATAGAGTTGCATGAAATACCTATCACTTCCATATTTTTAGAGCAATGAACTACATAAACCTGTCAACCACCGTACGTTTTAAAAGACACTTCTTGCCACGTACGACCAATCTGTGGAATCAACTTCCTGCGGCGGTGTTTTCGAACCGATACGAAATTGGAACCTTCAAAAACCGCGAGTCTACGTCTTCTTGAAAGGCCGGCAACACTCTTGTAATACCCCTGGTGTTGCAGTTGTCCATGGGCATAGCGGTGATCGCCAACCATCAGGTGACCCGCTTGCTCTTTTGTCGCCCTATGTTATAAAAAAAAACTTCTCATTTTCAGATACCGTGTGATGAATTCGCGGCGACTGGTCCTTGTAAAGACCCGTCGACATACGAGCCCCTTAGTGGCCTATTCCGGGGCGCTGGAGTGGTAATGCATCCGCCGGGATAACATAAAATTTTACGTCGCCAATCCGGGAAGCTTAAACGGCGTGTCTTATCTTGTGTGTAGGGTCAAGACATAAGAATTTTGTTTTTGTAAAAAAAAATATTTTGGAAATTAAGATACGATAATTATATTAAATCGGGTCACTCACGTGCAATTCTGTCTTGATTTCCGAATATAGGAAGTCGCACTCGCCTTGAAAATGAACTTCTAATTGTCTTTTTTCATGGTATCCTGCAGGGAAGGCTTGAAAAAGTGCGTTCTTTGAGGGCCTTAATTTCAATAAAGATTATTTTGATTTTTTGGGATGTGCTGCCATCTCTTTCTTAATGTTCCTATAGAGGAAAATGTAGATATATGACAATTCATAGAAGACTAGCTAATGTGGCCATATTTTCATTTGCTCGTTGCAATAATTGTTTATTTTATGGCATTAATATAGAGTTAAGTACCATTAAGCCGCCTAAAATATAGAATCTTTTATATCCTAACTAAGGCACAACTGCAAGTCATTTTTATATTAAGTCTGTTTGTATAAAGATTTGTATAAGCCCGCCTTTTGTACGTCATAGTCTTTGTATTACTAGAATTAAATATGAAAAAAAAAAAAAATCGCACCGCTCTCATGACATACGCTCTCAAGTCTTCACAAAACATCCAGTAAAAGGATATTTATTTCAAATAAGTAAGTAATAAGTATGTTATGGTTACCTATCCTTTTTATTGAGCAATGCTTTATATTTATTGATTTTATTATATCCTTTATCCTCTTTTTAGGGTTCCGTACATTGTGAATATGTACGTTGTTGGAAGTCTAAAAAAAGTGTTACAAACTTATTTTTTCGCTCGATGCAGTATGAATCGTAGGAATCGAACTGCAAAGTTAAGTTTGTTTTTGAAACTAGTTTGTATTTTAGAGCTATAATGTGAGATAGGGTTGTTGAGGAAGTGATTTTGAGGAAGAGGAAGTGTCAAGCACAAGTTTGGAGGATGCGGATGAGGAAGAGGATGATATGAAAAGCTAGTTCTAGCCCGCGACTTCGCCCGCGTGAATTTCCCACGGGAACAGTGCTTTTTGTGGAAAAAGCACTGTTGTGTGCAAGTGTTGTTACCCTATGTCCTTCTCAGTACTTCTTACTATGTGTATGCGAAAATTTAGGAAGATTGGTTATGTAGATAAAGCGTGAAGAGGTAACAAACAAACAAATAAACACACTCTATCAGCGTACAACTGATCCAACCCCATTGTGTAATCTAATAGAGAACTCATCATTTTTGTTATAGTGAGTCACAGTGACATTATTTTATAGATAGCCAATTTTCATTACATTGGAATATGAAAAACTAATTTTAATGTTGTTTTTATTTAAGAAGCATAGTTAATCAGGTATAAGTATAACTTTTTCCTGACGATATTTTTTGGTGTTTCTTTTTGTATGTTATTTAAAATTTAATGTAAATAATTTTGAGATTTTCGGTTTATTGGATTCTGGTGCAGCCATGTCAATTCTGGGAAACAATTCACATTTAAACTTTGTGAAATTTGGTTTTGAATTTCAAGAAATTGAAAGCAACACGATTTGTCGCGTTGCAAATGGTATTGAGGTAAAGACGATTGGTTATATTTTTATTCCTGTTACATTTAATAATGTAACAAATATTATTAAGTTTTTTGTTATACCTAAAATAGTCTCGCCAGTTATTTTAGGGGTTGAATTTTGGCAGGCCTTTCGTCTGGCACCTGAGATTTTTGACAACATTGACTACAGAGTATCCCCAGTTAATTATTTTAGAAACTCAGTAAATTCAGAAAGCATCAATACAATACAGTATTATGAACATTTAACAGTCGCTCAGAGGGAGTTGGCTGATTCAGTGGTTGAAAAATTTAAGAACATTTCTTTTGAGGAAAAAGGTTTAGGTAGGACTACACTTATTGAACATGTCATTGACACGGGCGATGCGGCCCCGATTAAGACAAAGCAGTATCCACTTTCACCGGAAAAGAGAGCATTTTTGCAAACTGAATTAGATAGGATGCTGGCTTTAGATGTAGTAGCGCCTAGTGGAAGTCCTTGGAATAATCCAGCCTTGCTTGTCAAGAAGTCAAACGGTGACTGGCGGTTTTGTTTAGATTGTAGGAAGCTAAATACAGTAACGAAGGGGGATTCATATTCGATTCCATACATACCCCAGATTCTTGATAGCTTAAAAGAAGCTAAATATCTGTCTTCCATCGATTTAAGTTCTTCCTTTTGGCAAATACCGTTGAATAAAGACTCGCAAGAGAAGACTAGTTTCACAATTCCAGGTCGCGGACTATACAAATTTAAAGTCATGCCTTTCGGACTTTGCGGCGCACCAGCCCGTCAACAACGTCTTATGGATCGACTATTCGACCATAACATAACTAGTGATATAGAAAACGGCATGGTCTTCTGTTTTATCGATGACATAGTGATTTGTAGTTCAGATTTTAACACTCATTTGGTTCTTTTAAACCGTGTTTTGGAGAAATTGAAAATGGCTAATTTAACAATAAATTTTACTAAGTCTAAGTTCTTCAGGCAGTCGCTTAAATACCTAGGTTACGTCGTAGACGAGTTCGGATTGCGTACTGACCCTGAAAAGGTAGCGGCCATTTTAAATTTTCCTACTCCTAATAACGCACGGGATGTAAAAGTTTTTCTCGGTACTTGTTCGTGGTACCGTCGATTTATTAGAAATTTTTCAACTATTGCTGCTCCTTTAAATAGGCTGACTTCAAAAGGTAAAAAAGCACCTCCGTTTCAGTGGTCGGAAGAGGCAGAAAATTCTTTTATAACGTTAAAAAATGCTTTAGTTACTGCACCAATTTTGGCAGTACCTGATTTTGATAAACCTTTTGCCGTCCACTGTGACGCTTCTGCTTATGGTTTAGGAGGTATGCTGTCTCAGACTATAGATGGTCATGAGCATCCAATTGCGTACGTTAGCCGATCTTTAAATAAAGCAGAGCGTAATTATAGTGCTACCGAGAGGGAGGCACTGGCGGTAATTTTTGCTGTGGAAAAATTTCAAGCTTATCTAGGTTCCCGTCCATTTAAAGTTATAACAGATCATTCCTCGCTGAAGTGGTTCATGAATCTGGAGAACCCGTCCGGACGACTTGCTCGTTGGGGTTGCCGACTGTCTCAATTTGATTTTGAAATCGAGCACAGAAAGGGCTCTGACAACGTCGTTCCTGATGCGTTGTCCAGATTGTTGAGGATTGAAGCTGTAGGTGATTCTGTAAATGATGATCAAGATGATTGGTACGTAAAAACTCTAAACGGTTGTAAGGCTTTTCCTAAAAATTATCCAAATTTTTGCGTTAGAGACGGGAAACTTTATCGTTTTTGCAAAAGTAAGTACAATTTACTGAGTGAATTTGACTGGAAAGAAGTGGTAAAGAAAAGTGACCGAAATGAAGTTATTAAAGCAAACCATTGTGAGGCAACAGCCGCACATTTAGGTGTATTTAAAACGCACAGACGAGTGTGTTTAACGTACTTTTAGCCGGGTATGCACAAGGAGATTGTAGAGTTTATTAAAAAGTGTAATGTCTGTGCCGCGTATAAACACTCAACAAAAGCTACCCCAGGATTGATGGGGCAGCCTAAGGTTTGCTAAGTAGTTTCTACAGATTTAGTAGGTCCGTTACCACGTTCTCGTTCCGGATTTACATTTTTATTAGTTGTAACATGTTGCTTCTCAAAGTACACCCTATTATTTCCGTTGCGTCGAGCAACTAGTGCTTTAGTTGCCAAACATTTTGAAAATGACGTTATTTTGGCTCATGGAGTGCCTGAAACTGTTATTGCAGATAATGGAGTGCAATTCACAGGATCGGAATTCCGTAACCTTTTAAAGCGATATAACGTACCTAAAGTGCACCTTACTCCACGCTATACGCCGCAAGTGAACCTTGTGGAAAGGTATAATAAAACGGTTATGACTGCTGTGGCTTCGTATGTGGAAGAAAATCATAGAACATGGGACGAACAATTACATCGTATTCGTTTTGCTATTAATAGTGCAGTAAACGAGTCCACAGGGTTTTCTCCTTTCTTTTTAGTCCACGGTAGGGAACCAGTTATCAATGGGTCATTCTACAAAGACACAGATGCGGAGTATGACGTAGCTATGCCCCGCGACGAATATGCTGGAGAGTTAGGTTGTTTAAAGGATATTTTTGGCAAGGTTAGGCTACACTTATTGGGAGCACATGAAGTAAATTCTAGATATTACAATTTAAGGCGAAGGCCAGCAAAGTTTTCTGTAGGGGATATTGTGTGGAAACGTTGTTATACGCAGAGCGATGCTGCAAAATTTAAGATGGCAAAATTAGCTCCCAAGTACGAAAAGTGCAGGGTTAAAGCTGTTTTGTCCAATTTGGTTTATGAACTGGAAAGGTTGGATGGTCATCCTATTGGTTCCTGGCATATTAAAGACCTCAAAGGTCTGTAGTTTTTTTAATAGGGTTTTACCTTATTTTTTATTACCTGCTATTTTGTGTGGACAATTTTTTTGTAATTCGGGTGAACGGTGGACGTGCGGTCCGTTCGGAAAATTCCGTGCTCACCGCACCGCCACTGAAAACACAGCAGCCGATGTTGTCAGTTGCAGCGGCACATCTGTATGTGTCCTTGTTCCGTGGACGCACGACCTGTATCGTCGCCGTATTTCGCGTGCTCGTCGTGCCGCCACAGTTGCGACTACCAGTGAGTCTCTGTAGCTCGACTATCGCCCACAAGTGATAGGAACGTGGTAAACGGAAGTGGCCGTTTTACTACTAAGAATGAAAGGAGGGAGTGAAAACGAATAAAAGAAGGTATGGAAGATGAGGCCATGGTTTTGTTTCTGCGAGAAATGTAAGTGATGTGTGAAAGTGGAGTGGTAAGAGGAGCGCAGGCTGTTAGTGATATTATTTTATTTACCCAATTACGACGAATATGGAACTGTTGTTGCTGCCTACTGTAATTATTTTGTACTAGCGCTAGTCATTGTTTTTGCTGAGACGATGCTAAGTTAAATATTTCTAATAAGATAAAGGCTACCTGGAGGTCTCTTATGCAGGATACCTGGGTGTTCCTTCTATATGAAATCCAATTCTTCGACTCGACGGCTTCGGGGAAGATCAATAAAAATTTGGTTCCATCACAAAAGGATGAAAACCTATCCCGTACAAATTAAATGTACAGATCCAAAATAATATAATAATAATGACGAAGTAAGGTTATCAAAATTAAAACAACAAATTCAAAAATCCCGTCCGCTGAAACAACAAAATTGGTTTGATTAAAACACATGGCATTAAATTTTCTAACCTATTCCAAACTTAGTCAGGAATGCTTACCGGCTCTGACCAGGACTTCGTCAGAAACTCGCAGTACATCCCTCCACCCATTTAGAATATATAAAAAAATTAGGAACTGCCGACACGCGGTCCCTGAAAAGAACAAAGAAGTTTTTGTCACAATTTCGTTAGTGACGACGGAAGACCTCACGTCTTTCTGACTCACTTCGTGAGCTGAAGAATACTCACTCTGAAGATCATCAGTTTATCATCAGAGCCCGCCAGCCATGTGCTCCCACCAGGGAATTTCCAAGAGCTTCCAAAATGCCATCGTACCGGACTACGACATTCAAGCTAATGATGATTGACAGATGACAGAACACAACCTCGATTTGACGTTGACGTTTGGAAACGTTTTGTTACAACAAACATCGATGTCTTGCGTTCAGAAAAAAAAATAAAATTAATAAAGAAAATTTTACAACGTGACACTTACTTATAAGAAATACTAAAGTATTTTTAGAAAGAAATCTTGTTGGGTGTCGTGTGACATAGAAGTACTTAGGTACCTATTTATTTTAAACAGTATGTGGTAAAATGCACTATTGATTTAATATACAGTTTCCTTTAAAATTTTATAAATCTTCCGATTGTTCACAGGTAATACACATGTGCAAAGCCTGGGCGGATTGCTAGAAAAGTATGTTTACAAAAAGATTCACATCCATTTCACCAGAAACCGTCAAAATAAATATATTCTTATTCTAAAAGAGAATATTAACATGTATTACTTGGATTTGGATAGTATTATATAAATCTGTGGAAGGTATTACGCATTTCTCAGAATGTATCCTTCAGTCATCCTTCAGCTCTTAAGCAGCTGTATAACCGACAAAATAAAGATGTAATAGGCTTATTACGATTATGGGTGTTATAAGGACCGTATAACTTGACTGATAGCTGAATATGTATCTACCGTTGTAGACGGGACATGGAGCGAGTGAATGTGTCATCATAAGTTATGTGCCGTTTTCGAATATTCAAAGAAACAGCAGAAAGTTTCTTGTACATTTCGCTGAAATTTCTCGAGAACGGAAAATTTTCCTAAATACCTACTCGAGAAATTTCAGAGAATTTTCGGAAATTTTCAAGGTAAGAAATTTTCGGAAACAGGAAATTTCTTGGCGGCACATCGCTAGTCATATGTATGTAAGTACGACATATTTCCATGCATCGGATTTTTATCTTAAGCTCCCTGTTCAAACTTGGTAATTTTGTATGATTTGTAAAGAAATTCTTCAAGGTTTAACTAGCTACGGCCTGCGTCTTCACTCCTATGGAAATTTCGGGATAAAAATCGGGTTTTCCTTTAACCGATCCTACACAGCACTTGTGGCGACTGATTAGATAAATATCAAACAAACGCATAATGCTAAGATCATTAAGATGAGAATGTTACGATACCGAGTTTTAAAGCGTTTAGATCTCGTAACTCGCCCGAGGCATCCGAGGCCCACTTATTCGAATACGACGAAAATCAATGGAAAATCCATGTCAAAGTCTCTAAGATTAGTTAAAACTTTCCACTTCGTTGTACCATTGACTTGGTCCATATTTTATTTATTTATTTACAACTCACAGCGATCATGACAGGTGAACCTAATGCGATAGTGCAGCTTATGCTAATCCTATCCTAAATGCAAAGGTGTGTTTGTTTGTTTGTTACCTCTTCACGCTTTAACTACTGAAACAATGTTCTTGAAATTTCGCATACACAAAGTTAGAAGTACTGAGCAAGGACATAAGACCTTTCATCCCGGGAAAAGCACTGTTCTCGTGAGAAATTCACGCGGGCGAAGCCACGGGCAAAAGCTAGTTATCAATATTTACATCCTATATATTAAAGTTAACCTTACTCGTGTGATTGATGGCACAAATAAAACAACTTTGTGTTTCTAATACCATCAATGGTGTAGTGACATTAAGAACACTAGGTACCAATATTTATAATGGTACCTACATAAATATTGGTAGTGTAGTCGCTAGTACCATTATTGGTACTAGCAACCATCAGACCACAAGAGTGTTAAAAGGGTATTTAAACGGTATAATATAGAACGCATAAATTATTTACCTTACTTAACGTTAGCACAAATTCCTATTTAAGAGAGAGGCTTGACTGTCTGCTCCAAATCCTAAAAGTACCTGAGGCGACACGATAAGACATTTAAGACAACGCAGGATTATTTTAATTTTATTCCGAGGCTGTACAAGTTTGCGTGTCTTAGTTTGCAGATTCTGGGATTCAGGAGGCACGAAATGGGCCATGACTTATTTACTGTGAACTATTATTATGGGAGACAAGCGAGCGCTTTCTATGCAAAAAAGCTTGCCTCTTTCGGTGGGGGGAAAGCGCGCGCACTAACTAACGCGATGTACCGTGTTTATAATTTATACACGCACACAAATATAAAGCCAACCACAAGCAAGAAAAAACTACGCCGCACACAATCACAAACAGTGTGAATCACAAACAGTGTGAGCAGGGGGTCTAAAAAGGCCACTTTGACAATTTAGAATATGATCAATTTCCTAAATATTTGAAAATGAGTGTTATTATAAGGTGCATTTTCAAATATTCAGGAAATGGGAAATGGATCATATTCTGAACTGTCAAAGTGGCCTTTTTAGACCCCTAGATCATATGAAATTTGGCAGAATGCCTGTGCTGTGGTGGCCAGCTCTCCTTATTACGTGAAAAAGGAGATGTTAACTATGTAATGTTCTGCGAAGTAAACAAGGAACTCTTTCTTCTATTCCAATAAAAACGTTAGGTAGGTTAAATTACATACTCAGATTTTTGTGGTACCGATCTATATGGTACCACAAAAATCTGAATAATTTAAATATGTTGTACAGTGTACCTACCTACCGTGCTGTGCAGTGCATGTCAATGTTCAATCCGTTCGCAATATCGTGTTTGCAAAACGCAAATCTTGCTTGTCATGTAAACGGCACGCTCTAGGTATTTGTCACTTGATTATAAATTACAACTCTCGGGTGGAACACGCACGCACTATTTAGGTAAGTACTATCATCAATGTAAAATATCTATTGCCGCGACTCAGCAGTAAAATCGACTCGAATGCCAGGACGGCAAATGGCATGACGCTGTCGTGCCACGAAAACACTCCGGAGAAGGAAAAAATCGTTAGGAAATCTGCACTTTGGTTGATATGATTATCAGGTAGTGTGTGAAATGGAGAAGGCAATGGCAAACCACTCCATTAACATTGCCAAGATAGTCGTTGTGTGTTACATTCCATATAATGACCACGACCCTCAGTCATGAGAAATACGACTAAAGGAGGAGGAGTCGTGCCACGATGCTCAAATGTTTTACATCTGCTGAGCGTCCTGTGACTGCCAAGTATTTTTAAATATAATTATCTATTTAAAAATTAAAGCTTGTAAAAATCCTAATTTATGCAAAAGCAGAAGCAACAAGCAAAATTAAAAAAATGAAATTTTTAATGGACCATAAACTGAAAAGTGTACGAAGCGCTGATGTTAAAACACAGAAATAGGAATAGGTAGGTACTTATTTGAAAAAATAATCGGAACGGAACGAATAGGTATTCAAGTACGATTCGATTGAGCAAGCGTATGGGACTATGGGTAAGCTAGAAGCTAAGTTAATATACTTAGGTACTAGATTTTCTAAGGTTTTTTTTTTTACTTTGTCTGGGGCACAGAATTAATATAAGTACTTACTGTCTGGGGTTAGCACTGGTTACGCAGTAACGCTCGGGCCATTACGATCGGAGTGAAAACCCTTTTGAATCGGTCTCGCGAGCGGAAATTACCTGGTTAATCCCGCGCGGGCGAGTGACAAGGACGGGTATATCGCTCAGCGTTTTATCTCACTTACGCATTTGCAAGTCTCAACGTGTAGATTGGTTAGATTTATATCGAGCGAGAGTGAGAAATAAGCATAGTTAGAGCGAGATAGAACACGATCGTCGAAAAGAGCGAAATGTTTTGGGTCTTTCCGGTATTTTGAACAGGAACTGAAATGATATCGCGCTTTGAACATAACCAGAAATAATATATGGTTTTGCTCAACCGTAACTGATTTAAAACGCTCTTTTTTTAAATGTATGGCGCATCGAGTGAGCTGGTTTAGAATTTTAACCAGGTTAGCAAGCCCTGGGGGTTAGTAGTGGCGTATATCAGGCGGTGGCAAAATAACGCGAAATGACACTGACAGCTATGACACTGACAGATACCAAACTATATGTTGTGGTTGTGTGATTAAATGACATTGACATCTGACATTTATTATGACTTGCGCGTTGCGCGAGGCGACGAGTTTATCAGCTGATTTCAGCAACAAAATCCTAATTTCTTACGGATTTCCAACAATGCGTAGAGAATTTATAATAGTTTTCCTAGGAATCATTTGTATATCGACCCTGTCATCATTATTAAATGGATATGTGCCAATTGAGTTGGATAAAGTGTTACTGGACACCGTAGTCGGTACGGTAGGGGCTGGAAACTTTTCTTACTGGCAATTAGGGCATACCGGGCCTCTTCTGGTGGAACTTACATCTTTATCTGGTGATGCAGACCTTTATGTCTCAGATACCGTAAGGTTAGTACACACAGCTATCACGGTTTTAGTCAAAACAAGTTTTTTATTGGGGAATTTCAGTACCTATTGAATCTTCTTTTATTTTAAGGCCCAGCTATGAGACGGACAAAAACAATTTCAGTTCAGCTACATGTGGTCCTGATATAGTCATGGTACCAGCAGACTTTCCTAGACCAATAGGTAAGTGAATTTTTCACAGTCCGATCAGACCCTGTAAAAACTTAGAACTCATTTTTATTGAAAAGAGTGCCTTGTTTAACATTAGAATTTTTTGCTCTCTACAGCTTAAGCACAGTGGCAATCAAAGTGAACTAATTTCAAATCAATTTTATGTGAATGTAGTACTCATAGCCTTATAATATACTGGCGTACTCAACTTTGTTCAATATTTGGCAAACAATATACCTGGGTGCTTTAAGTACTAAGTATTTTTGTTCTTCAACCATTTCCTGTGTTGCCCTGAAGTATTTATTATTTATATTACTTACTAGCTTTTGCCCGCGGCTTCGCCCGCGTGAATTTCCCACGGGAACAGTGCTTTTTCCCGGGATAAAAAGTAGCCTCTGTGCTATTCCAGGTCATTATCTACCTCTGTACCAAATTTCATCGAAATCCGTCCAGTAGATTTTGCGTGATTGAGTAACAAACATCCTCACAAACTCACAAATTCACAAACTCACAAACTCACATCCAAACATTCGCATTTATAATATTAGTATGGATTATTTATATAGTATTTATATTATTTATATAGTATTTATATTATTTACAGTGGTTTGATCTTTATCCCTTACAGACAAAGTTAATGTTGTGTTGTAACCCTCAAAATTTATTTATTTTTAGGTATAGGCATATTTGGGCACTGGTCACACATGCTGTCGGATTACAGTATTCAGGTCTTCTTGGACACTTCAACAGTGCTAAGTGACCAGAAGGTTTTGGTTATAGATTGGGCGCAGATGAGCAATTCTGAGAGGCCAGGTATTTATTATTATTTACTATATGGGGACGCCAGCGCGAGCACCAGACGGGTGATCAGTCCACTTATGCTGGGACCATTTCACCCAATTCCCCGAGACCTGTATAGGGTTTGAGTTACCTAGTAACTCACGTTGGTGGCGACCCACTGAATCTACCTGTTACTTTGCAGAATTTTAACAACTGCCCTGTTGTAATGTTGAGAGGCCAGGTAAGTAAGGTTCCGTGCAGTAAAACATTGCCCGAGCAAAGCTGTTCTATAATAACTTTTTTAAGATATGACATCAGGAATTAGTCCTCTGTTATTTGATTTTTTGGCATCTCAAATTTGCTACTGCGATGTGAAATGTGACTAATTTCAGAATCCCATTCCAAAATAACTAATGTGATGGACAATGCAAAGTAATAACAACTGATGTAACCACGTTTGAGCAAATAAAGACATTGAATTGAATAACCGTGGATCTGATTTTAGTCACACACAAGTTACTGATGATTTGGTTATATTAAAGGTGTAATTTTTGCAAATACTTGTTTCAGATTCAGACAAAAAAAGAGAGAAAGCATCCTCTAAGAGAACAGATGAAGAAAAGCCGAGGTTCTTAAAGTTGTTAAACATCCTTGACATGATATTTGAAGCTTTTGTCCTCTGAAGACCAATCTACAATGCCTTTTTGTTTATGTGGCATGGGTCTTCCATGATCTCACATTGAAAACTATGTTCTTTAGTAGCATGGACAAGAGTTGCTTCTGATATGTGAAGCGGTATTTGCAGCCCATGGTAATCAGAACACATCCGAAGGTCTAGATAACTGAAGCTTGTAGGTAGTATAACTTTCTTGGCATTGTTAATGGTGTTGCCATTGTCTTCTCCATTTTACAGTAGCTGGTGAACCATTAACTAGTGGTAGTCAAGTAAGAATTAAAGTATAAGTGTCCAATATAGCCTGATGTGTCATGTAGCGACTTACAACTGTTAGGAAATAAAATACTAAGTTTATTCGATCGGTTTAGTTGTTTGAAACCACAGAAATCTGAAATAATATATTGATTATTCAGAGTAGTATGTATGGAACGGCTTATGTTGGATGGGGTTTCTGTGACATGAGTGTTATCATATATAACATGTCTGCTTCCCTCCTAACGTGCCGAAATACTAGTCAATAATGATGTTGTTTTTAAATTGTTTTTTAACTGTTCTTTTGTTTTATAAAAAATATGTACCTAACTATTGATAGTGTGCTGGGATAGGGGTGGGTGCAAGTCAAATCTTTATTTAAAATTCTCCTACCATTTGTGATTTTTTTAAATAAGTACATAGATTAGTTAGGTAGTTTACTTTTTATTGTAGCCAGATGGCCATTTTTAGCCATACATATAGTACTTATGTATAATATACGGTAATATATAATAAATCTAAGCTTTTTTTAAATAGACAAGGACTACCTACCTATCCTTGTTTGACACAACTAATTTATTCTACTTTGGAACGAAATTATTTATTTATTTAATAGCCATCAATATCCCAGTATTGGGCAAAGGCCTCTCTCCTTCCAAGACTCGATCTAATGCTATATCGCGCTACCCTTTATCAAATTTGTTCAAATTGGACAAAACCATTGAGTAGGTAGGTAATCATATAATGTAGGTATATAAATTGATGTAAGATACGATGCAATTTGCAAATAAATTATTTAATTGACTACATTTTGTATTCTTTACTCAAGTACTTACTTGTACTATTATGTATTCTGTCTCTTTAGTCGTATTTCCTCATGAATGAGGGTCGTGGTCATTATATGGAATGAAACATATACAACGACTCTCTTTGCAATTTTAATGGAGTGGTTTGCCATTGCTATCTCCATTTCACACACTAGCGGATAATCATCAACCAGAGTGCAGGTTTCCTCACGATGTTTTTCTTCATCGGAAGCAAGTGGTGGTCGATGAAAACTAACATGAGTCAGATTGGTATACAAACTCATGTGGCCCGGGCAGGATTCGAACCCGGGATTTTGCATCCACAGGCGGGCGCCCTACCACTCCGCCACCACCGCTTCATGTATCATGTATTCTGTGGTGGTATCTAATAGATGATCTCCTTTGAATAAAAACAATATTCTTGAGGTTTCCATTTAAAATTTACTAAATGTATGAGGGTTTATTATTATTCTAATAAGGATCGAAATCGCATGCGCCCAGAAAACTTGAGGTGGTGCTTTGCTGTTCCTATCTTTGAATATTTAATCTCATGTTCTGAAACCTAAACAGTGGGTTCCCGTTCAGTTCCCATCAGAATTGATTGTTTTCCAACTAACAAGCTAATTATTAAAAAATAAAAAACATGACTTACAACTCACTCGGGGGTTTGCAAGAAAATCCAAAAATACCTCTCTCATCAAAATCTGTTAAGCCATTCAGGACTTATGATGGAATAAAGAAACTTACATATATACATACATGAACCCTGAAAACATAACACTCCTTTTTTGGTCAGTCGTGTACAAATGACCAATGACGGCCAGATACTTGGGTATTCAAACTGTTTCCAACCAATTTATAGTTATTAGAAGGGTCGAGTTTCTTTGAATTATACTTCGTGTTTCGTCCTCGAGATTAGTAATATCATACTTAGTAGTAACGCCTAGTGACACCACTTCAGTTTAGAAAAAAATATATATATTAAAAAATAAAATGTTGCAACACTTTTAAGGTGGCAACATACATTTTTTTTTTTATTACCCCCATCTTACCTCTTGCTGCTCATGTCGAACAAGCTTCAGTCGCACATTAGTGCTCAACCACTTCACATCCTTAAAGTGTTAATTCGCAAAATTTAATTAATATTTTTTCTTTTCGTTTTTCTTGCAAAATGCCGAAACGTAAAAATGAAAATAGTCTCGAATTTATCGTCAGAAAATTACGTAAGTTAGAAAAAGAAGTAAAACGGTCGCGTCGCCGTCGAGGCATCCCGTTATCTTCGTCGGATTCAATAAGCGAATCAAGTGCATCGTCTTGTTCTTCAAGGGCACAGTCGCCGGGCGTGGAAAACCAAGAAAGTGAGTACCCACTTTATTTGTTTTTTTTTTAAAGATTACTCGTAATACCCAATTATGTTCACTACAATGTACCAGAATAGTCTGCGGGACTATACCGCCGCATTGAAAAAATAAATGCACCAGAGTAGTCTGCGGGACTATCTCGCCGCATTGAAAAAGTAAATGCACCAGAGTAGTCTGCGGGACTATCTCGCCGCATTTAAACTCGAAATGCACCAGAGTGGTCTGCGGGACTATCTTGCCGCATTAGAGTATTAAACTTACATCAGTCACCTATCTTGCACTTATATCCATAATTTATTTGTTCGATTTGAAAACGCAAATTATCAGTTACTATAATATTTTTCTTTCTACCCTCTTTTCGAATAATCGCATTTATTTTTCTCTGTTAATCAAGTGCGATTAAAAAACGGTTTTTTCGTTTTGTTCTAGGCCAAGAGCCAGTTTCAAACCCTGAAGTCCAAGTCGATACGGTTACCTTGGAGTCAGAAGTGCAAACTGAGGTACCTACTCAGATTCTTACTGAAGAAACTTCGGCCAACACAGATTTGTTGGATATATTGGGTGAAGATCCATCGGTTACTGTAGAATATGGACCGGATATCAATTCAGACCTGGCAACAAGATTAGCCCACATGGCAACATCTGGACTCGACAAAGATACCAGATTGGAATTACTAAAAAAGTTTTTGGTACCGGCAAACTGCATAAATATTTCAGCACCGCAACTTAATGCGGAAATAAAAGCAGCTATTCCCGAAATAGCCACCAAAAGAGACAAGTGCATCGAATCTCGTCAAAAAATCATTGCTGCTGGTATTACGTCACTGAGTCGCGTTATATCCAAGCAACTCGACTCGAAGGATAAAAATAATGATTTGATTAAAGATCTGATGGATGTCGCCAGACTCCTTTGTGATATCCAGCATTCAGAGTCAGAGACCAGACGGAATTTCGCACTTTACTCAGTTAAAAAAGAGCTAAAAGACCAGTTAGCTTTAACCAAAATTGACAAATGCCTTTTCGGTACAGACTTCGCAGAAACTCTGAAGACTGCAAAGGCTGTTACGAAATCGAGCACGGACTTAAAACGAGATAACACGAAAAAATCTCAAGCCTCAACAAGTTCGTCTAAGAAAGATTTAAACTGGAAGCCGCGGACTGGGGCTCGCAGACAGCAGCCGGTCACTCAAACGCGTCACCAGCCGTCTGCAGCAGCGCCGAGCGGGACGCCGCGCGGGACCTCGTCGCGCAACTTCAGGGAACGTCGACGTCATCACAAGCAGAGTCGCCGAGATTAGATTCGGTACGTTACGCCGGCAGGCTTTCGCTTTTTTATAGACAGTGGTCTATGATAACCAGTGATCGTACTATACTTTCATGGATAAAAGGATATCAAATTAAATTTTATGAACCCGTTTCTCAATCCTGCCCACCATCATTGAATAACTTTAGTCATTTAGAAAAACCTCACATAGACGATTCTATTAAGAAACTTTTATCTATTGGCGCCATCTCTGAGTGTCAACCTTGTCATGGCCAATACATTTCTCTTGTATTTTTAGTGCCTAAATCTAATGGCAAGATGAGATTTATTTTAAATTTAAAGAACCTAAATAAATTTATAAAAACCCAACATTTTAAATTAGAAGACGTTCGTACTGTTTTAAAACTTATATCCAGAGACTCGTACGTTGCCACCTTAGACTTAAAAGATGCATATTTTTTACTAAGGGTGCACCCAGATTCTCGAAAATACCTTCGTTTCCTGATAAATGATAAGTTGTACGAATTTAATGTTCTTCCATTTGGTATTTGTACAGCTCCTTTTATTTTTACTAAATTGATGAAACCAGTCTTGAAATTGCTGAGGTCTTGTGGTTATATATCATCTATATATTTAGATGACATATTTTTGTCAGGTTTTACCCATGGAGAATGTACACAAAATGTTAAAATTACGCAAATATTACTAAAGTCCCTGGGTTTCATTATTAACGAAGAAAAGAGCGTTAAAATACCTTCTATGCAGTGTAGATATTTAGGCTTTATAGTCGATACTCACAATTGGGAGTTACGTTTACCCCAAGAAAAAAGGAAAAAGATTAAGTCAGAGTTACTTGATATAATCAAATTAAAAAGATGCAAAATTAGAAAATTCGCACAACTTTTAGGTTTATTGGTCTCTGCTTGTCCTGCCGTAGAATACGGATGGGCACATACGAAACAGTTAGAACGATGTAAATTTTTAAATTTACAAGATTATGATGACTACGACAAATACATGACACTGCCTTCGTCTTTATTGCCGGATCTGCATTGGTGGTTGCATGCAATTGATCATGGTGTCCATAGAATCAAATCAGATCAATATGAATTAGAAATTTTCTCTGACGCCTCAACAATGGGATGGGGTGCTGCATGTAACGGACAAACTGCTAGTGGGCGTTGGTCGGAGAACGAAAAACAGTTACATATTAACTATCTTGAGTTGTTGGCGGCGTATTTTGCGCTTAAAATATTTGCCAAAAACTATTGTAACTGTCAAATATTACTTCGTGTTGACAACACTACAGCTGTAAGCTACATCAACCGCATGGGGGGCGTACAATACCCACACTTAAATAAAGTTACCAAAGACATTTGGGATTGGTGTGAAGATCGAAAAATAATTATCGTTGCTTCTTACCTATATACAATCTTCTGAAAACTCAATCGCGGATAAGGAATCGCGAAAAACCCATCCTGATGTCGAATGGGAACTATCTAAATCCGGTTTTCAGAGTTTAATAAATAAATTCAATGTCCCAGAAATTGATTTATTCGCTAGCCGTCACAACAAAAAATGCGAAAAATTTGTATCCTGGCACAGGGATCCCGAAGTATTCGCTTTCGATGCCTTTACATTAAACTGGGCTAGCTATTACTTTTATGCTTTTCCACCGGTTGCAGTAATCTTAAAAGCTTTACGGAAAATAATATCTGATAATGCTGAAGGAATCATGGTTGTGCCAGATTGGCCAACACAACCCTGGTATCCATTATTTATGCGTTTACTTATTTCGGATACCATTACATTCGACTCTAACAATGTCTTAATACCTGGTTTCAGATGTCGACACATCCAGAATCATGTTACCCTGGTTGCCGGACTGTTATCCGGACGGCGTTACTTCAACGACGCATCCCGGAGTCCGCCTTAGACATCGTTCTCGCCTCTCTATCGGTAAATACCTTAAAACAGTACGACGTTTGTCTAAAACGCTGGTATCACTTTTGTAACGAATATAATATTGATATGTATCAACCGTCCATCCCTATGATTATAGAATTTTTAACCAAAATTTTTAATGATGGTGGCCAATATGGAACAATTAATAGCTATAGATCAGCCCTTTCCCTAATAACAGGAAATATTTCTGATGATGATCGTATTATCCGATTCTGTAAAGGAGTATATAGGCTTAGGCCACCTTCATCACGATATATTATAATGTTACTTGGGATGCAAGTGTAGTTTTAAATTATATGGAATCTTTACCTTCCAATGAAACCTTATCTTTAGAACAATTATCTAAAAAATGTGCTACTTTATTTTCTCTTGTAACAGCACATAGGGTGCAAACATTGTCAAAAATTAAAATTGATCATGTGATTATATTAAATGATAAAATTATTATTAAAATTAATGATCTCATTAAAACTTCTAGGGCAGGCAATAAACAGCCAACATTGTATTTACCATTTTTTCATGAACGGCCGGGAGTATGTCCCGCTAAAGCTCTAACTGTATATTTAGATAGAACTAAAGACCTCAGAAAATCTACTAATCTATTTATTAGTGTACGGAAGCCATACAAAGCGGTATCATCTCAGACAATTAGTCGCTGGGTTAAGTCTACCCTAAAAGATAGTGGAATTGACGTCTCCATATTCTCTTCTCACAGCACACGCCATGCCGCAACATCACTGGCGTATAAGATGGGAGTCAATCTTGATTTGATTAGACAAACAGCCGGATGGAGCGGCCATTCCACTACCTTTGCAAGATTTTACAATAGACCAATTGCGAGCAATGACGATAACGTCGCATTAGCCAGGTCTCTAGTTTCATTATAAGTAAATTCCTAGTTAAGAAGGTGATTATCCCTCTTCTTTCATTGATTAATTATTGGAAATTATTGTTGTGTTTTTTTCTCATTAACATTAATTTGAAAAAAGGAAAACAATGTATTTCATTTACGATATTTCCTCCACATTCTCTCAATATCTACTAAGTATGATATTACTAATCTCGAGGACGAAACACGAAGTATAATTAATGATTAAACGAACTTACCTGTACGTGAAGTTCTATCATAATTATACGAGTGTTTCGTCCGAAGAGATTAGTAATCCCGCCCACCCTGGTTAAATTATTTAACCCATGGGGTTCCAGAAATATCATAATTGTTAGGATTGGGTTATAGTATAGGTATATAACTAGGGTCATAAATAAAGCAAAGTAGGTTAATCCACATAATTTTATTAAAACTTTCCAATTAAAGTTGTTTATTCTGAGTTGTGTCTCAATATCTTTTAATTTCAAAGCTACATACTACTAGGGCTTCGGAACGACCACTGCTGAGAAGAAACCCCGAAAGAAACTCATTGAACAGTGTTGGTCCCTATAGTCTGTTATATATTTTTAATTATTAATTTGTTTTTATCATGTAACAGTTACATTATCAGTTAACAGTAAGTACACAATAAACATGTTACGTCTGTAATCGAGAAGCGACTATTAAATACATATTTATAAAGGCTCTTTACGTATTCTACTAACAAACATCTTGAATAATTAGTATTACGATTATACCAAGAGTAAAGAATGCTACTCTGCAAAGCGACACCATTAATTTTATTTCTACCCTTTAACAACACTGCTGAGTAATAAAATATCGTTAAGCACAAGCAATTACATTACAACAATTGTTATATAGAATTTAACTTTACTAGCAGTATAAATAACTAATCCTGCGTTCAAACATGACCTTCACAACACAGAAAGGTACTACTTATCTTTCGTTGCAATGTTCGCTCCACGACGCGTCAACCAGAAGTGACTGTTGAATCCCCTCCTACCGTCACGATAACTCGGTATTTTACAACATCTATTTTTATTAATTCACCCTCATTTCTTATTATATTTATAAATCTTTGCTGTTTTTATATAAATATATATACTATATATATTTATCTACATAATTATATAGTTTTAGTGCCATATTTCTTACAGTTCGTCCATCCTGACGAATTTGGTTCCACGCAAATTTATTCGAATGAAGTTGTACCTGTAATGAAATGTAGATTATAGTAAACGAAATAACAACTTGATATGCATATACTTTTATAACCAATAAGTAGGTATGTATAAGACCATGATTGTAATTATTTTCAAAATTTTCGTCCGTCTATTCCTTGTATAAAAACAATATAAAACCATGATGTATGTAATGTGGACGAATAGAAACCTTGAACTTTTTAGTATGTATTGATTGTCATAAGAAATATATATCATTTCACGAATCGTCCAGACTGACGACTATTAACTGTTTAATTAAAATTTATTATTTCGATCGTTAGAATAACGGCCCATTGTTTACATTACAATATTTTATATATGTACTGAAAATATATATATTTTTTTTCATTGTCTAGATTGCCAGCCCATATAAAATCCTTTGCATTTTCATCATCTGTATAGACGGCCCATTAATAGATAAATAAGTAATAAATAATCGTGTATACAATAAATGCCATAAATTCTTATTATTTTCATCGTCCTTATTGACGGCCCTTTATTTCATCGCCTTCAATTGACGGCTCTTTTTATTTTTTTTTTTCATCATCTTACTTGACGGCCCTTAGAATTGAGTAGAATACAATAGAAATCAATTAATTTATATAAGTAGTAAATATAAGTAGGTGTTAACAATCCGAAGTGCAACATATTCTGCCGTAGTTCGCGTAGGAGTGTCAAATACATATTAAATTTACATATATTTAAATTATCAAAATTGATACATTTATCAATAGTTTTTCATTAATAGTAGTAAAAACAACCTGCATATTCATTAAAATCTATTCAATTCTTTTATTTCATCGTATCATTTCACGGCCCTTTTTTTTTTTCATCGTCTCGCTTGACGGCCCTTTATTACATCGTCTCTCTTGACGTCCATTATTAAATTACATAAATAAATATGTATATTATATAAATAAGTACATTACATCGTCTCTCTTGACGGCCCTTTATTATAACATCGTCTCACTTGACGGTCCATAAATAAATATGTATTATGTAAATAAGTATATTACATCGTCTCTCTTGACGGCCCTTTTTTTTATAACATCGTCTCACTTGACGGTCCATAAATAAATATGTATATTATATAAATAAGTGTATTACATCGTCTTTCTTGACGGCCCTTTATTATTACATCGTCTCACTTGACGGTCCATTATTAAATTACATAAATAAATGTGCATATTATATAAATAAGTGTATATCTTCTTTTTTTTTCTCACATGTCTAAATACGTCATTATTTTATGTCGGGCCCATTATTATTATTAAGTAAATACAAAAATAATAAATGTATGCCATAACAAATTCCTTTTTTTTTTTTTTTCATCGCCTAATTGGACGGCCCATTACATTCACTTAAAAGTGACTTTCCATTATTTACATGTTACATGAACTTTTTATAGAAAATACCTCTTATCATAATACCATACATGCAATGGAAAATGCTGCTCAGCAGACGTATACCCATTATTATATGAGTAAAAGATCATTTTTTTGTCTGGCCCAACATCGTTTAAATGATTTTTTTTTCCATCGTCTTGCTGTACTGAGACGGCCTATTGACACCAGAAACTCTTTAAAAATATTACTAACTACATAAGATTTCTACCTGTATAAGAGTAATAACATTTTAATTAATTGAATCATCTTAACTCCGTAAGCCCGAATTAACTTTCAAAATGTTCTCTTTACAAACAATGTTATATAGCCACCTATAAGGCTATTAAGGTTGCACTAGCCGCGAGCTCGAACTCAGTGGCGGGCGCGGCCAAAAAGCAAGCTGTTTCACCTAGCATTGTGTCCGACAGAGATAGAATCAGTGATGAGCAGTCAGACGCTATCTGTACGCATACACCGAGCGCACGCACACAAACACCTGTCCGAAGTGAATGAAACGACGTTAGACGATTCACAACACCACCGACCGAGCCGCGTTGGGCGCGCCGCTATGCCTGCCGGTCGGCCAAAAGCGAGACAGTACCTACAATTTCGTACAATATAACTAAAGGCGCGGCGGCGCGGGCGTTTATATACCTATAGATTGCTTATTATAGTCAGGATATAGACATACCTACCTATAGGATAGAAGATTCACATAAAATGAGTAATGTAGGTACTTACCTACCTACAATGTTGTTTTTATCAGGTGCCCAGACATAAGAAACAAATAAATAAATAAATCATAATCATAACATATTATAAAACAAAGTCCCCCGCGGCGTCTGTCTGTCTGTCTGTCTGTTCGCGATAAACTCAAAAACTACTGAACGGGTTTTGATGCGGTTTTCACTAATAGATAGGGTGATTCATGAGAAAGGTTTTAGTGTATAATTTGTTTAGGTTTTGTGTATATTAGTTGAAATATGACGATAATTGTTAAGGAAGTCGGAAAAAAATTTGCCGCCCGGCAGCTTTCATCGAAAACCCTGTCCAATTCCTAAGAGATGTATCTATAATAGGTCTACAAAAAAGTCCGCGATAGCATATATCTAGCTTTTATATTTCAGCCACAATAACTACTTTTATGTTTTAAAAATAATTAAAATCGTTACGTGTTTTTTAACTGGTGATATTAACCAGAACTTATTAATCCTTATCAAATTAAACAAGTCTATCGTCACAAGTACTTAATATATTTAATATTTGCTTTTTACTGCATGTAATTTGGATCAATAGTTTCCGAAATACTACGAGTTATCTAAATATCAGCAACGCGCCGCGAAACCACCTAGCGAAGACTCAAGGCGCAGTATAGGTAGCTATCTCTGAGCGGGCACGTTTTCGTATGTTTTTACACGACTGACCAAAAAAGGAGTGTTATGTTTTCAGGGTTCACGTATGTATGTATGTATGTATGTATGTAAGTTTCTTTATTCCACCATAAGTCCTCAACGGCTTAACAGATTTTGATGTGAGAGGTATTGTTAGATTCCTTGCATTCCCCCGAGTGACATAGGCTATGTGAGTTGTCAGTCGTGTTTTTTATTTTTTAATAATTTGCTGGTTATTATCAATATTTATTTTAGTAGGAGGTAGGTATCATTAAAAAAACCGGCCAAGTGCGAGTCAAACTCGCGCACCGAGGGTTCCGTACACGAAAAGCATCTCACATTATAGCTCTCACTGAAAGACCTAGAAATTTCAAAAACAAACTTAACTTTGCAGTTTGATTCCTAGGAATCGTACTGCATCGAGCGCAAAAATAAGTTTGTAACATTTTTTAAAACTTCCAACAACATATTTACAGTGTATGTACTGTTAGATTTTGCTTTTTGCCAAATTTCATAATTTTAGGTCAACGGGAAGAACCCCGTAGGGTTTGATTGCTGCCTGAAATCGCAAAATATACGAAATTTCGCTACATTTACGGTAGGTACCTAATATCTCTTGATCGCGTTGACTATTTTTTTGCTAAAAGAGACCATGTATCCGAGTATTAGATATTAATTTCAAATTGATACCTTTAAGCGTCCTAAGAAAAAAGTTTGACAGACAGACGGACAACAAAGTGATCTTATAAGGGTTCCGTTTTTGACTTTTGAGGTACGGAACCCTAAAAACCGGTCAAGTGCGATTCAAATTCGCGCACCGAGGGTTCCGTAGACGCTAATCAAGTTTTAAAAACAAACTTAACTCTGCAGTTTGCTCCCTAGGATTCATATTGCATCGAGCGCAAAAATAAGTTTGTAACACTTTTTTTTTAACTTCCAACAACATATTTACAACTTTCAGATTTATTCCTGTACAAGTACTGTACTGTACTAAGTACCTTGCTTTCTGACAAATTTCATAATTTTAGGTCAACGGGAAGTACCCCATATATTTTGATTGCTGTCTGAAATCGCAAAATATGAAGTACCCCATATGTTTTGAGTGCTGACTGAAATCGCAAAATACTCCTGATTTTTTTACACGACTGACCAAAAAAGGAGTGTTATGTTTTCAGGGTTCATGTATGTATGTATGTATGTAAGTTTCTTTATTCCACCATAAGTCCTGAACGGCTTAACAGATTTTGATGTGAGAGGTATTTTTAGATTCCTTGCATTCCTCCGAGTGACATAGGCTATATGACGTCATCATAAAAACAAAATGGCGGATTATATATGTGATAAATAGCAGACCAAAAAAATAAAATTTGATCAATCTTATCGAGTGGGGTATCAAATTGAAGGGCTTTAAAAGGCGATTTCAAAAATGTATATAACTTATATGTTTGTATGTACTTTTTTTAGTAAAAACTTGTCAGTCGTGTTTTTTATTTTTAATAATTAGCTTGTTGATCAAAGTGACCGATTATTCGATATTACACCTCTGAAAAAATAAAACAATTTTTTCGATATCTTTCAAATAACTGAATTGAATTAAGATATTTAGTTTTTATTTTTATTTTATTTACTTGAAGAACATTTTAATTTGACACAATTTTAGTACGGAACTCTCAAAAGTAGAATAATATGGTTCAATCAATAATTTGTAACTAAATTTATATTATCTCTATAAAATTCAATAACAATTAATGATTTTTAAATGCCGGTGTTTAAAATGTATTAAAGGTGGTGTTATCCACTCATGTTACGTGCTCCTCGAAGTTTAGGTAAATATGTACTGGAATATCCGATCTCTGCTTATAAGGGTTCCGTTTTTGCCTTTTGAGGTACGAAACCCTAAAAATAAATATATTGTCCACCCGAGCGTAGCCGGAGCGGGCCGCTAGTATAATATAAATATATACGGACAAATCACAACACATATATAGATAAACATCCAAGACCCGGGTCAATCTGAAAAAGATCGTTTTCCATCTTGACCCGACCGGGGATCGAACCCGGGACCTCCGGTGTAGCAGTCCGGCGTGATGACCGTTGGGCCACGGAGGTCGTCGGTAGAACACTTACTCAATGTTTATTTGAAGTTTTTCACGCCTGTTCTTCAGTCAACCAATACAAAATCCACTCAAATCAACAATTTCAATTACGTAGGTAGTCCAATTCAACGCCAAGTCAGATATAGTAGGTAGGTAGTATCGAAATCTAAAGGAGTGAGCCGAGCGAATAACGAAAGTGACGTAAGTATTGTGCAGGTGTGCGTGAGCTTCTTCCCTCCGCACCGCGCCGCCCCGTCCGCCCGGGGAACAATATTGAGTGAAATGCACGACAATTCATATCAAATCGTGCGCGTGAAAAATTGCGAAACGTCCTTTGGAAAATCGGGTTTTCTGAAAAAACTACTGCTCAAATCAATCACAAATAAAGTTTATTGGAATCTTCGATAACTGAACTTTGTCGGTGCGGTTTTTGTTTTCGATATTTTACACTTCTTTTATTACTTATTTACGCCCAAAGTTGTATGAAAATTAGCACGAAAAACTAAAGTTTGATGGCTCACAACTTTAGAGTGGCTTTTTATTTTACTATTCTGGTTCCGTACAGACAAAATTAATAATGACACAAAACGATATCATGTTTAACTTTGGATGTACAATGTCAAACAATGGAGTAAAACCCCCCCGAAATTTGTATGGGAAAATTATCGACTAGTGCGACCTTAAGGCACCTATATCTTATACCTAATTAACTTGCCCTTTTTTTGTTACCTATCCCAATTCCACCTAGACTATGGTATTGGTTATGGATCTAACATAGAGCATTGTCGGGATTTTTGCCTTGAGTAATTTGAACCTGTCGTTCGCCGTTCATTTCACCTTAGTAGGTAGTACTGGAACCCTCTGAATTACTACTTCTTTTTTCAACTGAAATAAGTATTGTGATGTTGGCTCATTCACGCTCAATCATATGACTAGTATAAGACTATAATTTTCGGTTCTGACTGATAGTTCTGACGAATTCAAATAATAAACCATTGAAATCTTAATGAGTCGTTAAGTATAATAATATAAAATTTAGTTGTATTTCTGTGTTGAATACTATTGAGTTAGAAGGACCGATATATAATAGGAGCCATATTATACTGGGTTGGGTACTTATTGAAACAATTATCTATGAAAATATATATATATATATATAAACATAGGACTTGATTTACCCACAATATCTTTTCTTATTTCACTGTATTGGCATAATGTATGAAATAATCAAATTAAATAAACAAGTAAGTACTTCAACTATATAACTTTAAACTGCATGGTTGGAGCATCCAGAAAAACATTATTGCCGGGCGAGATCGTCGTGCACAGTCAATGACGACGTCGTCACAGCTACCCACCCCTTTTTTTTTGCAATATTTTTTTGTGATGTGTCGAACTACAAGTTTGTCTTGTATAGAAGCTTGCTCAATAATGTACCTTTGCAATATTGAAATCCCTCAATAAGTGAATTCTTTTTATGTACCTAATCATGAGAAATAAAATTATTCTTTATACTTTTATTCCCTATTGTTTATATGCCGATCAACAGTCATACCCTTACGAAACCTTTACAATCACTGATATATTTAAATCAGTTAGTGTCACACGACATAGGTATGATTGAAGTAAGTACCCATGTTTCAAAAGTAAGCAAAGAAACATCCTTTATCGGAATTTGTTAATAAATAGGTTAAAATTTAAAAATACATTTGGAACAATATACTCCTACTGTATCTAATCTGTGCCACTACCCACAGAAATTAACTGCAAGTTGCATTAGAACAAACTTGATAGATAAGTCGATCTTTTACAATTAATCCAACGCATTGATTAATACGTGCGCGCGCTAGTGACCACCTCTTGATTAAATGAACTAGCACATCACTATATATGATTTTGTACTTTATACACCAGGAGTAAGTAAAATGAAATGCAATATTTAGTAAACGTGATTCATCGATCACAAGCATAGAGCAACATGGACTATTGCCGCGCGCGGAAGTCCCTGTTGCTCGAAGATCACAAGCATCAATGGCGCAAATAGGAAAAACATTAACCAGATATAATTAGGTGATCAATAGACAGAACTTGTTCTTTCTACTCGTAACTTCTACTATCCCTACTAAATATTTTATTTACGCAGCATACTGAATCAATTTACTATAAATTTATGTAGATTGGTTAACCCCGTTTAATATTATTGTTTTAACGCTTTGCGGGGAATAGAACAGATTTAATACTTAATAAAATACATTTATCCACATGCAATAGGTTACGTAATACCTATTACAAATAGAATCATGTATTGTATAGGTGAAATGTACGTACATCAATAATAAGTACTCAATGCATTTTTTTTTTATTATATGTATACCTATGATTTGTTTATTTAATTCAAGTGAAGTGTTAATAAACCTCATTCCTTTAACGCAATTATTTAACTTCAACGTTTTCCTAATAACTTGAAATTTAGTCATATTGTTTTGTTACCTAGCGTTTTCGTCATTTATTTATGACATCAACTAGCTCGTTTCGTCTAGATGACAATGAACGACGACTTGACAATATTTTAATATTATTCGTAATGACTGGATGAAACAATTATAAATTACTTATTGTTACCGGTAACATAATTTAAAATTACTCTTTTATTTTATTTTTTTTTTTTTCGCTGCATAAGTATACAATATTCTACCCTCAAAACAGTAGTTGTACTGATAATTTTATCTAAACTAAGTATACTACATCTATAGTTATCCTTCATAATGTATACATAATATGGGTATATGCCATGTATATATGAAGGTATTTGAGCTTAATTTGGGAACATAGATAGCTTGTTCACTAAGCATGAGCACATAAATATAGCATATTTATAGAAGTATAAAGACTAACGTAAGGCGAGTTGAAATACAAATCGTTTTTTTTTGTTACCGTCTCAAAATATGTGAATATCTTATTTTGTATATTTTATTTATAAATATAGAGACGAATTGTAGTTACGGATACATTGTTACGCACTGGTATTTACTACAGTTATGACACACTCAACAAAACAGTTACGGTATAGGAAATAGGTGTTGTATGTTAACGTACGTACGTATGAAGAGGAATCATACAAAAACTCTCCAATCAAACTTATGAGATAAAACCACGACTATTCATTATATTTATAATACAAACAAGTATTTTTGCAGTAAGCACCTTACAGTATAAAATTACATATTTTAAGTAACTGATAAGGTGTACGCTGGGACGATTGTTATTTGAGTTTCATAAAGTATACCTGTGTATGTTCATAGAAAAATAAAATCTATATATATGTATATATATATATTTTTTATGTACATCTTGTAGTTTCATCAGCTTCGCAGCATTGTATCTCGATTGCTAAAACCTAATTTGTTTTGTAAACGCTTCCTATTCTTCACAGTACAAACAAAGTTATAATTAGTTTTGATCATTTGCTAATTTGTCTCTGTTAAAAGTACTGGGTAAATTTCAAAGATTATTTCACCATTAGAATAGGCACAACATTATCTTTGAGTAACCTAAGCTGAGTATAATGTTCACTGGTGGTACGAGACTACGACTGTACGTTAGTGCTACGTAAGTAAAAATATGTTTATGCTATGGTAGGTATTTCTTTTGTCGAGTATTTGTCTAACATAATTTACCCATATAATCAAGACAGTACTGAAACTTAGCTCAGTGTTAAACCTAGCTAGAAAGATTTATTCATCACCTGAGCAAATAACAAATTTGATAGTGAGCAATTAAGTCGTCTGAGATTTTAGGCCACACATAATAATATATGCCAATAAACTTCAAATTTAGCAAATAACTAACGTCTTAATCATAATAATTAGAACGAGCTCACCGCGTTGATCTTGTAGTCACGTAGTCACCATGTAGTCAGCATCAGCTGAACTGGTAGTCGAGCAGTTGGATACACCTTGCTTGTTCTACGTAGCATTTAACTTCGTCTGCGCGTAGTATCCCGCTTCTGAAAATTGTTAGGATTGGGTTATAGTATAGGTATATAACTAGGGTCATAAATAAAGCAAAGTAGGTTAATCCACATAATTTTATTAAAACTTTCCAATTAAAGTTGTTTATTCTGAGTTGTGTCTCAATATCTTTTAATTTCAAAGCTACATACTACTAGGGCTTCGGAACGACCACTGCTGAGAAGAAACCCCGAAAGAAACTCATTGAACAGTGTTGGTCCCTATAGTCTGTTATATATTTTTAATTATTAATTTGTTTTTATCATGTAACAGTTACATTATCAGTTAACAGTAAGTACACAATAAACATGTTACGTCTGTAATCGAGAAGCGACTATTAAATACATATTTATAAAGGCTCTTTACGTATTCTACTAACAAACATCTTGAATAATTAGTATTACGATTATACCAAGAGTAAAGAATGCTACTCTGCAAAGCGACACCATTAATTTTATTTCTACCCTTTAACAACACTGCTGAGTAATAAAATATCGTTAAGCACAAGCAATTACATTACAACAATTGTTATATAGAATTTAACTTTACTAGCAGTATAAATAACTAATCCTGCGTTCAAACATGACCTTCACAACACAGAAAGGTACTACTTATCTTTCGTTGCAATGTTCGCTCCACGACGCGTCAACCAGAAGTGACTGTTGAATCCCCTCCTACCGTCACGATAACTCGGTATTTTACAACATCTATTTTTATTAATTCACCCTCATTTCTTATTATATTTATAAATCTTTGCTGTTTTTATATAAATATATATACTATATATATTTATCTACATAATTATATAGTTTTAGTGCCATATTTCTTACATAATATCTAAACGATCTGAAGCTTGTTCGACATGAGCAGCAAGAGGTAAGATGGGGGTAATAAAAAAAAAAATGTATGTTGCCACCTTAAAAGTGTTGCAACATTTTATTTTTTAATATATATATTTTTTTTCTAAACTGAAGTGGTGTCACTAGGCGTTACTACTAAGTATGATATTACTAATCTCTTCGGACGAAACACTCGTATAATTATGATAGAACTTCACGTACAGGTAAGTTCGTTTAATCATTAATTTTGGATCAATAGGTAGGTAAAGGATTTGAATACGCTTTATTGAATGTGTTTCATGGAAATCAATATTGCCTTCTAAGTTCAATGTTCATCTTTATACTAATTACTCGAAAATTGGTCCAAAACTTTATAAAAACTTTATAATTAGGTAGGTATAGCCATTTCCACTCGATAAGAAGAAGATTCCGAGAAGTAACTACTTACGAAGGAGAAAGTTTGGGCATATTATATAAATCATTGATTTGCGATACAAACGAAGGACGAGTCCAAAACATAAGTCGTACCCTTGTCGTACCTACCTACTTTGTATAAAAGCAAAAAAAAAAATAACTATAGGTAGATAAAGTCCGTTTATCGATAATTGTCCTATTATGTAAACAATCTTACCATGACTTATTATGATTATACAACAATATAAATTAAAATAGACTGTTTAGGAAATTACTTTCGTGGTTAATAAATGTTTTACTTTAGAATGTTTAGGTTTGAACTAAGTAACATGTGCTTTATTTTCAACAAAATTCAACAAAAAGTACTGTGAAGATTGTTTACATAATAGGACAATTAAGAAAAAATGGAGTTACAAGTTTTACAAATGATATCTTCGATCACATAGTTGTTAGTATATTTTCTAGTATATTTATTACTAACTTATTGTTTGGCACATGGATGTTTAAAAGACGAATTGTCCTCATGCATTTTACAATAATTCTGCTAAGCGTTCACGCTTTCCAGAATTAATGTAAAATCTTCTGTACGTAATAATGCTCTTTAAATTCAACAGGCGCTTCGCCAGGCCGTTCTGTGCTTCGAATAAATAAGTGACCACTTTGATATTAGGTATGATTATTTTGGCTTTAAATCAAAATTCTTAGGCCTTATTTAATTAAAAGTATTTTGATTTTATATTTTATAGCGTTTTCATCTAGGTATAGTATCTAACTTCTTAGGTACCTACCTACCTACATAGTTTTTGTTCAAGGTATCAACCTAATAAAGTCATGTCGACAAAATTCCGTGCGGGCGTAGTCGGGGGTAAAATATATCAAGTTTTATTTTTTTTTAATTTCTGAGACGCCTTCAGCCTCCTCGTGATTATTGGAAAACAATAAAGATTACAAAGAAGACAGCGTTTGGAGCGATCAGAATACTTAGAAAGAAAATTGGGATTCGAGAAATCGAGATAACACAAGTTATTACGGTAACAGACCACGAGTGGAGGAAAGGAATCCCATTGTATATCTACTTAGGTATATTATACTAGCTGCCTGAATTTCCCACGGGAACAGTGCTTTTTCCCGGGATGAAAGGCACTCTATGTACAGTACTTCTAACTAAGTATGTGAATGCGAAATTTCAGGAAGATTGGTTCAGTAGATCTTTATCTTTATTTCGTGAAGACGTAAGAAACAAATAAACAAACTCACTTTCACATTTATAATATTAGTTAGTCAAATTTTGAAGGCTAAAATATAAATAATTATATTTTCTCTAATGGTGGTTAAACGATGCTGACAAAAATAAATCGACTGCTCGCAAAAATACATGCAATTTATATAAGCACTAGCTGTCGCCCGCGGCTTCGCCCGCGTGAGTTTCGCTAAGATGAAAAATCTCTCTTGGAGCTTTTCATCAATGTTCCAGATCTTCAATTTTTATACGTCAGCAGAAAATGCTCATCAGGTTGAACGACTTTTAATAAGACGCCATTTCCATATATGTTATAGTGTAGCTGGTCTCTTGCAGTTCTTCATCAGATGTTCCAGATCTTCAATTTTTATACGTCATCAGAAAATGCTCATCAGGTTGAACGACTTTTGTTAAGGCACCATTTCCATATTTCTTCTAGTTTAGCTGTTCTGTTAAGGTTCTTCATCAGGTGTTCCAGTTTTCAAAATAAATTATAGCCTATATGTTGCCCAGGCTTAATAGCTATATACAACAAAAAAAGTTTCATTCAAATCCGTCCAGTAGTTTTTGCGTGAAACGCGTACATACATACAGACAGACAGACAAGAAATTCCAAAAAAAATTTTTGCTTTCTATTATTCTTTTCAAGTGTCCCTCTATCCATTTCAGTCAAAAATACCTACTAAATGTACAGACAAAATATTTTTACTGTTTTATTGTATGTATAGATAGAAGATAGGGTAGTATCTATAGAGGTAAGGATTCACTTAATATGTTTTTGATTTTTATATTGATTTTTGTTCTACTGTAATTTTTAATTACAATACACAATACATCTATGCTTAAAAGTATCATGACAACATAATAAATGTTAACACTGATTCTCCCGACAATGGGGCAGGCTATTTACTCCAAAATTGTGAGGAAAACATTGATGTGTGGTAAGGGCAACATCATATCAACAGCAACAACATATCGGATTAACGCCATCATTTTCGGTAATAAGGCCATGATATCATTTTCTCTCATTCCTTTTATACTAGCTTTTGCCCACGGGTTCGACCGCGTTAATTTAGTTTTTACCCATTTCGCACCCTTAGGTATGGAATTTGGAAAGTTGAAATTGGCTTCAATGTGTTTGTCAAGTTTATCATTAGGAACTAATTAAAAAAAAAATGTAAAAAGACCAGATGTTTGAGAGACGGAATCGGGGCGCACAGGGAGGAATCTTGGGTTCGGTATTAGTTCCTTGTCTTGGAGATTTTTGTAAAAGATATGAGATAGAAAAAGTGTATTGATGTAATAAAATATAGTGATATAAATAATAGCAGGATTATTAAAACACGAGCGAAAGACAACCTAACAAATACAGTCCTCAGATTAGAGAAAATATTGTTGTAACTATTTGCGTTGTATTATCCAACGCGGAAAAAGCCACGGACAGAAGCTAATCAAGAATTTAAAAAAAAACATGACCAATTATTGAATATAATTTACGTCAACAAAAAGATAATACTAATACTAATCCCACAATAATAATTAAACAAAAATAAATGTCAAGTCAAATTAAAATAAAAAAATAGTTAAATAATTGAATAATTTTTACCTACCAAAAGCTTAAGAATCTCAAGAGCTTTTCTATATAACACCGGATGTCCTGAAAAACGTACTTGAACGAAACCTAATAAAGCTCTAAAATATCGAAACTCGGGGCGCTGGAAGTTTCCGTATAAAGGGTTGGAAGCTCACGTTAGAGTGGGTTGTCAAAGGTGGAATAATACGTGGTAACTTGATTATTACACGACTGACCTAAAAGGAGTGTTATGTTTTCAGCGTTCATGTATGTAAGTAAGTACCTATATTTGTAAGTTTCTTGATTCCACCATAAGTCTTGAACGGCTTAACAGATTTTGATGTGAGAGGTATTGTTAGATTCCTTGCATTCCAAAGGCTATGTTAGTTGTCAGTCGTGTTTTTTATTTTTTAATAATTAGCTTGTTTTGGTTTAGTTTTACCATTTTCTAACAGTCTACATTAATTTAATTAAAACTTACGTGTGAAACATTAGGATTTTAATACGGATATTTTGCGTAATTGAGTTACAAACATCCTCACAGGGCTTGTTACCAGTACCAAATTCTAAAATTACCAATTATTATTTCGATAATTACTTTGCTACCCTTACTACCAACAGGTAACAAAGGTGCTTACATCCAAACTTCGCATTTTGAAGTAGGTAAGGACAAGTAGTTACTTTGATTGATATCTGCTCCTTTCTTCATTATAACTTGTCTCATGATATTTTATCACTCGATACTTTCGACTAAAGGATGGTTTAATGGACAGTAATCTTTAACCGTTTTCAGCAGATAAATTGAATATTAAAAACGCCCTATAAAGGGATGCTATTGCCACAGGCATGAGTGAAGACTCGGTACAGAAATAGTTACCTACTTATAAAATTTTCACAAACAATATATTTTTTTACTTATAAATTAATATTGGCTTCGCTTGCGTGATTTACCCACGGAAACAGTGCTTTTTCCCGGGATGAAAGGTACTCTATGTCCTTCTCAGTAGTTCTGAACTTATGTGTATGCGAAATTTTAGGAAGATTTGTTCAGTAGATAAAGCGTGAAGAGATAACAAACAAACAAACTCACTTTCGCATTTAAAATATTGGTTAGGTAATTCCTAATTCTAAATGTAACGCAAAGTATTATTCTTTGCTATCGCTGCTTTTTAATCAATGTTATTAAATCAAACTCTGCATCGATTGATTATCTAGGAACCTGTTATCTAATCAATCAATCAATCAATGAACATTAGGACGTAACAAATAATGCTGTATCTGTGGCGTCATATTGGTAATCACAAAGACCCGCCGAGTCGGTCGATACGCGAAGAAGAATAAATACTAATCTATCATTGCTTCACATTGACAGCACAGTTGTATCACTGTTTACTAAAAACTATTTTAACTACTCATGTGGTTGTATGAAGCTCGGCCTCTCTTCCGTATATTTACTCTTGTGCTATCGCGCTGTCGCAGACTCATAAATCAAAACAGAGCGCAAGATTAATTATAATTTAAAAACAATATTTCTCTCTTCAATAAACTCCAGAATGGCTTTTTATTAGACGAAGATTTAATAATCGAGTTATTAAATTTGATTTCGTTCCACAATTGCGAACTTCTATCTTACACACACATCTTTGATAGACTTTAAGACTGGAGTGGCAATCGTGTAAATAGATTGACTCCCTTTTTATGCGGGATGTAGGACCTGAAGATATACCTAGGCTCGGAGGAGACCTCGGTTAAACGGCCTATATGTGTATATATGAAAGGGAAAAGTGTTAGAATATGGGTATAGTACCGGTATATAACTAGGGTCATAAATAAAGCAGAGTAGGTTAATCCACATAATTTTATTAAAACCTTCCAATTAAAGTTGTTCATTCTGAATTATGTTTCAATATCTTTTAATTTCAAAGCTACATACTACTAGGGCTTCGGAATGACCACTGCTGAGAAGAAACCCCGAAAGAAACTCATTGAACAGTGTTGGTCCCTATTATGCCAGAGGGGTCTGTTATATATTTTTATTTATTAATTTGTTTTTATCATTTAACAGTTACATTATCAGTTAACAGTAAGTACACAATAAACATGTTATGTTTGTTATCGAGAAGCTACTATTAAATACATATTTATAACGGCTCTTTACGTATTCTAATAACAAACATCTTGAATAATTAGTATTACGATTATACCACGAGTAAAGAATGCTACTCTGCAAAGCGACACTTTTATTTTATTTCTACCCTTTAACAACACTGATGAGTAATAAAATAATCGTCAAGCACTAACGAATACATTACAACAATTGTTATATAGAATTTAACTTTACTAGCAGTATAAATAACTAATCCTGCGTTCAAACATGACCTTCACAACACAGAAAGGTACTTATCTTTCGTTGCAATGTTCGCTCCACGACGCCACAGAATTAATATAAGTATGACGACGCGTCAACCAGAAGTCCGTTGAATCCCTTTCTACCGTCACGATAACTCAGTATTGAAAAACTCAGTATCTGTCTATTTTTATTCATTTACCCTCATTATTTCTAATAATTCCTTTTATTTTTATAAATCTTTGTTGTTTTTATATTAATGTATATACTATGTATATATTTATCTATATAATTATATAGTTTTAGTACCATATTTCTTACAGTTCGTCCATCCTGACGAATTTGGTTCCACGCAAATTTATTCGAATGAAGTAGTACCTGTAATGAAATTTAGATTATAGTAAAGGAAATAACAACTTGATATGCATATACTTTTATAACCAATGAGTAGGTATGTATAAGACCATGATTTTAATTATTTTCTAAATTTTATAATTAATAACATATAAATTTTCGTCCATCTATTCCTTGTATCAAAACAATATAAAACCATTATGTATGTAATGTGGACCAATAAATACTTTGAATTTTATAGTATGTACTGAAAATTACTCTGATTAGGAATTATATTCTATTGTTTATCATTTAATTACGCCTTAGTATTGAATTTATTCATATGACTATGGCAGCTTCGAAGTTTTTAGCAGTCTTTTAGTAAAAACCTGATTGTGATTCATCACGTCATTTCTCAATAACCTTATCGATGCTTCTAAGTATATGATTTTTTTCATAATAGCTTAGCCTATTTCTTATGACAATCATGTCATAAGAAATATATATCATTTTACAAATCGTCCAGACTGACGACCATTAACTGTGTAGTTAAAATTTATTATTTCAATCGTTAAAATAACGGCCCATTGTTTACATTACAATACTTTATATATGCTACTGAAAATATATATATTTTTTTCATTGTCTAGATTGCCAGCCCAATGAAATCCTTTGCATTTTCATCATCTGCATAGACGGCCCATTAATAGATAAATAAGTAATAAATAATCGTGTATACAATAAATGCCATAAATTCTTATTACTTTCATCGTCCTTATTGACGGCCCTTTATATCATCGCCTTCAATTGACGGCCCTTTTTTCATCGTCTTCAATTGACGGCCCTTAGAATTGAATAGAATACAATAGAAATCAATTAATTCATAAAATATGGTAATATAAGTAGGTGTTAACAATCCGAAGTGCAACATATTCTACCGTAGTTCGCGTAGGAGTGTCAAATATTAAATTAACATACATTTAAATTATCAAAATTGATACATTTATCAATAATTTTTCATTAATAGTAGTAAAAACAACCTGTATATACATTATAATCTATTCAATTCTTTTATTTCATCGTATCATTTCACGGCCCCCTTTTTTTTTTCATCGTCTCGCTTGACGGCCCTTTCTTGCATCGTCTCTCTTAACGGCCCTTTATTATAATATCGTCTCACTTGACGGTCCATTATTAAATCACATAAATAAATATGTATATTATATAAATAAGTGTATTACATCGTCTCTCTTGACGGCCCTTTATTATAACATCGCCTCACTTGACGGTCCATTATTAAATTACGTAAATAAATTTGTATATTATATAAATTAGTGTATTATATCGTCTCTCTTGACGGCCCTTTATTATAACATCGTCTCATTTGACGGTCCATTATTAAATTACATAAATAAATGTGTATATTTTATAAATAAGTGTATATCTTCTTCTTTTTTTTTTTCTCACATCGTCTAAATACGTCATTATTTTATTTTAAAGCCTTTGTATTTTCATCGCCTGTATTGACGGCCCATTATTATTATAAGTAAATACAAAAATAATATATGCCATAACCAATTCCTTTTTTTCATTACCTAATTGGACGGCCCATTACTTTCACTTAAAAGTGACTTTCAATTGTTTACATGTAACATGAACTTTTAATAGCAAATACCTCTTATCATATACCATACATGCAATGGAAAATACTGCTCATCAGACGTATACCCATTATTATATGAGTAAAAGATCATTTTCACTTTGTCTGGCCCAATATCGTTTAAATGATATTTTTTCAACGTCTTGCTGTACTGAGACGGCCTATTAACACCACAAACTCTTCAAAAATATTACCAATTACATAATATTTCTACCTGTATAAGAGTAAAATAAGCCCGAATAAACTTTAAAAATGTTCTCCTTACAAACAATGTTATATACCACCTATAAGGCTATTAAGGCACCTATATCTTATACCTAATTAACTTGCCCTTTTTTGTTACTTATCCCAATTCCACCAAGACTATGGTATTGGTTATGGATCTAACATAGAGCCTTGTCGGGATTTTTGCCTTGAGTAAATTGAACCTGTCGTTCGCCGTTCATTTTACCGTAGTAGGTAGTACTGGAACCCTTTGAATTACCACTTCTTTTTCAACTGAAATAAGTACTGTAATGTTGGCTCATTCACACTCAATCATATGACTAGTTCAAGACTATAATTTTCGGTTCTGACTGATAGTTCTGACGAATTCAAATACTTAATAAACCATTGAAATCTTAATGAGTCGTTATAATAATATAAAATTTAGTTGTATTTCTGTGTTGAATACTATTGAGTTAGAAGGACTGATATATTATTTATTTATTTATATAACAGGAGCCATATTATAGCCATAATAAGCCCCCAATTTTAATTGGTTAGGTACTTATTGAAACAATTCTCTATGAAAATATAGATACATAGGACTTGATTTACCCACAATATCTTTCTTATTTAACTGTATTGGCGTAATGTATACAATAATCAAATTAAATAAACAAGTAAGTACTTTAAATATATAACTTTAAACTGCATATGATTATGATTGCTTCCATGCTGGTCCGGAAGCGAAGAAAAACATAGAATGTGCCGCTGCTTCTCTTCCCGCGCAGATTGCAAAAGTCAATCGAGGGAAAGGGCTTTAAACTGGGGATTCCACCACTCATAGGCTAGCAACCTGTCACTATATCTGAATCTCCATTCTATCAAAAAGCCCACTATTCAGCTAAGCGTGGCCTTCGAGTCCCGCGACTCATGGCTCTGTCTACCCCGTAAGGGATAAAGACGTGATTCTATGTATGTAAACTGCATAGTTGGAGCTTCCAGAAAAACATTATTGCCGGGCGAGATCGTCGTGCACAGTCGATGACGACGTCGTCACAGCTACCAACACCTTGTTTTTATTTTTTTTGCAATGTTATTTGTGATGTGTCAAACTACAAGTTTTGTATAGAAGCTTGCTCAATAATGTACCTTTGCAATATTGAGTTCCCTCAATAAGTAATTTCTTTTTTTTTGTACCTAATCATGAGAAATAAAATTATTCTTTAAACTTTTATTACCTATTTTTTTGCATGCCGATCAACAGTGATACCCTTAAGAAACCTTTACAATCACTGATATATTTAAATCAGTCAGTGTCACACGACATATAGGTATGATTGAAGTAAGTACCCATGTTTCAAAAGTAAGCAAAGAAATATCCTTTACCGGTTTTATTTTTTATTTTTGTATAAATAGTTTAAAATTTAAAAATACTTTTGGAACAATATATTGCTACTGTATCTTATCTTAACTCACAGAAATTAAATGCAAGTTTACCACTAGAACAAACTTGATAGATAAGTATTGAACTTTTACAATGAATCCAATCGACGTACGCGCGCTAGTGACAACCTTCTGATTCAATGAACTAGCTATGTATGATTTACTAACTCTATTCACCGAGAGTAAGTAAAATGAATGAATATTTGGTAAACGTGATTAATCGATCACCAGCATAGAGCAACACGGACTCTTGCCGCGCGCGGAAGTCCTTGTTGCTTGAAGATCACAAGCATCAATGTCGAAAATAGGAAAAATATTCGCCAGATATAATTAGGTATAGTAGGTACTCGTAAATGTATATTCAACCAATATACAGTTTTTTTTTATCGTATAATAAGTCTCATTACGGCATTAAAATCAAACCTTATTCATTTCTCTTTGAAACCCACAAACGTGTTAAAATATATAATGCTTAAGTAGGTACGAGTATACATTTACTTAAAAATAAATAATGATGTTGAAACATTTCATTCTTTGATATTCGGTTTATACCATGACATATGAGTTTGGTTCATTGTATATTAGAGTGTAGAAGTAGATGTTTATTTTAGCTGATCTTTTCTTTTCTACTCGTAACTTCTACTATTCCTACTAAATATATATACTTTTTTTCGCACTATAAATTTGGCAAAACTCTGTTTTAAAAGAGGTTGCTTTGACATTTTTTTTTGTTATAAAAGTTAATGAATCGTGTTTCTGTAGCTAGCAAAATGAAGTCATTGTAATGAATAATCACGGTATAAATATCAGTCTCATACGTTTCATACGTTTCGTAAATCATAGAAAATTATCCAGATCCTTACTACCCAAATTTCCAATGCGTCGTCTTAACTTTAACGTTTTCAAGTAACTTGTTTAGTCGAATTGTTTTATTTCCTTCCTTATTATTTTATTTTCCTTTTTGTTTTCTTAAGCGTTTTTGTCATTTATTCATGACATCAACTAGCAGATGCCAATAAACGACGACGTTTGACAATATTCTAATATTATTCGTAATGACTGGATGACACAATTATAAAATTACTTGTTTTTACCGTTACCATCATTTCTAAATTTACCTTTTTTCGTCTGCATAAGTATACAATATTCTACCCTTAAAACTGTAGTTGTACTGATAATTTTACTATACTAAACTAAGTATACTACATAGTTAGTTATCCTTCATAATGTATGCATAATATGCATAGGTATGGCGTGTATATGTAAACTGTGAAGGCACTTGAGCTTAATTTGGGAACATAGATAACTTGTTCACTAAGCATAAGTACATAAAATAATTATTTATAGAAGTATTAAGACTATCGTAATGCGAGTTGAAATACATATAGTTTTTTTTTTTTGTTACCGTCTCAAACGTTTTATTTTGTATATTTTATTTATGAATAGACATATGAATTGTAGTTACGAATACATTATAATGCACATGACACACTCCACAGAATAGAAGTCACAGTATAGTAGATAGGTGTATATGTTAACGTAGGTACACGTACGTACGTATAAAGAGGAATCAAACAAGTAACTCTTCAATAAAATCAGGACTATTCCTTATTCCTTATTATTTATAATATTAACAAATATTTATGGAGTAAGCACCTTACAGTGTAAAATTACATATTTTAAGTAACTGATAAGGTGTACGCTGGGATGATTGTTATTTGATCTTTCATAAAGTATACCTGTGTTTGTTTTTCAGAAAAATATATATATAATTAATAATAATCTATATTTATATATAATTTTTTTAATGTACATTTTGTAGTTTCATCAGCTTCGCAGCATTGCATCTCGATTGCTTAAACTTATTTGTTTTATAAACGCTTAGGTACTATTATTCTTCAAAGTATAAGGTTATAATTAGTTTTGATCATTTGCTAATTTGTCCCTGTTAAAAGTAGTGGGTCAATTTCAAAGACTCTTTCACCATTAGAATAGGCACAACATTATCTTTAAGTAACCTAAGCTGAGTATAATGTTCACCGGTGGTGGTACGAGACTACGACTGGCCGTTAGTGCTACATAAGCATACAAAAAAATATGTTAATGCTATGGTAGGTATTTCTTTTGTCCAGTATTTGTCTAATATAATTTACCCACATAATCAAGACAGTACTGAACCTTTGCTCAGTGTTAAACCTAGATAGAAAGATTTATTCATCACATAAACAAATAACAAATTTTATAGTGAGCAATTAAGTCGTCTGAGATTTTAGGCCACACATATAATATATGCCAATAAACTTCAAATTTAGCAAATACCTAACGTCTTAATCATAATAATTAGAACGAGCTCACCGCGTTGATCTTGTAGTCACGTAGTCACCCTGTAGTCACCATCAGCTGAACTGGTAGTCGAGCAGTTGGATACACCTTGTTTGTTCTACGTAGCATTTATCTTCGTCTGCACATGGCATCCCACTTCTGAAAATTGTTAGAATATGGGTATAGTACCGGTATATAACTAGGGTCATAAATAAAGCAGAGTAGGTTAATCCACATAATTTTATTAAAACCTTCCAATTAAAGTTGTTCATTCTGAATTATGTTTCAATATCTTTTAATTTCAAAGCTACATACTACTAGGGCTTCGGAATGACCACTGCTGAGAAGAAACCCCGAAAGAAACTCATTGAACAGTGTTGGTCCCTATTATGCCAGAGGGGTCTGTTATATATTTTTATTTATTAATTTGTTTTTATCATTTAACAGTTACATTATCAGTTAACAGTAAGTACACAATAAACATGTTATGTTTGTTATCGAGAAGCTACTATTAAATACATATTTATAACGGCTCTTTACGTATTCTAATAACAAACATCTTGAATAATTAGTATTACGATTATACCACGAGCACAGGGCGGGAGCTTCATATAAACGGGGCGTCAAATATACCTACTACTACTACAAACGAAACTGTCATCCGTGAACACGTCAATGTGTGCGTTAAACAACGAGGGTCGCCACAGCAAAATTATTTATTTATACGTATGACACAAATTAATAAAATAGTTACTACGTGCTATGAATAGTTTAATTATGAACACTTATATATTTCAATTCTGTAAGATTTGAGATTGTTTTATCTTATGTACCTGCTTATATATTTTGTGACTTACCTAACATACCTGCATCATAAATAAGTAAACTTCCACATAGGCACTGCAACTGTCACAACCACATCACTATGAGGCTTAAAAATTAATTTATTATAAGTACACATATTATTAAGTATTTATTTATCATTCACAGACACACATCGCATTGAATATACTATTGTACTATGGTTATATATTAGCGCCAAACTTTGTGTTAAATATGATTAAACTAAAACAAAACAAATTATTTTTTATTGTCATCATATCACGGCTCACTAGTAAACAAATCAACAGTAGCCAGTGGCGGACGTGGCGGTGGCGGCGCCAGCGACGACCGTCGACATGCGCGCGCAGGATACGCGTGTGAGCTTCGACCGGCGGCATATTTTACGAAAATCATTACCTATATAACATTTTATTGTTTTAGTTGAATGATTCGAAAAATTCAATAATATGTTGAAGAATTACACCTTGTCAAATACCCTATACAAGCATAGAAAATTTATAAAAATATATTTATTGAAATATAAAAAGACGCCGCGACAATGTTGTATGTTGAAAGTGACAACTCCGTTCGTTCCATTATTGCTTACTGGATAATAACTTTACTCAACATTTATTTAGAAAAGCAGGATTGTTGGATTATTTAGGATGATAAGCCGACGACAAAGACATGAAAATAAAATTTAATTCTCATATGTTGCTCCCATTTACTAACAAAATGGCATATAACGAAAAAATGAATATCTAATGATGTGAAATATTGTTAATTACTTTGCTTACCTGTATTCAACCTTCGGAAATTTATAAAATTTACGTCCTTCTTGGTTTGTACTAGATAAACAAAGGTTAACTGCGCAGTACCTTACCATAATTAATTTCAATGAAACTATGTTTCTCTCTATCTACAAAATCGAAACGTAAGAGTAGCTTGAGATACGCTTCGCAGCTGCTAACCCCGATTCATAGTGTCCCTCGATTCAAATGAACGGGGTAGAGGTGCGGGTACGCCATATTGCGGGAGAGGCAGGGAGCTTCCTTTCTGTACGTAGTACTTATATTAATTCTGTGCCACGAGTAAAGAATGCTACTCTGCAAAGCGACACTTTTATTTTATTTCTACCCTTTAACAACACTGATGAGTAATAAAATAATCGTCAAGCACTAACGAATACATTACAACAATTGTTATATAGAATTTAACTTTACTAGCAGTATAAATAACTAATCCTGCGTTCAAACATGACCTTCACAACACAGAAAGGTACTTATCTTTCGTTGCAATGTTCGCTCCACGACGCGTCAACCAGAAGTCCGTTGAATCCCTTTCTACCGTCACGATAACTCAGTATTGAAAAACTCAGTATCTGTCTATTTTTATTCATTTACCCTCATTATCAAAACACATTATAAAACAAAGTCCCCCGCGGCGTCTGTCTGTCTGTCTGTCTGTCTGTCTGTCTGTTCGCGATAAACTCAAAAACTACTGAACGGATTTTCATGCGGTTTTCACTAATAGATAGGGTGATTCATGAGGAAGGTTTTAGTGTATAATTTGTTTATGTTTTGTGTATATTAGTTGAAATATGACGATAATTGTTAAGGAAGTCGGAAAAAAATTAGCCGCCCGGCAGCTTTCATCGAAAACGCTGTCCAATCCGTAAGAGATGTATCAAAATCATGTATGGAGGAATTGTGTATCTACAATAGGTCTACAAAAAAGTCCGCGATAGCATATATCTAGCTTTTATATTTCAGCCACAATAACTACTTTTATGTTTTAAAAATAATTAAAATCGTTAGGTGTTTTTTAACTGGTGATATTAACCACAATTTATTAATCCTTATCAAATTAAACAAGTCTATCGTCACAAGTACTTAATATATTTAATGTTTGCCTTTTACTGCATGTAATTTGGATCAATAGTTTCCGAAATACTACGAGTTATCTAAAGAATGACAACGCGCCGCGAAACCACCTAGCGAAGACTCAAGGCGCAGTATAGGTAGGTACCTACTTATCTCTGAGCGGGCGCGTTTTCGTATGTTTTTATCAGTATTTATTTTAGTAGGATGTACGAGATTAACGTAAATATCATTAAAAAAAACCGGGCAAGTGCGAGTCAAACTCGCGCACCGAGGGTTCCGTACACGCAAAGTATCTCACGTTATAGTTCTCACTAAAAGACCTACTAATTTAAAAAACAAACTTAACTTTGCAGTTCGATTCCTAGGAATCGTACTGCATCGAGCGCAAAAATAAGTTTGTAACACTTTTTTTTAAACTTCCAACAACATATTTACAACTTTCAGATTAATTCCTGTGTGTGTACTATTAGATCTTGCTTATTGACAAATTTCATAATTTTAGGTCAACGGGAAGTACCCCGTAGGTTATGATTGCTGCCTGAAATCGCAAAATATACGAAAATTCGCTACATTTACGGTACCTAATATCTCTTGATCGCGTTGACGTATTTTTGATTATTTTCTGCTGCAAGAGACCATGGATCCGAGTATTCGATATTCATTTCAAATTGATACCTTAAAGCTTTCCTGAAAAAAAAAAGTTTGACAGACAGACGGATAGACGGGCAAAAAGTGATCTTATAAGGGTTCCGCTTTTTACTTTTGAGGTACGGAACCTTAAAAACTGGCCAAGTGCGATTCAAACTCGCGCACCGGGTTCCGTACACGCAAAACAAACTTAACTTTGCAGTTCGCTCCCTAGGATTCATACTGCATCGAGCGCAAAAAATAGTTTGTAACACTTTTTTTACTTCCAACAACTTTCAGATTTATTTCTGTATAAGTACTGTTAGACCTTGATTTTTGACAAATTTCATAATTTTAGGTCAACGGGAAGTACCCTATAGGTTTTGATTGCTGTCTGAAATCGCTGTATTCGATATTAATTTCAAATTGATAGGTACCTTAAAGCTTTCCTGAGAAAAAAAAGTTTGACAGACATACGGGCAAAAAAGTGATCTTATGAGGGTTCCGTTTTTGCTTTTTGAGGTACGGAACCCTAAAAACAAATATATTGTCCACCCGAGCGAAGCCGGGGCGGGCCGCTAGTTTGTAATAATTCCTTTTATTTTTATAAATCTTTGTTGTTTTTATATTAATGTATATACTATGTATATATTTATCTATATAATTATATAGTTTTAGTACCATATTTCTTACAAAAGTTCAACAAATTCGGCAATTCGACAGGGCTCGATAATCGCTTACCTTGCTCGCTTGCTGAAGGCTTCTCCTGGTGATCACCAGATTTCTTCTGAACACAAGTGGCTCCTTCGGAAGATCCTGGTTCTGCGGTGAATCTCAAACGGCGCGCGCGCACGGCACTGGACGCGTAAACACGCACGATCTCAATGATATACGGATCGAGACTAAAGTGTGATAATCGGCGATGCTTTCGGGAAGGCATGTAGATTCCATCTCGCTCCCTCATTTGCCCGCTAAAAGGGACAGCGATATCAAGTTGCCTTGGCACCGAATTGTTGAGAAAAAGGAAAGTATAAAAAAATTGGAGGCTGATGGCCTCAACATAGCT